>JADHKQ010000041.1:275496-300366 GCA_019925375.1 Sporothrix euskadiensis
TTTTTGACAATTTTCAAAACCCCCCCCCCCCCCCCCCCCCCCCGCTGGATGTTTCCTTTTTTCTCGCATCTCATCGCACCACGAACTTTCCACATTTGAGACTCAATCACCACGACATCTACCTCCTCTGAATGCAACACCACAAGCACTACAAATCTCTCATCATGAAGACCACTTTCACCACCCTTGCCGCAGGCATCGTTCCTGCCGCCTCCCTCTTTTCTCTGTCTGCAGCCTCTCCTGTCGCCCCTGTTGAGTCCCGCCAGCTCATCGCCTTGGGCCCGGAGCTTCTCAACCCTGTACTTCGCGGTGGCTTCACCGCCCAGTGTGACTTTTACCAGGTCACCAGCCACGGCGAGGCCTACGGCCACCTCCAGGCCATGTGCAACACCGATCCTGGCAACCCGGCCACTGAGGTCGCCTCGACTCTCGATCTCAGCCTCTGCCTGGGCAACTACGACAACAATCTCGCCTGGGGCTACATGGGCGGCGCCTTTGCGTCGTGCACCGGCTGCACCAGCCGCATGTTTGCCACGCGGTACCTTGACTGCGACTGCGGCAGCGTCGACCTCAATGATGGCATCTATGTCACCGACTCGGGTGCCGTGGCCTGCTACAGCAATGTCGGAACTGCCAGTCCGGTGCCCTACCGAGGGTGAAGTTGACCATGGGAACGAGACCGGGTCTGAGGCTGATGACGTGGATCAGTTTATGACTGAGGTTCTGAGCCAGGCCCAAGCCCACGCACAAATCCAGTCCGAGACCCGGGCCCGGGCGCTGCAGACCCATTTTCGGGCTCGGGACTAGGCGCCTCGGGGCCGTCTTCTTGCCATGCTCGACGAGCTTTTCACCAACCCGTCATTCAACGTGAAAATGACTATCATGAACCTTTTCAATATTTACAACTCTCTTTATTGCGGTGGTACTTCAGCTGTCATGCTGTACCAAACTTATTTCTTGTTTTTCATTTCAATCATTTCCATGGCCTGGTTGGGCCGTACTCGGCAATGATGTTTTATTGCTTCCATTTGTTTCTCGTCGTTGAGATACTTTGTACCATTCAACTGTCAGTCTTGTTTATGGCTAGCACAGCAATGAATAAAACCACTAAATGCTTTTTAATAGTTCGTACTTCTATGGTGGTATTAGCCAGGAACATGACTGTAGGTGAAAGGAACTTGCCGTGTTCCATCAGACAAGTTAGTGTCTGTTGTTGACACCGGCGCAGCACTAACAAGCCAGCGCGCATGTGGAGAGGCCTCTTGATTGCTGCTACTACACATCATCTACTCCGTAGGCCCGTCTAATTAAGCCCCCCTTCACAAACACTCGTTCTTTCCATCCAAAGCGCTCCTTCCATTCCCCTCCCCTGCACCTTCCGTTTCTGCACCGAGCCGCACAAGAAGCAAGCGCCACACTGTATCGCAAGCTGGCAAGGAAAGTGCATCCGAATCTGAACAAAATGCACTTTCTATGCCGCTCCCAAAGTTATTTTACTTTGTGTGCGATTGGTACCACGCGGATCATCGCACCTTCTCTTTACCCTTTCCCACCCATGGCCGTGCCTTCCTCCTGCGTTCTCTTTCTGGCCTGTGACAAAATGGAAAATATTCTTCGACAGTAGGCAGCGTCGCGACACCGACATCCTTCCTGTAACACTCAAAAATCAATACCCTTTTTCAGCTTCTCACCTCGTCAACCTCGCCTGAGACAACGTTTGGCATACTCTTGCGTCGATGCATCAAATTTGCTTCCAGCTTGAGGATACCCGATCTGCATGCCAAGCTTTATATTTCTTGTTTCGTTTTCCTACTCCAATCACCCCTCCGTGCGGAGTATTAAGAGCGAGGCAGATTCAGAAAGACTTCGGCACCACGCGCACTGTTTGCCCAAAGGACGGGGCCACAAAGCACAAAAGACTGTGCTGGGCATGAAGACGATAGGCGCACTGCAGGGAGCTTGTGAGAAAAAAGAAGCTACCGCGCGAAATATTGTGGACAACAGAGACAAGAGACAGGGGAGGGGCACCTCATGGCTGTGCTGATCTGGCGAATGGACAACAGCCATGTGGGCAGCCTGACCCTCCCGACTTGCACAAACTGCACCTGCGACCTCCCTTGTCCCCTCGTCTGTCCCCGCAGCACAAAAGGAAGAAGAAGCTTTACGAGCAGACGGGCCAAGACGAAACAAGCCTTTTTACGAACTACCTGCGGGACCCTCCTCTTTGGACCCGTCTCTCATTCTAGCCTTTTGCGATGCAACATCCTGAACAATCCAGCCTCTCAGAAAGATAATTTACATCGGCTCGTGCGGAACCACTAGCACCATTATGATCAAATGCGCCTCGTCTCTATTGGTTTGTCTGCCCTCTTCCGCCCCTCCGTCCTTTCTTCTCGCGCGTATATTCCGTCCATTTTGTGCTGCCCAAACCCTGGCTGGTTGATTTTCGATAAAAGCAATACTGACGAGACCAAGACACTCCATCCAGTTGGCTGCCGCCGGCTCAGCCGCAATCTGGCTTGGCCAGCCCAAAAGACGACACAATGCAGGCCAAGCAATACACCGGACGGCGCACGCCTCCTGTCCCATCTCTTTTTCGTTTCGGTCTCTCTTCTTGTGTTCTGTGTCAAGTCGGGCTATTCTGCCTTCCGTCGTGGGTCTTTGCAGACAATCTAGCCCCCATCGGGCAGAACCAGACCCCAAACCATGCCATCTCGGGCCAGGCTGGCCACCTCCATTGTGCCTCCTGAAAGGCACCCCGTCCCACGATGGGGGGCAGCCGGCCCCTTTGATTGTGCACAAAGCATGCAGTATCTGCTCATGAGGGAGCGAGGGACATACTAATACCCCGCGCCCTCGCTCCCCTCTGTTGGGATGCTGTCCTCTTTCGGATGAAGCTTCTGTGATTCTTTTGATTTTAAACCTGTCACCTGCCGACTCGTTTGATAGCTCAGTGATTTTTATCGTGAGCTGTTCTCACCACAGTCTGCCTAGCTGAGAAGTCACCTTGTCGTATAAACACAATATGGCATACCAGCAGCAATACGGGCAGCCGCCCCCTCCTCCTGGCGGTGCTTACGGCCAGCCGCAGCAGCCTCCATACGGACAGCCTCCGCAGCAACAGTACGGTCAATATCCGCCGCCGCAGTCGCCACCGTATTATGGCCAGCCTCCTCACCAGCAGCCGCCTCCGGGCCAGGACCCGCTCTCGGCGGCCATGTCCAACATGAACATCTCGGGTGGTGCACCGCCGCCGACGACTCAGGCCCCATACGGTCAGCACTACACTTCGGCACCGCCCCAGCCTGGCTACCAGTCATATGCGCCTCCCCCAGTGTCGCAGCCGCTCCCTCAGCAGTACGGCGGTGCCTACTCTTCACCGCCCCCGCCTCCGGCTCCCGCTGCCTACAGCCCGGCCCCGCCTCAGGGCCAGCAGCCGCAAGGCTACCCGCAGTACGGTTCGCCCCAGCCTCCGGCTGCTCAACCTCCTTACGGTAGCCAGCAGCCACCTGTTTCCCAGCCGCCATACGGCACAGCTCCTCCTGCGACCTCGCAACCTTCCTACGGCGCCCCTCCGGCTGCCACGACACCTCGTACGTACGGCGCACCCCCGCCTCCCGCTTCGGGCCCGGCAACCTACGGCGCACCGCCTACGACATCCAAACCAACAGGTTATGGCGCCCCGCCCACGAGCCAACCTCCCTACAACTCGCCACCTCCCACAACTGCACTGGCACCGGGTCAGCCGACTCAGCGTGACGGAACTTCGCCAGCACCCCCTCCAGCATACTCTCCTGGTCAGCCTCTGGCACGTCCTGCTGGTCAGCCTGGTGCTCCTGTGCCTTACACACCGGGTGGCCCTCCTCCGCCTGGAGCAGCTCCCGGTGCTGCTCCCCGGGCTTCTGGTGCCCCTGGAGCCCCGGGTGGTCCTGCTAGCCCTGGCCGCCCTGCTGGTCCCCCGGGACCTCCTGGTGCTGTTGCCAACAACTTGGCACCCGGTCAGCGTGCACCGGGCGCCCCTCCCGGCACCCCTGGTGCTCCCCGCCCAGGCCCCCCTGGCCAAGCTCCATATGGTGCTCAGCCCCCACCTGGTCAGGCCGGCCGTGGTGGCCCTCCTCCCCCCGGCGGTCCTGGCGGCCCTGGCGGTCCAGGTGGCCCCGCTCGTGCCCCTGGTCAGCCGCCTTATGGACAGCAGCCACCCTACGGTCAACAAGCACCATATGGCCAACAACCTCCATACGGCCAACAGCCACCGTATGGCCAACAGCCACCCTATAGCCAGCAGCCTCCTTATGGTGCTCCGGCTCCCTATGGCGCACCCGCTCCATATGGTGCACCTCCTCCGGCTGGTTATGCGCCTCCACCTGAGGCACCCGCTGAGCCGCCCAAGAAGCAAGGTTTCTTCAGCAAGCTGTCAACTGGCCAGAAGGTCGGTCTGGGTGCCGTCGGTGGTATCGCCGCCGGTGTGCTGGCCGTAGAGGGTGCCGAGAAATTTGAAAAGTGGGAGCACCAGGAGGAGAAGAAGTTTGCGAGTGAGATTGCTTCAGCTGCAGGCCTTGGTGCCGGTGGTGGATACGGTGGCCGTGGCTACGAGGGCGGGGCTTTTGTCGGCGGTGGTGGCAGCACTATTATCGCCGGTGGCGGACCATCCGTCGTTGAGGTATACCAGCCTGCTACCGTGGTTGAATACGTCGACACGGGCCCGGGTTATTACGGTAGCACGACCTTTGTGGATGACACGCGCGTCGTTGACAATAATGTCGTTGTTGAAAACACGGTGATCGACAACACAACCATCATCGACAACAGCACTGTCATTGACAATACGACCGTCGTCGATAACACCAGCATTGTCAACAACGACGTCAATGTTGAGAACCGCACGGTCGAGAACGACAGCACCTATGTCGACAACAGCTACAGCTATGACAGCACGAGCTACAACCAGACCGAGACGGCAGCCGCCTCGAGCTCGTACGATTACTCGTCCACTTCTTACGACCAGACGTCGTCCTACCAGGAGACCGACACGTACCAGGCTACGGACAGCTACCAGTCGACTGACTCGTACCAAGCAACTGACTCGTACCAAGCAACTGACTCGTACCAAGCAACTGACTCGTACCAAGCAACAAGCTCCTATCAAGAGACAGACTCGTACCAAGAGACGGATACCTACCAGCAGACCGACTCGTACGACAGCTACGGCCAGACGGACTCGTACCAGGAGACTGATACCTACCAAGAGACGGATACCTACCAGGAGACAGACACGTACGAGGAGACAGACTACGCGGCAGCATTCGACGACCAGGATGCTGGCAACTTCTAGGGCATAGTTGGCAGTGTTGCATCTTGTTCTTGGTTCAATGATCTATACATTGTATTTTCTGGCTGCGTCTGTTTGTTGCTCTTTTTGAAATGTTTTTAACCTTTATTTCTTTCGCTTCATCTCTGCCCTGTTATTTATGAACTCCTTTCCTGTTTGGCAACGGGCTTTTTTTTTATGTGTGTGAAAAGATTCATTAGTTGAAAAATATGCAAACACGAAATGAAACGGGCCGACCCCTTTCTTTCCACAAAAATCAAAAATAAACATAACGCCAGTAAAAATGATTAAACGGATCAACAACAAACTGGGATATCAGAAACCAATACCCAACAAGCCCACATCCCTTGCCCGACCTTCGTGAATGAATATATGCAACGGAGACACAAGTCTACTTCCGGCGACCGCCACGGCCAGCAGCTGGTGAGCCGCCACCACCCATGCCCATACCCATCTGCTGCATCATCGCCTGCATGTCCATACCGCCCATATCGGGCATACCGCCACCACCGCCGCCCAGCATCTTCATCAGGCTGCCCATGTCCGGCATCATACCGCCCAGACCGCCACCGCCTCCTGCACCACCGGCACCGCCCATGCTCTGCAGCCGCTTCTGCATCGCTGCGAGCTGCTGCTGCTTGTTGGGGCCCTGCATGGCCGACTGCGCTCGCTGCATGTTCTTCATGTTGCCACCCATCTTCTTGGCCATGCCGGCCATCATGCGCTGCTGCGTTAGCAGGTCCTCGACTTCGCGCACATAGGTTCCGGAGCCGCGGGCGACGCGCGTCATGCGGCTGGGCTGGTCCAAGAACAGCTTGCCGTCCGAGTCGAGCTCCTTTTCGGTCATGGAGTCGCAAATGTAAATCATGCGCTTGAGCTTGGCGCTGCCTTCTTCGTCGTCCATGCCGGACATCATGTTGCTCATGCCGGGAATCATGCCGGCCATTTTGGAGAGCGGGCCCATCTTCATGATGTTGGACAGCTGGTCGCGCAGGTCGCGCACGGTAAAGATACCCTCGGTGATGTGCTTGATGGTATCCTTCTGGTCGAGCTTGAGCGACTGGACGTGCTCGACGAGACCAGCCATGTCGCCCATACCCAGCAGCTTCTGGACAAACTGCTGCGGCGCGAATCTCTCGAGATCCAGCATGTGCTCACCGGTACCCAAAAAGACAATGGGTGTGTGCGTGGCGGCGACGGCCGAAATGGCACCACCGCCCTTGGCGTGGCCGTCGGTCTTGGTGATGATAATGGCACCAAAATCGGCCGCTTCCTTGAACGCCTTGGCCTGTGCCTCAGCCTGCTGACCGATGGTGGCATCGAGCACCATAATAGTCTCGTCGGGCTTCACGGCCTCCTGGATGTCAATCATCTCCTGGAACAGCGCCGACTCTTGCCGATGGCGACCCGACGTATCGACAATAATCACCTCGAAGCGCTCCTTTTTGAACTTTTCGACACCGTCGCGCGCGACGACAGCCGGGTCCGTCTCTGTCAGGGAACCGTAGTAGGGGATCTTGGCCTTGGTGGCGTTTTGGCGCAGCTGGTCGAAAGCACCGGCACGGAAGGTATCGGCACAGACCAGACAGGCCTTGAAGCCGCGGCTCTGGTAGTGGCGGGCGAGTTTTGTACACGAGGTCGTCTTTCCGGCACCTTGCAGACCGACAAACATGATGACGTTGGTCTTGCCCTTTTTGGGCTTGAAGGGCTCGGCATGGGGGTCGACGAGGCGGACGAGCTCGTCAAAGACAGTCTTTTGGATGAGGCGTTTCTTGTTGACGGCGGGCGGGAGTTCCTTGAAGTTGACGGTAGATTTGATGGATTTGCGCAGCTGGGCGACGAGCTTGACGTTGACGTCAGCTTCGACAAGGGCATTGCCAATCTCCTTGAGCATCGAATCGAAGGCCTAGAGGAGAGGACAGAAGTTAGTATTGTCGTTTGTTCGTCGGATATGCGTCGTTGATGCACCATCGTCGTAACTCACCTTCTCGTCGATATTTGGCGCCCGTGTCAAATCTGACACGGCCGCATTGATGCGGCGTCCGAGATCTTGAAGAACCATGGCGAAATGGCTCAAAGATGCTCGGTTGTGGGAGTAGGGTCGGGGGGGAAGGGGTAGTCGTAGTAGAGGTGGTGATGAAGTGAGGCCGTCGCAAACAGGAGAGGCCAAGTCAATATATTCCAGAACAGTAAAGAACGCCCATGTGGTTTTCCGCCACTTTTCGTGGGGTATGGGGCGGTGGGGGGCGGCAGAATTACTTTGTGCGGTATTCGCTCACTTTGGCAGGCACGAGAGGCGCACACTGTGGCAGCTGTCGGTTCGTTTACATTAGTACGTCGTCCTCCTTACATGCGCTGAAAGTGCTACTAAACGGTCACTAACTCTTCTACTAAAAGCACTCAAACTGTCTGGATTTAGCACTGTACATTGCTGCAGAAACAGCTCTCTAAATTGCAACTGTAAAACGGAGTATATCTAGTCTTGTGTCTCATGTTTTCCAACTCGGTTTTTCATTGGATCTTCCAACTTATTTTTCTCCGTTCGTTTTCTTGTCTACACCATTCTACTACCCATTCCCCAAACTGCATCTACTGCTTCAGGGTCGCAACGTACTCGCGCACCAGGCCCTCAGCGTCCTTGTCGCTAATCAGGCCCAGCTCCAGCGGCTTCGAGTAGTCCAGGCTCCAGGCCCAGCTGCGCAGAATCTTCTCGTACGCCGCATCGGGCTCATCCTTGACCAGCTTCAGCTTGTCCTCGCCACCGACCTTGGCGAGCGCGTCCAGCAGGTCCTGCACGCTGGCAATGATGCCGGGGAAGTTGATGGCGCGCTGGTGGCTGGGCAGCTTGTCCGAGGGCCAGCCGACAATGCGGACAAGGTTCTCAATGGCGACACGGGGACTGCACAGCGTAGCCTTGAAGCTGCGGTCGGTGAGCGGGAGGGCGCACTCAATGCCGTTCATGGGCTCACGGATGACACCCGAGAGGAACGCACTGGCCGCGGGCGCCGGCTTGCCCGGGCGGACGGAAATGGTAGGGAAGCGGACCGAGAAAGCATCAATCTCGCCGCGGCGGTTCAGGTCGTTGACGAGAATCTCCATCATGTACTTGCAGCAACCGTAGACACCAGTCGGCGTGGGGGTCGTGGCCTCGGTCACAACCTCGGGCAGGGGTGCACCGTAGACGGCGTTGGATGACGAGAAGATGACACGGACACCGCGCTGGACCTCAGCCAGGTGCAGAAGTATGCCGCGGACAGCGTCGACGTTGACCTTCATAGCCAGCGCCGGGTTGGCCTCGGAGGCACCAGACATGATGCCGTGGAAGACGAAGGCGGCCGTCAGGGGCAGAGCGGCAGCGACGACGTTCTTCATAGCGGCGGGGTCGCACAGGTCGGCCTCGAGCAGGCGGGCGTTCTCGGGGTGCTTGGCACCGGCAGGGATGGAGGGCTTGATGAGGTCGGTAAGGAAGACAATATTGTCGGGGTCTTCAAGCAGGCGCTCAGCCAGCGCAGGGCCGACGAGGCCCGCGGCGCCCGTGATGAGGTAGTGTCTCTTCTGGCCAGCCATTGTGAGATGTGTGTGTGGGTGGTATTAGAGTAGAAAAGAGCAAGACAAAGAGAGAAGATTGAGATTTAAAGTGAAGAGACGAGGAGAGGTGAGAGTCGTGATGATCGTCGTTGAAGAGAGGGGTAAGAACGAAGGTCTATTTACTTCCAAGAGAGGAAGCAGCGATCTATGGTTTTGTAGGTCTTGTGTCTGCGCAGGAAAGAGCGACTGCGCGACGTATATACAGTTCCGTCAACGGCCATAATGCGGTCCAGCGACGTTTTCTTTCGTCTCTTCCTTTTTTTTTCTTCTTAACTTTTCTTGTTCCTGTTCTCGGTTTGTCATTTCGACCTATCCCCATATCCACCATGTCCACCCCCTCACGAAACATTTTTGGGGTTGCGCGCGCCTCCTCTACATGCTGTGGAGTGCATCGGCAGTGCTCGCAAAGGCCGTCGGCTTCTCAAGAAACGAACTCGTGAGCAGTGGAATACTCCGCACAATGGTACAAGTGCACTAATTGCTGTACGAAGTACGCACACTACTTAGTATTGGTAATTCTCGCCGTACTCTTCTTTTCGCCCGCGGTGGCTCGAGACGATGTCGGCGGCACCAAACTGGACAGGCGCTAACACCGCTATGCCCTGGATTCGGGGCAAGCGCGGCCGAGGCAGCTCCTTCCATCGGCGCTTTCTCCGATCGTGTGTGGCGCTCGTTGGACAATACAGTGCTCCTTCCCTCCCCTTCCCATGATATTTGGTACATATCAATTGCTCTTTCCTTACGCATCTGGTCCAAAGTATGCACGTGGCCAGATGTTCATGGCTGTCTTGGTGCCTTCACCCACAGGCAGGCTTGCATGGTGCGTGTGTCGCCTGTGCCGTTGGGGAACATGTTGACCCAGAACAATGCGTTGCCAGCAATAGGCCAGAACGCCATGCCCCCAATTTCGTGCTCACGCCAGATCGGCAGCGGCGACTGTGTTGTGCAGCCTCTTCGTTGATCTGAGAAGGAGCGGTGCTGCCGCTTTAAGTTTCTTGCGGGAGGCTTGAATCCGCGCTAAAACCCTCGAGACGAGGTCCGGTGGGCCGCACGGCGGGGACTGGCGATGGTTGCAGCAGGGCCTCGCCGGTGCGGATGATCAGATCGGCCTCGCGCGGACTGACGAAATCATGAATGTAGATGAGCAGCGGGTCGAGGGATATGATCTCCGTACGGTACCCCTGGTCGGCGGGGCATCTAAAGTCGTAGGGCTCAGGACCAAGATCCTGCTCGGCTGGAGGGCTTTGGTGATGTTGGACTTGGAGGGGAAATGGAGACGTGGTGAGCAAGGCGTGCAATCGTGAAGGAAGTCAGGCTTACACTTGAAAATTGCAACAAAAATCCAAAGATTTAAAGACAAGATGTTTTTGCGATCCTACAAATCGACCGACTGGTACAGATACAGCTCGAAGCAAGAGCTCTGTCCACTTTCCGAATAAATGAATTCTGCAACACACAATACGCAACCCATCGCCGTGTACCATATTGGCGGCTTCCAGTGCCGCTTTCACTGGCCTGACCATCAATTCATTGCTAACTCTAGATGCGCAGCCCCTCAAAATCCTGGGAAATCAAAGGGCGCCTCGTTGGGTCGCGGTCCCATTGCCCAGTTCGACAGCCCGCCCACAAACGACGTATGCAACGCATACAACTCGGAACTCTGTGCAATCTCCTTTGCGTGCGCCAGCACATCCTCGAGATCGTGCCCGACATCAAAGTAGCGACCTCGCAGCGCGTGTTTTGCAATGCCCGTCGCCAATGCCACCGACACCATCCCACTGAGGTACATCGAGTCGTTGTAAAGGTCGAGCCAGCCCTTGTACTGCGACGTGCTCGTCGGCAGGGCCGAGACACTTTCATCAGAGTATTCTTCGCCACGGGTATTAGCTATGCCAAAATGAATTAATGAATTGCACGGGGTTCGATCGACCTTACTCTTCTCCACCATGGCCGACCGCACGCCGCCTGGGTGCAGCGCGTACAGATGGATATCGTCAAAGCCTTCGGCATCCGCTTCCTTTTGGATACACCCAGTCAGGCTGATCAGCGCCGCCTTGCTGGAACAGTAGCTCGTGCTCCAGGGAATCACGACGGTGCCCGCGCGGGAGGCAATGTTGATGACAACGCCGCTTCGCTGGGCCCGGAACGTCGGCATAAGCAGACGCACCAGACAGTAAGGACCGTTGAAGTTGACAGCCATTTCGTACAAGAAATCCTCGGGGTTCTGTGTATACATGGGCGCGAGCATGTTGGCGCCGGCGTTGTTCACCAAAATGTCGACCTGTCCCTTGGTGGCCTCCAAAACTTGTTTCACCAACTTGTCGCATGACACCAGCTCGGCGACGTTGCACTGCACAAAGACAACATCGGCAGCGCCTAGTTCACGACAACGGGCCTCGAGCGTAGCGGGCGGTGGCGTGCGGTTGTAGACGAGAAAGAGGCGGCAGCCGGCAACGGCAAAACTTTCGGCGTGGCCCCGGCCAATGGACCCGGCGGCACCGGTGATAATAGCGACTTTGTCTTGGAGGCTGCCCCGAAACTTGGATGGGTGAATAAACGGGTAGACCTCATTGTGGAGGCGGACTCTGAGTCCTTGTTTCGCTTCCTGCTGTGTAGTATCGGCCATCGTGATGTCTGATCTGTAAAGAGCAACTCTCGAATCGTTCAGCGTAGAATCCAAACAAACGATGTTTAAGATACAATGCTGTGTCGGTGCAGCATTGTCGAACGTTGCTCCCGTTATTTTGTACCGTCATGCCTTACATACATCCGAGCTGAGCGGGAACAACTGGGCGAAATAAAGGCGGAGGCTGAGGCAGCTCGTCCTGTTGTGTTGGAGTCTCGGCAGATGAGGAGAACATGGCACGGGCTATTCCTATTATCCAAAGCACTCTTAAAAAGTACATACAGTCTCACAGAGCGCGTGCACCACGATTCAAAAGTTGCAGAGTAGCCAAAATAATCAAAAACGGGGATATATATTTTCAACTCGGAATAAACGTAGCCTCATAACAACTAAACTACTTCGACAATTAATCGATCAGTCAAACAGTGGGTATTAAGAATCCAAACAGAAATAAACCAAAAGAGGGAAACGTCCGATCAAAGCCAGGGAAATTATTAGAACCAATAGCCAATTATTGATTGGCGATGATCGCAACGGACGACCCCATCATCATAAGAGAGCATCCAATACTTGAAAGGGTCTGTTCAGTTTCTGGTGGCGAAAAGACGCCAGTTACCAGCTTCTTATTCCGATCGAAGTTGAACATGTCGACCCTTACAAGTTGGGGAACACGGGTGTAGGAGGATGCAACACGTCACATTTAGGCCGAGTCCTCGCCAATGCGCTCTTGGTTCTCGTCGTGGTACAGCTCGGGGCATGTGGCATTGCGCCGGCCGAAGATCCAGCGCTTGATCCACCAGGGCAGAACGGTGTTGACCTGGTATTTGGCGAACACGCGATTCGGCACGGCAAAGATGTAGTCCAGTTCCTCGAGGGACTTCTGCTTGGTCTCGGGCACGGCAATGAAGATGAGGATCAGGGCGACCACGTTCAGGCCAGCGTAGAAACCAAATACACCAGCGGGCTTCATGGCCGAAAGCATACGGGGTAGGGTCAGGGACAGAATGGAAGCCCAGAAGTTGTTGGTAGCGACGGCCCAAGACATGCCGATTTCACGATGCGACAGAGGGAAGACTTCGGCAGAGTACATGAAGGGGACGGGACCTTCTCCGGGAGAGTAGAAGGCGGCAAAGAGGTAGATAAAGGTTGCGACAGCGGCAATACGGGCGTTCTCGTCGCTGATCAGGTAGCACATACCGGCAGCTGTAGAGAAACGAAGGTTAGACATATTGTAAGGTCGCGATAGATGGTAAGAGAAGGATCGACTTGATACGTACTCAGCAAAGTCCAGAACATGTTGGGGAAAGTGAACAGCAGCAGAGTGCGACGGCCCCAGGTGTCCATGGTGAAGACGGCGGGCCAAGCAAAGATGAACTAATGGTAAATGTCAGTGCTCTGAGATCGCAAAAGCAAAGTGCGAATTGGTAGGGGACATACGTTAATCAGACCGAAGCCGAACGAGGCCCAGAGCGCAGTGTAGGCGCTGACACCAGACGACTCGAAGATGGTGCTGGAGTAGAAAGAGATAATGTTGACTTTGGCCTGTTAGTATTCTGCCATTCACAAAAAAGCTCGAAAAGCTCGAAAGTAAGGGGTGCAAGGTTATAACATACTACCGCACATCTGCTGTGCAATCATGACAATACCCGAGGCCCAGGTAGCACGGCGAACACGAGGGATGGTGAAGAGTTCAATGAAGCGAGTGATCATGCCGCTGTTGACGTCGAGGCCGGACTCCTTGACCATAATCTCCTCCTGGACCAGAAGCGCGTGGATGTAGTACAGGTCACGACCAGCCTGGAGCTTGGAGTTGCGGAGACGGACCAGGGACTTCCAGGCCTTCTCGTACTTGCCCTTCTTGAGGTACCAACGGGGCGACTCGGGGCAGAACCAGGTACCGAGGACAAGAGGCACGGCAGGGATAAAAGCCGAGCCGAACTGCAGACGCCAGCCAATGTCGCCGACCTTACCGACAGCCAGGTTGGCGCAGGTGCCCAGGAAGATACCAAACGCAGTCCACACCTGCCATGACATGACGAGACCGCCACGAATGTTGGTAGGAGCGTTTTCGGCGGAGAAGACGGGGACAGTGACCTCCTTCAAACCCATGCCGATACCGAGGAGCATACGGCTAGCAGCGAGCTGGCCCCAAGTCTGGGACAGAGCCATACCGAAGGGAGCGAGCAGAGAGAAGATGGCACCGAGCCAGATGGTGCCACGGCGGCCGAGGTAGTGGTTGAGTGGGTCAGAAACCCAGCCGGAGAAGAGGCAGATGGTGATGTAGGGCATCGAGTTAACGAAACCGACAATCCAGCCGTTCTTGGCGCAAAGGCCGACGTTGGCATCGGGGCCGCAAGCAGAGCCAGCGCCATCCGGAATGCCGAGAGCCTCGGGGAAAGACAAGTTGGCGCCGTTGGAGGCCGTCTGATCCCAACCCTGGATAGCGGCGGCAATGGAGTTGAGGACGATTGTGTAGTACAGTGCCCACGGGTGTCTCCAGCGGTGGAGGACCTCGTTGCGAATGGCCTCCCTGTCGGCATCGTCGAGCTCCTCGAGAGACTCGAAGCGGGCGGGGTTCTGTGCGACCAGAGCACCCTTCTGAAGGTAGGGCAGAATGTCCTCGGGGAGGCCCTTTTCCAGGCGGAAGCGGGCAACATCCTCGAGAAGCTGCTCACGGGGAATGTGCTTCAAGGGGTTGCGGATCTCGCCCTCGGCGGTTTCAGCGAGCTGCCGGGCAATGTCCACCTTGGCGCCGTTGGCGCCGTTGTCTAACCCATTCTCAATCTTGTTGCTAGAGAGTTGGAAACAATGTCAGAAAGTGTGGCAGAAAAAAAAAAGAGAAAAAGAAGAAAAAAAAGAAGTTGGTTGTTCGGCAAGAATTCTTGAGAGGGACTCACGGAGCTTCGGTGTGGCTAACGGCCTGCTGGTCGTTGGACGCAATCTTCTCGTCCATTTTTGTCGGAAGCTCAGCAGGAAATTACCTAATTGAGCCGAGGATCGTGAAAGTGGTTGCGCGAGCCGGCAAAGGCTGTGTGTCTGAAAATAACGTGTTAATAAAACCTGAGATTGTTTGTGTATTTCAAACACAGCACACAGGAAGTAATGAGGACGATGAAAACAAAAAAGCATGTGCTTCTTGGGGAAGAGTGTGCGGAGCTGAGGTGTGTTGTGCGGAGAAACACGAAAAAAAGATCGTGAAAACTAAAATGGGGAGGAGACAGAAAACGGCAGAAAAGTATCAAAGCTCTCCAACAGTGATGGGCAGGGGAAGGGGTGACGTTGGTACAAGGGGAAACGCGGGAAGCTCGATAAGAGGTCACACGCAGATGGCATGTGTAATGATGAAAAATAAAACAACACCAACAAGGACTTACAAGAAGTCAAACAGTGCGGATGCAAAGAAAAAAAAAAGTAGTAGCAAAGTCGAATCCGTGTCACCAAAGCTTGATCAGAGAGGACCACGTTGGGATAAGGAGAGAAGAGGGGACCAAAGTATCGACAACAAGAAGAAAAAGTGATGGGCAGTCATTTCTCTTTATACGTTTGTGCGGGTGATGCCCTCTCTCCCTTTCTAGAGCTTGGCTCTTGCTATCATGTCTCCGCCTTGCGCGCGCGGACACTTGCATAGAGCGTAAATTGGCCAATGCAGCGATCCGCGGGGAAAGAAGGAAGAAAGAAAAGACAGCAGGAAGGGGGTGTGCAAGAAAAGGGAAGCATTGGCAGGCTTGCTCGACAAGAGGAGTGGAGGGACCGTCCTGGATGAAGGCGTACCATTGGGCAAGTCAAGGTTCGGTCTCTCATCCAAACGAAAGGAAGCAGAAAGATACCTTGTCTGGGAACGGGGACATCATGGGGACAGGCTCGACAGGATGAGGGGAAAAGGAGGACTTGTGGGTGTGGATGGAGATGAGGAGAGAAGAGTGAGGAGAAACGGGGAAGAACACGCTACGGCATACGGGGGAGGATAAGCAGAAAAACTGATGGCGAGAAGTGCGGAGAGTCCATCGTACGGAAGGGAAAGTACGGGGGTACACAAGAGACAAGGAAGGGGCCTTCTGCTGTTAGTCCTTTCCTCGACCTTTCGATGTGGCCTAACAAAGGCAACTAAGGAGCCATGCTCGAAGTGGTGTGGGAAAGAGCGAGTGTCTCCCCTTTCTCGAAAATGGCAAGTATCGACAAGGTGTCAAAGAGCAAGAGGGCAAAATGGGCAAGAACGACGCGAAGCGTGTTCGGCCACGCCTGGATGTGAGTTGCCTATTTCGGACTCGTGCTGCTTGTTGCTTTCTCGTTCCACTCCACACGTTCGCGCCTTCTCTACGGACGATGCTCTTTCCGTTCACACTTCTCTGTCCAAATAGTAGGAGCCTCAACAAAACCGGAAGGCAAGAGCGCCCGTCAAAAACAGATACGTGTTGGTGATGCTGTGCGGACAGTGTGTGCGGTCGAAGGATACCACAAAAACAAGGTCTTGGCAAGGTCCGGGTGTTACTCGAGTCGGGGTCAGACCAAGCTTGCACGGTGTCCAGTTGTCATGCCCACACAGTACAAACGTCATTTTTGTCTATTTTGTCCACAGGCCGGCACGGCACCTGGGCAGCTGGGCACCTGCTTTTTGGTGTGTGGCTGCAAAGCTACGAAGCACTTGCCCGCCCGCCGTTTCTTAATATCGTAATAATCGACAGCCAGGTTGTAATGTTGCAACGGCTCGAACAGGTTGTTCTTTTCTGATGCGATGCGACGCGGCATTTGATTCAACGGACGTTGTACTTTTTGGCTAGCACAGTAGCGATTTTAGTGAAAACCTTAAAAGGGCCAGGCTGTGATTGTCACTGTACTCCGTATACATACATCTTCCTGCCCGGTTTTCTGACTTCTGACGCCGTTCCTTCCTCTTCACGCCGTCGACCCCATGAAGGATCCTTCTTCCACCATCGAGCGCAGATCATTCCTGGGCAGAAAAAGACAAGACGACACGAAAAGAAAGAAAGAGAGAAAAAAACACGCTACGTGTGGGGAAAAGGTGGGCAGGCTCACGGGCTTGCTTCGGCGTGTGCGCCCACCGCCTCGTTTGTTCTTTCCCTCGACCAGTGCATCCTTCAAACGGACAGCTCGAGAGTCGCAAAGGAAGGAAGGAGCAACCAAAAAGAACCATAAAAGTGCAGGCGCGCGTGACGCAGGCGCAGGCGAGAAGGGACGTGCTCTTTTGTTTTTGGAGAGGCTCTAAGACAACGACAAGCTCGCGCCTTCCCCACAAAGGAGACTGGGCGGGATTCGAATTTGAAATAAGCAACAAGAAACGGCCCTACTCAGTATTGGCAGCAAAACAAGCAAACACCAAGGAGTCACTAACTGTGTACTACTGGTGTAAGGGAAGGAAACTAATAAGCAAAAAAAGTACTTGCAGGATGAAAAGTGCGCCTGCAAAAGGACAAAAAGTAGACTGGTATAAGAAGTACATTCACAGTACTAAAGTCTGCCGTGTGATAAAGCAGGCTACAGAAAGGAGGGAACTATTCCGTAATAAGATTCAAAGAACAGTCGATGGAATTGATTTTTTTTATTGAAAATAAAGTAAAATAAAATAAAAAATGCGGATTGGGGCCAGGCTCCGGTCCCGAGCTAGAACACTCAAAGGAAGAAACGAACAAACGAAAGAGAAAAGGAGTGAGACGGTGGTTCGAAATAAACACAAATAATTGTGAGACCAAAGCTAGCGAGGGATAGGGGGCAGACGACATCTCAGTAATGCGGAGTAAGGAGAGTGTAAAACGGACACGACAAAAAAGCAGCATCGGTCTCGTGGCAAGCAAAGATCTGCTTTTCTTAATACTGAAGAAGTGGACATCAAGGAGCATCATGGAGCATCCCTGAACAGAAAACTGCTGGGCGATGCCTGGGGATCCCCTCCAAGCCCCAAGGAGGAGAATCCTTCTGCCGGTTTTTGTCTCTTTTGCTGTGTACGTCGTATTCCTGGGTGATCTCTTGGGGATTTGGAGTCTTCCTTTCAGTCTCTTGACAAACGACCTTCTATCTCGGGTCAAAGTGCGAAGCGGGACGTGGCGCCAACCAGCCAACGAACGATGCGAAAAACAGGTACTGGATCGAAAAGAAACGGAGGCATACTCTGTATAGGTTGAACAAAATACACAGTAAAATAAAAGGAAAAACAATGTCAGAAAAACCAGGGAAAAAAGACCGTGCTCTCTGTAACTCGGGCTTCGCACACTGAGAATGTCTCGAGTAACCCGCCGGGGTGTTCAACTAAAACTCACAGCTACAGTAGATGGGCAGAGGGGGCGTATAAGTTGACGTCGACCGACCGGATGACCTCAAACGGACAAGGTCATGATTTCTGATTCTGGATCTGAACGAGGCAATAAAATCTCACGGAAAAGAAAAGCAGCGAAAGAATGAGCGAGTCTACGAAAGGGCGTAAGGCATATTGACTAAGAAAAAAAAAACAAGGACGAGTACAGGAGGAGAAGAGGAGAATATGGGGAGATGGAGAGAGACTGGGGAGATGAAGATGGATGGCGATGAGGGGACAAGAACGCCCATAATTGTCGAGAAGGAAGATGCATATGTCAATAGTGCGGCCGCGGACACGCTGTAGAGAGTGGCGCGACCCTGGAAGGAGTTCGGTGTCGAGATACCGAAAGTTTGAGATTGCAATTTACAAAGTGAACCCTTGTTTTCTTCCTTCTTTGCGATGTGTCGTTGGCCTGAAATTCCGTTCCCAGAGGACGGGACAATCAGCGACTTGACGGAAAACGCAGATGCGATAGACAGGGTCTCTCCCTCTGCTCGTAACGTATGTGTGTGTACGAAAATACGGTAGAACGTGTGGTGAGACACAAAGCATGGTCGGTTTGGCCCAGTTTTGGCCCATCTTTCCTACACAGTACCTTCGCAAGCTTCTTACACAAGGGCTCGGCCAGGGAAGTGGTTTTCGAATTTGAGTTTTCGTTCCTTTTGCTAATCTCTCGGGGAGCAGGAAGATGTTTTGCCGCTGTCTGCTGTCCATCTGTCTGTGACACGGCGTACTCCGTATATGAAGATTACTGATTGTACACAGTTCAAAAAGAAGAACAAGGGGAGGGTGTCGGTTTCCCTAATTTTCCTGCATGGTCGTACCGTATTGGAAGACGTGAAGGTGATTCTTTGCCCTGTGAGCATGTCTCGCCTGTTGTTCCAGAAAGAAGGACAGCTTGGTCAAGGGAAACGGGGAACCTTGAAGATACTCGGACGAGATGTAGTATCCAAAACAAGCAAGAAAGTCTGAAGTATCTTGACAAAAGTTACAAAATACAAGTCACAAAATTACAAAGCTCTTGTGTACAAAGCAACAAAAGACATGCGGTCACAAGACGTCTTGTGATTTTCCATGGATGGGGCCCTTTTTTCTTTTAGCGTAGGATCCCATGCCGCCCTCTGGCTGGGAGCGGTGTCAGACTGTGGCTCAACGGAGAAGAGAGACGGCATAAGAGGCAACCGAAAATACAGTGCAGTGACAATATGTCAGCATTATCTCTCTTTTCTTTCTTTCAAATACGTCGCCTCGTAAAAGAGAAAAAAATTCTCCGAGTAAAACCAAGGATATGAAAGTGGCACTGCCAAAGAAACGACTTTGACGACTCGACGACAATGACCAACGGACGTGGTATCGACTCCTTGTATTTTTTGACAAGGGGTGATTGCGGCTCGTTGGATGATGTCTGTGGCTGGCTTACGTTCCTTTCTTGTGACGGACGGAGCGTAATATAATTACGGGGCTCCTCTCTCTTTCCTTTTCTCATCGATGGCAATCGGCGGCACCTTACCTATCTGAGCGCTAGCGCAGTACAGGATCGCCGGGGGAAGGTGCAGGGAAGGATGGCCGAGAGCAAACCTGCAAATGTGCACACACACTAACAACCCCCCCCCCGGTCCACCCCCTCTTTTGTACCTGCCCCACCATTATAAGCCCATTCTGATCAACTGTGTTTTGGTTGCAGCGCCCAATGACAAGCTGGATTGCGCCTGCCCAGTCTGACTTTTGCCCTCCTTCGACCGGTTTACTTTCTTTCCCCAACTCGCTTGCAACATCATGGGCTTCCTTTTTTCTCTTTGAGCTCCGAACTTGCGCCAGCCTAGCTCCTCGCACTTGCAGGATTTCTTGGTTTCTCCCCTCCCAACAAAGTCAGGACTCCTTCATACCTTCATATGACTCTAATTTTGAGTCTGCGTCTTCAATATCCTCAATATCCTCAACTCCCTTTCTGTTGCCTGGTCGTTGGTGGTTGGCTTCCCCTCTTTCTCTTCATTCTCACCCTAGGCAGAGGCACCGTTGCGTTCGCTCTGGCCGAACGAATGGTCGGTGGTCGGATGAACATAATGCGAGATGGCCAGCACATGGCCAGCAGTTGGCCAGCAAGATGACACCGCCGCCCAGAATGGGTGTTTAAAGCATCTCGGGCATGAAAAGAAGTGCGGCAAGAGGTCGCAGTGAGTCGAAGGGAACGACCATCCGTTGTATCCGGGCGTAATAGCAAAATAAGAAAAGAGAACAAGTACAAATATGTGAGGGCTTTTACGAGTACATCGCCGAGGACGTTGACTGGTGTAAATGCGAGTGCGAGTTTTGAGATGTGTTATTGATGTTGTCGATGTTGTTGACATGCGATGTCGTTGAATCTTGCGGGACATCATCGCGTGTGTCAAATCGACTGTCGTCATTGCTTAGGTCAGATATACAAAGGGCGGTCGCACGTCGTACTCAAAACGGCTTTGGCGCCCCCACGATGCACACCCAACTTTTCCACTCTTTTCCACTTCACGATATATCCATGTGCAAAATAACAAGTACCCCTCTTCCGTAGGAATGCGACCCCGGAGAACTCCGCCGGTATGTGTGCAGTGTGTGTGTGAGAGTGGCTCTGCGGCTTACAGCTATGTGTACTTTTGTGTGTTTGCCGTGTGTTTCGTTTAAAGTGAAGCATCGTGAAAAAAGGAAACAAGCGAGGTGCGGGTGCGCTAAGCGGTCTTTCTTCCAACAAGGGGAAGGAGCGCACTACCACTACCTAACCCATGCATGCCGCATCTCTGAACGCCCAGACCACGGAGCTTTTACATGTCGAAATACGCCCGTAGCGCCTGGGGCGGGTGGTTAAGTGGTACCTGTGAGGCTAGTTAAAGGGCGTGTTAGTGTCAAAAGAGGACAAGCCTTTTTTGACAAGAGGACGTCGACTCACCAAAATTGCGGCCAGGTGCAGAACTGCAGAAATCACGGAAACTTCCAGACATCCTTCCAGGACCTCGAGCAAAGCCAGACGCCGTTTTCTCCGTCTTCCTTCCAGAAGGTCGAATCGAAGCCAGCTAATGACCGTGGTTGGCTTTGATGAACAGGATCAACAGGGAGAAACGAGGGATTATCAAAAAATGGAGAGACTGGACAAGACGGAGCATAGACTAAGAACAAAGGCGTTGCTATCTAGTTCTCACGCCCCTTTTTTCGAGCTACACCCTTTCGTCTGAGCTTTTGTCCATTTTGGATGGTCCTTACGAGAGAGAGAGATGAACATGGGATGGTAACTATCGATGCAAGACATGAGACCGTTTGTGAGTCGTCCGACAAGTGCAGACCATCGCCATTCGATACCCAAGTCGAAATGCTCGCAGAAATCCTCATGCAGAGAAGCCGCCGACAAGCCCATGGGGGGGAAGCTGTTAAGAAGCGTCACATCACGACAACCTAAAAGTGAGGGGTACGTACGTGTAAAATGAAATCAACACGGCGGCCTTGGAGAAGTCCACCCCATGGAGAAGTGACGGTTGGGGCGTCAAGATGGCAGGGCGTCGCAAAATCAGGGACGACGGTGTCGAGTGTCTGCACGCGAGCTCTTACTCTGGGAAGAAGGACAAGCAATGAGAAGCTCTTCCCCCTGTTTATCCCTCAGCCTCCGTGTCCCATATATCATTCCATGCAAGCCCATCACTTCCTTGCAGTTACCGTGCTTGTTCACCGAGAAGGATCTCCAGAGAATGAACCGGAAGGCAAAATCAAAAATAATCTTGAATAAAAGTTGGTAAAGAAGATACGAGAAAAAAGCCGATATCCATGGTCTCGACAGGGAGACAATAAAAGCCTTGACCTAGATGCTCGATTGGTTCCTGAATTTCGACGAAAGTTTCAACGACGAAATTGTCTCCATTCGTCCCTAGTCTGTCTCTAATGTGTTGTGTTGTCGACTGACCATCTCCAAGTCCATGTTCGACTGGCTGTCTGGCAAGGGTCGATGTCAAAAGAAGCGCCAGTGCCACAAACGAAAAAAGCACAGACGTTTATTTCTCCTCAACCTCACCGCATGGAGCTGCCCAAAAGAGACGGCAGCGAAAGCCTCAAGAAGCTTAGACTTTTTCAGTTGTGAAAAGGTGTGTGTGGGTTGGCTTTACGAACGTACACAGTTATGATGCTGATGAACGATCCATGGCGGATGTGACTGTGCCGTTTTCCACAAAGTCAAAATCATGCACACGCCACAACCGATCGCGCTTGTAAACATAATACTCCGAACTTTTGAGGCCCCTTTCCATCTCTGTGTACCGTATTCTAATTTTGGCGTTGTTTCTTGAGCTTGGCATTGAACCTGACTTGCTATTTTGTGGCAAACCCGCATCCCATGATTACATACTTTTCTACGACGTGAAGGCATCTTCATGCATATGAAAGTACAGTTCAAGAAACTCCACTGTCCCACCCAGCCCACCATTGGGTCTCGACCGGAGCCGCAAAATGGTCTGTGGCGGCAAACAATATGATTACGAAGAACGGAATGGCTGTTGAAAAGATGCACACCCTTGAAATGTCGCCTTTGACTGGTCTGCCTCAAAGGAAGGTACGACACCGTAATAGCGGAGACAACAAACTAGTATCAACTTGGGCAAAAAATAATAAATGCGGTTGGAGTCGACGCGGACGTATCACAAAGCACTTTTTTTGGTCAAGGCGACCGTGTTATGGTAAAATTTGTCGTCTTGTATTGGCTATGTTTTGTTGACATTCAGACGGTGTTAATGTTAGCTTCTCAGAATTTGGTCGATTTGCCCCCGCGGTGGGCTTTAGAAGCCTGTTTAGCGCAAATTCTTGTCCACGTGCGTGGTCGGGTGGCCTAATGGTAAGGCGTCACATTTCGGCTGTGAAGATTGGGGGTTCGAGCCCCTCCTCGATCGTATTGAAAAGTTCTTTTTGTAAACTTGAAAGTTGAAGAGAAACAGAGGATTCTCTTTTTGTCTTATTTGTCTTTTTGTCGTTTCCTTTTATTTCAGAGGTCATTTTTTATTTCGTCTCAAATTTGTATACTCACTCTGTCTCTTTTTATTTTTCTGCTCGCAGTTCTATTGTTTTACCAACAAATGCGCTTCAACCCTCGTCAAATACATCATTATTTTAATCGTTCTCAACTATCCATGAGGCTTTCCTTTCTTTTGATTGTGTGTCATGACCACACTTCCCACCTTATGCAGGAAAGGTATCCTCGACGAAGCGGACATAGCACGCATGTTTTTGTGCAAGCATGTGGACTTTTTCGAGTGATCGTCAATAGGCTCGGTCCGCCTTCTTTCGCGTCCAATGTCCAACTTCAAGCTTTGGATGGCTGTTTTCAATAATTCATTGTTACACGCAAGAATGATGATTGATAAATGGCAAAGTATACAAAGTTTTTCCTTCCTAGGCACCGCACTTCCCTCTTGTTCCCAGCGGCACGGTTTTGGGTGTAGTGGGTTTGTTGGCCCGACTTTCCCACCCCCCTTCTTTTATCGTCCGGTCTTGTTTCACAATCTTCCGTCTGCTGCCATGTCACGATCCTGTTTTTTTTCTTGTTCCTGAACCGGTACTCCGCCCTATTGTGCCGACGCCGCCTTTCCTAGCTCAAAACAGGCAACCCACAACCCAACCCAAGCTCACCACCCCCCTGGTGTACTTCGTACCCCCTTCCATGCAAGTTCACGATAGTTTGTGGGAGGGTGTGCAGCCGCCATGCAGGGCCCTGGACCGGGGGTATCAGTTCAGCCAGACCGTACGCAGTACAGTATCCATCTTTTTTGAAGCTGTCCCAGTCGTCCGGTCCGTCTGGTCGTTTGGCCCACTTCCGTCTTTCTCTTCCTCTCATCCCCCGCCTTTGCACGCCCACGATCTCACGATCTTTTTGCCGAGCTTGCATGCTCCACGGACTCGCCTATTGCCGGGTCCCCCCTACTGCACCACCTGAGCATTGGCCCGAGCCCGCGCCTGAGCAGTCTGTGTGGAGGCAAGCTCCTCCTCGGGCGACCGCTTTGGTGGCTGCTTGGAGCCCCCAATCGGATCGCACATCATGTAGCAGACACCGACCATGCACAAGAGGATCGTGTAGATGCCGGCCAGGTTTGTGACATCGGATGCGGACCAGGGCTCCATCGTGAATGCTGTGGAGTGCGTGCGTGTTCGTAGAAGACCGTGGGAAAATTGTGGAAAAGATAGTAACGGCTGTGAGGGATTGTCGGCGTTACACGTGAGGCGTCCGAGCTCGTATCTTGGCTTGTAATCGTAGATCGATCTGCTGCACCCACTCAACATCAGTTTCTCGTGCTTTGCAACTTGGGCTGTCCCTGCGATCTTTGTTGCTCGTCCCTTGTCCGCGAGGCTGCCCGGGGCTCCTCCCTAGCTTCCCCAACAACTTTAATGTTTTCTCAAAAACTTACTCTAAAAGGTGATTTTTTGAGAAAAAAAAAGAAGAAGAAGAAGAAAAAAAGAGTTCTCGAAAGGTGTCATTAATCGTGTCGCGTACAAGAAAGAGCAATGCCGTCGCAATGGAAGATGCAATTGGGATGTAAAAAAGAAGAAATGCAAGAAATGGTCGTCAAAGTGTCCAGAGGAAGAGGCAATAATGAGAGGGCTGGTCGAGATGGCTGAGGCGCAACAATCGGGACTATCGGATATGGCGCAGAGAGCTTCCAGCGATCTTTCTTTTCTGTGTTGACACCAACAAAAAAAGCCCAAAAGTACTCCGTACAGTCGTCAGCTCTCTTCACGGTGGGTCTATAGCGTGCCAACAGGCGCCAAAAGGAACGAAAAGGAGCAAAAAGACACCAATCAGCCGCTGTAATTCTGAAGGTGAGCCGCCATAAGAAATGAAACCGACGATAAAAATTGCAAAAAGGGCAGGAGGCCATCTGCGGAGTAAGGGGTAATACAACACAAAGCAATGCCAAAATGGGGGGGGGGGGGGGGGGGGGAGCCCAAAAACCAAAAAAAAAAAAAAAAAAAACAGCAAAAAAAAAAAAAGCAACCAAATATAGATTGAAGCGTACA
>JADHKQ010000042.1:0-277616 GCA_019925375.1 Sporothrix euskadiensis
CCCCCGCCCGCCCCCCCCCCCCCCCCCCCCCCCCCCCCCGCGGACGGTCGTCATCGACAGCATGACCACTTGTCGCCATATTCAACTTCGGCGTCAAGCTGCGAGGCGCTTGCAATTCTGCCACTCCTTGACGTGGATATCAGTGTCTCGCGTGATGGTAGTGTAGTTGTCGAGCTTGTGTGCGTTGGTGCATTCGTGTGGTATTGCCCATCGGCTTCGACCTCGGGGAGTAAAGCCGCGGGTAGTGAAAGCTGGGGGACTGGGGGACTGGGCCGATCACCACGCCATGCATCACGCCAAGTGTGGTGCTGTGGGGGAATGAAAGCTCGCATCTGCGGGGAAATGGTCCGTCCCAGCCAAGGATGCGGGGATTGATCCACACAGGCCAAGAATCCGTCTGTACTCCGTATTTGGATGATCATTCTGGGGTATCGGTTCGTCATGGTTCGTAGCTTTTGTCTGGCTGTTTCCATCCATTGCTCTTCTCGTGTGTCTCTGTCCCATCCTCCGTCAAGGCCGCGGTCAGCAGCTCCAGCTACGCCGTCGTGTATCGGTCCACCAGCAGTGCTGGCTCACAGAGAATGCCTCCATCGAAAAGTCGACTGTGCGTGGCACGTTACTCGACCTGCTCCAGCTCCACCTCGCCCAGTGCGGCCGCCTTGCTCGGCGCCGGCGCATCATCCCGCCACGTCTTGAACGCCCGCGTCTTGACCCGCAACGCAAAGCGCTCGTCAATTTCGGCAAACGACAGGTCCTTGAGCTCGGGCACGTCGAGCCAAATGACTACGAGAGAGATTAGGCACGTCGCACAAAAGATCCAGCCCGTCTTGCCCTGCAGGTTGCCAGCGTCGGCGTTGTACATGTAGGGCACGACGACGTTCCACACCGTAGAGTAGGTATAGTTGAACAAGAAGCCAAGGGCGGCCGTCTTGGCCCTCAAGCGGACGGCCGAGACTTCGCCAGCGATGGCCATGGCCGGGCCGACAACAGGACCCATGAAGAGCCAGACGAGCTGCAAAGAGATACCGGTGCACCACAGCGGGGTGGGGGCGGTGGGATTGGGCACGCTGCTGGCGACGCCCATGATCAAATACAGCGTGGCAGCCAGCACCAGGCCGCCCAGCATAAGTTTGCGCCGGCTGACGTGCGGGAACGAGGCCGGCGGAGACCATAAAGTAGGGGGCATTGGCCATAAAGGTGGCGCCAATCATTTGCGAGAGGCCGTTGCAGTACAGAACGATGCGAGTGCGGCGGGCATGGATGCCGCGGAAGCAGTCGCGGAAAAGTGTAGATGGACAGCGCGATACCACGAAACTTGAGCGGCGCAATCTCGGCAATGTAGATTTGACCCGTCGTCAGGGCCATACCCAGCCCCAGAGCGTTGACCATCTTGCCGCCCAGAAAGACACCGCGTGCAGAGGCGGTGTAGACGACGGCGACACCGGCCACCGATAGACAGCCGGCGATGACAAAGGCGACACGACGACCGAAGCGGTCGGCCAGCGGGCTGGCACCCCAGGCACCGATACCCGTCATCGGCTGCGGCAGAGCGTTCTATAGAGACTGCCAGTAGGCAGGCACGACGTAGGCGCCGTCGACCAGAATACCAAAGGTCTCGATAAAGGGGGCTATGGACAGGCAGAGCGACAAGGACAGGTTGTCGAAGCCGTACATGAGGGAGCCGACGTTGGCGTAGAGGCAGCAGGCCAAGATCATAGGGTGGCGCCACAGAACCTGGAGGATGCCTGGGGAAGAGCCATCGTCGTTGTTGGCATCGTGATGCGCGACGTCGACATGTTGGCTCAAAGGTGGACGGATTGGTGGATGGGTGTACATGGGATGGAGCAATGGCTCAAACAAGCAGCATCGGCATTGTTTTGCATCTTGTGATTGGCGATAAACACAAGGACGCGCAAGAGGGTTGAACTGTGTCTTGAGGGTGGACCGGAAATTCCGAGTAGAGTAGTTGTTTGAGCAAAGTGGACGTTGGTGGAAATGTCGAGACAAAGTCGGTGGAACATTGCAGCGGGCGTTGTTGTACGTCGTGCACCACTGGAGACACGACACGGGTAGCCACATCGAGGACGTGACTCGTGACTCGTGACT
Organism: Sporothrix euskadiensis; assembly: GCA_019925375.1. NCBI lineage: Eukaryota > Fungi > Ascomycota > Sordariomycetes > Ophiostomatales > Ophiostomataceae > Sporothrix > Sporothrix euskadiensis. The sequence goes on from JADHKQ010000042.1 coordinate 2,107, forward strand.
CGTGCCTCGGTCAGGAATTCATCGAGTCGTTCTCTCCCGGTCCACTGCATGAACAGTTGACTATCTGGTAACACAATCTGTCGCCCACAGATATAACCGAGGAGACGTCTTTGCTGCAGCTGTACAGATTGGAAAGTCCCACAACAACGTCGACAACGTCAACATCGCCAACATTACAATGACATTGACAGTGGCCACAACTGTTACTCCAGCCAAAACCATGGAGTCCTTCCCCAAGGGAGCCAACTGGATCTGGCTCGACAAGTTTGACGACGCTGCAGCTGCCGGCCAGTTTGCGCTCTTCCGCAAGACCTTTTCACGAGTCGGTGGCGCTGGCCGACGAGAAGGACTGGGATTTCCGGCTGGGACCGCAGTTTCTCGGGCTGAACGAGAATGTGGACGGCCGGCGTGCGACGACGACAATGGGCTGGAATTCCGTGTCGTACGACGACTCGGAGTGGCCGACAGCCGTAATCAAGACGGGGTGTCGCAAGATGTCGCCTCTGCTGCATCCGCATCGACTGGCGCCACGAGAGATTCCGGCCATGGCTGAAGACTTTGCTCGATTCCAAGGCATCACCAAGCAGACGGGGAGTGTACCTGACAACGACTGGACACAGTTGCTCACAGCCAATGTTCCTGTTGTCCTTCCCGCCAACTCCGCCACTGTGGTCGACATCCAAGCAGATGTAGGTACTCGTCGATCTAGTATTTGGGGAGGAGTGTGTCGGTGCTCACGTTTGGGTGCCTGTCTTTTGTTCTTTTGTTCGAGTTAGTCATGCTTCTGGTTTCTGGTCATGCGTGGCTCATCACTCGTCTCCGTTATCGTACTCACCTTCCCGTGTCCTCCTGCTAACACTGGCAGGGCCACTCGACGGCCTTTGTCGACCTCGCCTGCCACTATGACGGCCGCAAAGACCAGAGCCCGACCGTGCAGCTGCTGTACTCGGAGTCGTACGAGACGCCCATGGCCGAGGGACAGAGACGCCACAAGAGCAACCGGTCTGACTTTGTTCATGGCGAGCTGTACGGCCCCAGCGATACATACATTCCCCACAGCGGCGGTGCCAACCGCTACTCGCCCTTTTGGTGGCGCACGTTCCGGTACATTCGACTGACGGTCATCACCCGCAACCACCCTCTGACGTTGACGAGCGTCACGTACCGGGCCACGCACTATCCTCTGCAAGTAACAACGACCATCCAGACCTCGTCGCCGCTCCTCACCAATCTGTGGAAGATTTCTCTGCGCACCCTCCAGAACTGCATGCACGAGACGTACGAGGACGGGCCGTACTATGAGCAGAACCAGTTCGCCATGGACACACGCAGCCAGATGCTGTTTACGTACGTTTTGGCGAGGGACGACCGGCTAGCCCGCAAGGGGATGCGAGAGCTGCATGCCTCGCGCTGCTTAGACGACGACAGGCTAGTGTCAACGAATTTTCCCAGTGCCGGCCGGGCCATACGTATCCCCATCTTTTCCCTCTTCTGGGTGCTGATGGTCCACGACCACATGGTATACTGGGGCGATGAGCTCTTGGTGAGGCAGTACTTGGGCGCGGTTGACGGAATTCTGCAGTACTTTGACGGGCGCTGTGTGGACGGGTTGGTGGGCACGTTTGACGACGGCGAGTCCGGCGAGACATGGGCCTTTGTGGACTGGGTGGATGCATGGACGACGCCCGGCCACGGGTTCTTGGGGATGGCCGTGCCGCCGATGTACTACTCCCACGGCGCCGCAACCATCCACAGCTTGCTGTATGCCTACACGCTCCTCCAGGCGGCCGAGCTGTGCGTCTTTGTCGGCCGCCACGACACCGCCAGAGAGTACCGCGAGAGACACCGTGTCGTCGTGGAAGCCGTCCGTCGGCGGTGCTATGATGCTGAGACTGGCTTCTTCTTCTCTGAAGAGACGGTCGATGCCGCCACCCTCATCCGCAAGACTCTGCTGGAGTCCTCCACGTCCGGCCTCGTCAAGTGCACCATCGCCATGGGCTTCTACGTCTTCCGGGCGGCAAGCCTCGCCGGCGTGTACGACGAGTGCTGGCCCACCCTCATCCAGCCCTGGCAGCAGATGATGGACCAGAGCCTGACGACCTGGGCCGAGAGCGAGCTCTCGAATGCCCGCAGCGACTGCCACGGCTGGGGCGCGACGCAATTGTATGAGATTGTGACGGAGGTGCTGGGAGTGGAGTGTCGGAGTGCTGCATACATGGAGCGGGTGCTGGGCAAGAAGGAGGCCGTGTCGTCATCATCGTCGTTGTTGGTGAAGGTGAGCCCTCGACGGGCTATTGTGGAGGAGATTGAGTCGACAGTGGCAGTTGGAGGAAGTGTCGGTAATGGCAACGAAGGACAAGCAGTAGAGACTTTGTCAATAGGCTGGAAGGTCGGAGAGGAAGTAGCATTATCAGCATCGAGAGCTGGCCAGGTCGTAGAGGCCAAGCTTGGAGAGGCGACGTCGTGGGAGACAAGGACTCTGTGAGGAAGATGACTTTCTGAAGGAGGGGCTGTAGAATAAATTAGATAAGACTCTGTGCAGGTAAACCCAATACATAATGCACATTCATTATTGTTCACTATTACCTATTGCAGTTCTTTTTGTTCGCTTCCTGAATGTCCGCATTTGGAAAATGGACTCGAGGACTGTGTCCATTTTCCTTTGCTGCTGGTCGTGTGCGTCGACCAACCAGAATGCAGGATCAGGACAAAGACAAAATGCTGCCAGGCCTCTGCAAAATAAAACAAATCTGTCCATCTCTGCTCATTTTTCAGTCCAATAAGAAAATTCCGTCCATGGACAGATTTATTTCTCGGTGGTTGCGGTATATGGAAATTGAGGAAGGTGCGCGTCGAGGATTGTGCGTCGAGGATTGTGCGTCGAGGATTGCTTGTCGAGGAAGGCACGATGGTGGGTGCTGCCGTGCTCGACGTGCAAACGGAAACGTCAACACCGCCGAGCACCAAAGGCAGGCGCGCTCCCCTTACTCGCTCCTTCCTCTTTTACAAGAAGAAAAAGTCCTGCACAAATAAAAATCCGTCCACGCGCCTATTCTCCTATTTTCCATTTTCCAATTTTGCCCGTTTGTCCCATTTCCAGAAGCTTCCCGAGTTTTGGTTGCCCTGGCAGACGCGAAGCTGAGCCAGAGCTGATTTGGAGCTCACTCGACTGCCCCTCCATTTCCCATATAAACACCCCCACCCCCCCTTCTCTTCCCTCTCAGTCTTTCTTCCTTCCTTTCTTCCTTTCCTTCTCTTTCATTTCTCGTACATCATCGCCAACAGTCTTCTCTGTTTTATGCAAAGACGAACTTCGACAAACTTCGGCCCTTGGTGATACCTTGGTGCCCTCCTCTTCTTTCTCTTTCCCGCCTCCAGCAATACATCTGCTCCGCTTATCAACAACAAGGGGACGGGCAGTTGCGGTCGTGGGGCCTCGTATTGTCGACAACTGCATCGACTACGCAACTGCCCAGAACTTTGCCGGCGTCCAGCCCGAGCTACAACGAAAAGGATAAGCCGGATGGCTTGTTCCAAGACGTGAGTCTCTTTTTGCATCTTCTTTGACACTCATATTGGCCTCTACTAACAGTCCTTGTCTTTCTTTTATTTCTAGTCGATAGCCGGTATGGCAAGCTACCATGACTGAAGGAGGTCCCCAATCGCATGGGACTTCGTGGGCCCCCGCCTGGGGGTTCACCATTAACATCAAGTGTCTGTTCGAGGCTATAATATCGGGTGGCACCGATATGTTTAAAGAGATGGGTCGTGCCCAATGTGAGACAGGCTATCTTGGTACGTCAGAAGCAGCCTTCAAGTTTCTTGTTCTTCCATGTCTTCTCTTGACTAAACTTTCTTTCTTCAACAGGGCTGTACCTCGCTTGGTTGCACGACCCTGTTTGGCGCTATCGCCAAGATATGGTGTGGCAAGAACAATGACACGATATAGTGTCCTTCGCCTGCCTTTTGACAAAAAGGTGTGGCCGTAACGCAATGAACCAAAGACGCTTCTCTGCCTTGCTATGCAAGGCGGTTTAGTCAACATGTTTGACTTTAGCGCGGTCTTTGGTATGTTTTGAAGAACGATGCAGCATGGCCAACAGACCTGATTCTCGCCGCCGTTGCTGTCAACTTTTCCGTTCCATCGGGCTCGACGAATCGGCGACGCTCCATTATTGATTGTACATCAGTATGTTCACCATGCACAGATCTATCTATTGTTTAGGCTTGTCAACTGACCATGTCTTCTTTTCTTTTTTAGTGCGCAGATTTCAAGCACATTGTGACTTGAGCTACAAAGCCGTGCCTCTGGGCTGCTTGGACAACTCCTCCTTCGGTTGGCAACAAAACAACGGCTTGCCCACCAAGATTGCCATTGATCTTGGCCGGTCTCTCCTCTCGTCAACGCCCTATTCGGTGGAACTGCTCTCCCTTCCTTAACATGGGCGCTCCTCCCATTCCTCCTCGGCATACATCGGGTGGTTGTCCCTCGTTTATCATGTGGCAACCAGCCCCTAAGAACAGTGATGACTGGCGCTGCACTCGCAACAACAGAGTAGCAGGTGCGGCAGCAGACGCTCACAGCACCATCGCAGCTGTTTGTGTCTGGCTCTGCTGTCAACGACAGCACCGGAGGTACTTTGTCTCTCTTTGACATTGCCGACCTCAACAACTTTGGCCACATGTCCACGGCTCACAGTAATGTGTGTCGATGCTGGCTCAGGCATACTATGCCATTCATGTGTGTCTGGGCCTGCATCGACAAGTGCCAGCCCCATGTGTGCCGCAACCTGATACCAACACTGCATGGGCCCCGTCCTTTTGGTGCATACTACCGGTTCCCTCTCGTCGAAGATGACAACGGTGGGACGTTCCCACCGTTGTCAAACTGCGGAAGCATGTGGGTCTTGGATCAAGGCTTACAAGTTTTATTGTGCCTCGCGCATGCAGTCGGTGAGCCGTATATGCACGGCGGCGCAGATGGCTCTGCTCTTATGACCCGCGGGCGACTTGGTTCTCATGCTTCAGCACTCTGGCTGTACAAGGACAACGCGTGTTACTTTCGGGGGCGGCATGTCATCTTCTGGATGGCATGCCGTTCCTCGCAAATACGGGCTGTACCCGGCACACATCTTCCCAGATTTGAGTGGGAAACCAGGTCGTGGCGCCGCTCACGGCGGCCACGACCGGTACCGACTCATGATGCGGCGGTCGTTGGTAGGAAGCACCCGCATGGTGAACGCCACGACCGCCGCCGCTATATGATTGTCGATTTGATGGTTTTCAAGTTCCCGCGGTCATAGGGGATGAGATGAGCTGCTTGTTCGTTTTATGGCACGCGGCGGCCGTGGTAGGAAGCACCCGCATGGTGAACGCCACGGCCGCCAGCATTATCATGGACAACGCAAGTCCATGTGCAGGTCCGACCAGTGCCCAGGCACCGCCTGCGCCTGCCACTGTCAACCCACCCGTGCCATACATCTGGCAACGGTGCAGTGGCACTACCTGGCGGGAGCGTCATGACGACAGAAAGAGTCGTCCCAAGAGTCCCGGCTACCGGGATAGGAGGTTTTGTCACTATGGAAAGGAAGTCGGGGGCTGGCGGTGGAAGTATACGACGACAATGGCGCGATTGCTTCTTCTCTTTTCATGGTTCATTTCTGATAGCTTCTTCTTCTCTTTTCATCCTGCTTTGTTTGAGTTGCTTCTTCTCTTTTCACATTTTAGATTGAATAAAAAGTTTTCCAACACCTTTCTTGTCTTTCCTGTAGTGACGTATACCGTAAAGTACAGCGTGGACATCTGCTTACGTAGTTATAGCAGTAGCTGTAATGGAATGTGGCTAGTGTGGGAAGAACGCTCTTTTTCTTGGCCGCTCTCGTCCTTTTCTATCCTTGTCAGCCAATTGTACATCTTATTCTACTCTGTACATAGTATTAGGCTAGTATACACATATTCAGTCCTTTTGTATTTGATTGAATGGTTTTATGCTAAATTTTATTGTGTAATGCCCTTTTTTGTTTGTTTTACTAGTTATTTTCCCCTTCTCTTTTTTTTTTTTTTCATTTTGTTTTTGTTTTTGTTTAGGGAAACAAATGTTAGACTGATAGAAATGAAACACAAATCTACTTCAATTTTTTCTTTTTCTTTTGATTTTTCTGGACTGTTAGCAGTGTATTATTTCCTGGAACAACTATCTTGACTTGGATCATGGCAGTGTGCGCTTTGATACCAAACATGTGTTGATGCAAAAGCGTGGCCACGCATCCAGAGCCTCGTGAAGATGGACCGATCAGAAACTGCCACCCACATACAGTCACAAGAAATGATGCAACGCAGCACGCAAAGCACAAGCTGGATTGATGGTCTAGACGGTGCGTGAACTCGCAGACGACAGCCGCGACAAGACGCTCCGGTAGAAGAAGAATCATTTGTTGTCAGCCAGTGAATCAAAACGGTGAATGTGTAACACCCCATTGGTCAAACTTGGCTAGTGGAGTAGATGACAAAGCATCATGACGTGGAATATGTGACGTGTAGAGTCAAATGCGTAAACATTGTCTTTGTCACCAATTAGGCGCTCGTCACCTCCAACTCAACAATCTGTCAATGAATATCCCACCATACCACACCATACCATAACATCATTTGAATCGCCAGCTTTCTGTCCACAACAGTTCCCAGCAGCTGTGCATAAAAGGCAGACGAGTCCATCCCAAACTGAAGTTCTCGTCTTTTCCTTGTCTTCTTTTCCATACTCGCCATCCCAGCGAATCGTACCGACAATAGTCCTCTCCCCTTATCCTCGACATCAACCCTGGACCGACCGAAGAGGCACAACACAGAGCTCAATATGCGGCACGGTGGATGCTGCCCTGCATTTAATCAAGGCCAAAGCAGCCATGACCCAGAAGTTGCCACCTTGCTCACGGAAAGCGGAGGAACGACAAACGAGACGAGCCATTGGGCTAGCAGAAGAGAAGGACCCAGTACTCAATGCTATTGTCTTACTGAAGTGCAAGGCGCTAGTGGACAGCACCATCATTGTTCCACCATCATTGTTCTTCCTCGAACAACGCCTGCAACAATGGTAAGGACCACCATACCCCGGCCCGGACGGCGACAGATAGACCAGAATCAAACAACCACTGCATCTATTATACAACAGCCTCAACGACAACCAAGGCAGTTGACCTGGACGTGTGAAGGCCAACAAAGATGCCCAAAGCAAGACCAATAATCTGTATATTGTCAAAGGCCAGAATTCCGTCTCTGTCAATGACCATCCATGTGCTGTTTGCGGCCTACAATGAAGTCACAAGATTGCATTCATATCAAGCTCTGCTTTCTATACTATCGCAAATTTCACCAATGTCCGCCGCATCTTCTTTCTCGGTCAGTTTCCTCACCCCAAGCTAGCTAGACGCGTCCGCCAGTACACCACGAGGCCTCGACGGTCAAATCAGTAAATCAGCAAATCAGCAAAGAGGAGCAGCCAGTGCTGCTGTCCTCCACGCGTGCCTTCCACTTTCAGAACAAGGCCACAGGACACGAAAACTCCAGCCCACAACACAAAAAAACTAAAAACAAGAAAAAAAACCCCCCCAAAAAAAACAAAACTGGTTCCAAAAAGAAGTTCCCCAGAATTTTAGCTCTCCCTCTCTTTTCCTTCTTCCATTGACAGTTTTGAGTTTTTCGTTCTTTGATCATCCTCCCGCAACCGTCTCCCCTACCAGCTGTTTCTTGTCTTATTTTATTTCATACCTGCCTGCCCCCTGCCTCCCATTACCATTGGCAAGAAGAGGCCTCGGCCTCGGCCTGCCCTCCCTGCCATCCCTGACCCTCCCTAACTCTCCCTGGGCCCGTGCCCGCCCTACCCACGCCCTGCCCGCACAGCAAAGCCCTGGCGAGCACCGCGCTTGGCCCTGGCATCACCTTTGTGGGGACCCTCCTCATGTTCGGGCCGGTACCTTGGGCCCGCGAGCACCGTTGCCGCCTCATGGCGGTCGTTTGCTCTTGGGCCGGCGGCCAAAAAGAATGGGCACTCGGCGCAGTCACAGGCGCCGTCAAATGGCTGCGGGGACGTGTGATCCCTCCTGGCAAGAAGGAGGAGACGGAGGACGACAAGAAGGCCAAGGAGAAGGCCGAGAAGGACTCTGCTGGCCCCAAAGGTATGCTTCCTCCGTGTTCTATTGTGCCGTTTTTGTGCATCTAATTCACTAACACTTGTCTTACAGAGAGCAGCCATACTTGTACATTTCCGCCAGCATCTTGAGGTTTTCCTGGGCACCATGTCCAAGCAGATCAGGGCGGTGCGACGCCTCACCCCCGCCGACCTGTCTGTGGCGCCGCCCTGGTCCTTCTCGACATGGTGCCCACAACACACAGCACAGCCTGCATGATGATTCCCATGTGGAAAAGGACGGTGTGGCCCCTTCCACATGAGCATCATCATGCAGGCTGCGTTCCAGAACCGGCTTGACACATTTGGTGGCCTTGAACGATTCTGCCTCCACCGCGATGGCCCTTTTGCATATCACATGCACCGCCACCCCGTCCACAAACACCATCATGGCTTGTATGTCTGTGTCGGGCCGTTGACAGAGACCATGCCAGCCGGCTGTAGTCCTGAGCAACACGAGATATACTGGGCGATGTCGGAGGCCCTACTGTCCTGAAGACCAGGAGGTGTACCAGGCAATGGAGGCCACGAGGCGCAAGGTCCTCGACGAGGGCCGTGGAAAGCATGTTGGTGCTTGATGGCGACAATGTCGTCACAAACTGAGCCCGCCGCGCCATGCGTAGCGCGGCAGCAGCCGCCTTGGGCTGTCTGCTGTACTCGCCGCCGTGAGTGATGCCACTGAAGACAAAAACGACTGATGACATTGTTGTCGTTGCGAACGCTGGCAGGGCAAGAGAAAACGGAGCTATTGTATGCCTACATGAACACATGCCCTTAATTTACGTTCTAAGCTGACACACTAGTTCTTTCAACTTTAGGCTGGCCTCGCCCTTGTCCGGCATGGTGGCGGCCCCTGGACAGAAACACACAAATGGAAGTTACCCTCAGTGGAGGGCGGGCGGCCTAGGGCTGTGTCCGTACAACACACTCAATCAGGTGTATCCGTACGGTATCCGTTTCTCACGCAAGGCCACTACGGACTGATGGTGGCAGTGATACGATATGATACGATATGATACGACAGTGTAATTTACAGTCCGATTAGATACCTTGTACTTGACGTGCCTCTTTGGCATGGAACGATAGACGCTATTCTACAAACATTTGTTACCACCAATTACTTGTTGAAACGATGCTGAAATAGTGCGCCATTTGATGTGTGACGCCAGCAACATGCAAAACTGAACAAATCGCCATATTCAAACCAAATGCTTCACCTCCGCATCACCGTCCACATCCGTGAATCATTTTGTACCATATCTGCTCAACAGGACTACACGAGATATATGACAGTGACTTTAGACAAGGCACAGAACATACACATGCGGCATGCAATTACCCATTTCACTTTGGCACAGTCTGTGGCCCAGTTCCCTGCCAAGAAGGCAGAAAATTCAAACTAAACAGCACATTATGGCGAAGCAACGGACCAAGGATACTTTCGACTCTATGAGGAGGACGATAACTGCCCAGAAACGTTGGAAATGAACAATAAGAGCAGAGCTCTTGTTCAGTTTCCATTCACCACAAACAGCCACACTTTGCCACGTTGGGATCTCCAAATCAACGACGGTCAATCATGTACGGCATTTTTGACTGGGGCGCATCCTCACTATTCAGCGACATCTCCATCACTTTGCCCTGCCATTCTGGTTGACTTGGCACTCGACGCGTCGTCGCTCCTTCCTTTTCTGACTCTGGACTTTCTCTTCACTTTTCGTTTGCCTTTTGGGCAGCCCGCACGCGAGGCCCCACAGTACCTTTACAGCTCGTTACAGCGCATTACAGCACGTTACAGCACACTTTGCACAATCAGCACCCCCAAACCTCGCTGCCTCCCCCGTCCATAAAAACCCCCCTCCCCTCGCAAACTTTTCCAAAACTTTTTGGACCTTCTCTTCTTCTCTTCTTCCTTTCTTCTTTTCTTCAAGCGCTTTGTCACAGGTGAACTTTTCATATGCCCCCGGTCTTGTTGTGCCCTCTTCGATCGTGCAACCAATTTTCCCATCTCGCCGCAGCCGTCTCAGCCGCACTCTGTGTTTAGTTTTTTCGGCAGTAAGTCCTTCACGATCTTTTGACACTCCCTGACCACTCTTTGACCACTCTGACCACTCTAACCACTCTCTGACCTTCTTTTGCAGACGCCGGGCAGCTACCCGTTCTCGCCTTCGGTCCTCCGGTCTGGATTATCTTTTGGCATCGCGCTCTCTGTTTCCATCTCGACGAGATTCGCCCCTCCTCTAGTCCGAGACTGTCACAGCAGTGGTGAGTTCGATCCTCGCCCCAAAAGCACTTCACCGTGACCTCGTCCTTCACCTTGACGCATCTCTAACATATCTTGCAGCTCGGCTTCTTCTCACAATCGACCCCTCCTCCACGGTAATTTTGCTGTCATGGACCCCAGCCAGGCTGGAGGGTCTGCCCAGGTCCCTGCCCAGCAGGACCAGGCTCAACTCCAAGCGCAGCGTGTGCAGGATTTCCATCTCCAGCTCCTACACGCCGCCAAGGTGCCCAACATCCTGGACGTGGACAACGGTGACTCCGGTGTCGTGGGCTTCTTGGTGGAGCTTCACAATGAGATTGTTCGATTCCTGCGCACCGTCTGGCGCCGCATCGCCCACGATGCCGCCTCCCAGAACATGGGCTACTTTCTCGACGACCACGAGCGCGCTCGGCAGTGGAACCGCACCAATGTGCGTCTGCTTCCCGCCTTGCGCTTGCTCAAGAAGCTGGCCGAGCAGTATGGCCAGTTGGACGCCATCGCTGACCTCCAGCGTGACCACGCGAAAGCCATGGCGCCCAAGATGGAGACTTTCCCAAAGTTTACTCGTCTCCCGGCGGAAATCCGTTGTCAAGTCTAGGAGCTTGTCGCGGACCCTCCCAACAGCCTGGAGTACTACCAGTCTATTCAGCCCGAGGCCGTCTCTGGCACTGACACCGACACCGACACCGGCACCGACACCCAGCAGCAGCAGCAGCAGCAAGTGCACAGTGGTGCGGGGACGGTCTCTGTTGCTGATCCTGATATCGATCAGGGGAAGGAGGACGCTATGCTAGTCCCTCGCCATTTTGTCATTCACCCGACAGCCTCTCTCCTCCCCGACCACGCTCTCTGGTTTGTTGACAAGGACAGCCGCGCCACCATGAAGCGTCTCTACACAAAGTGGGACACTGGAATGCGACAGGAAGTGGCCGACTTGAATGCCGCCTCGGCCCAAGCTTTCACCGACGACGAGGAAGGGGAAGAGGACGCCGACAACGACGACGACGTGGCTGGTGCTCCTACCAGCCCACCGGGCAACGGCAATGACAACGGCAATGACAACGGCAATGACAACGGCAATGACAACAATGGCAACGGGCAGCCTTCCAACAGCAGTCCCTCTCCGAATGGTGGTGGGTTCTCTTCTCTTCTTGGCATGCTCCAGAACGACCTTGGCGAGCTCGCCAAGTTTAACGAGGAGTGGAAGGAGGCCCGCTGGCGGGTTCTCCATGCCTTTGCTGGTACTGCTAGTGACTTGTTTAATCCTGGGGAACAGGCGCGTGTGAATGCTATCATTGATTTGGCCCTCCGTATGTGATGGACAAGAACAAATTTGAGCGGTGGGCGTGGTCATGGACGTTGACGACAACTGATGTGGTGGTCTTGTGTTGCGATGATTAGGTGGTGTACGATTGGTTGTGGAAGTTTGGTTTTTTGTTTTCTTTGTCAATGGCTAGATGGACGATGACGGATGGACGATGACGGATGGACGATACCACGAGTGTATTTTCATATCGTTTCTGCAAACAACACTTTAACTTTACTCCATGACGCCCAACAACATGCAACAGTGACAGTGACCATGACCGTGACCGTGATTGATGACGACCAGCACTTGAAGCCGTGAAGGTGACTGTGAACGATGAACAACCTGCACCTGTGACAACGATGCTCCATTATTGATATCGGAACAATACAAGACACAGACGAAGACAATGCCCTGTGTTTGTGAACGCCTCTTTCTCGTCCACGTCCCTTATGGTGGCCGACTTGACTAACCAAACTCGACTGATGGTCGAGAATAACGGCAGTACGATCTCGACGAAGCATGTCAACCCTATAGGTTACGAGCCTGGGATGTTGTCAATGACCAATATTCTTCCGTCGACTAGAGTCCAGTCTCCTTCATCGATTGAATCTATCGTCATTTTACAGGGGCAGAGACTCATGCAGCATGGTGGCTAAACTCCTTGGTTCAATGAACAGAAAGGGAAGTCACGCAAGTTAACAATAACAAACTACAAACTGCAAACGGACTCGGTCTCTCAGTCTGCCCCACTGCCACGTCAGTAGACGTGACCACCAAAGACGAATCATAGTCATCCTCTGTTTTTGTTGCTCTTGCTGTTATTATCAACTTGATAAGATCGAGGAAGCCATCTTGACTTTCTTAAAACCTTTTTCTTCTGCAGCTCCGTACAAGGTCCAATCTATCAACCACCCCCTTCTGCTCGACTTTTTTCAACGACCACCACTTGACCTGCCACCGTTGCCTCACCTCTCACCTCGCGGCAGAATGGACACCAACACAGAGACTCAGCCTCGTCCACGCACAACCGGCGTTGCGTATCTCGAAAGCAGAGCGCAGCTTGACTTTGTGAGATTCGGCACTCTACCCACAACAATCCCCGCCGAGTCCGGCGACGTGCCAAACTTTGCTACGCACCTCATCAACCTACACAACAAGATCGCCGACTTTGTCAAGGACGCCGCCAGCTATCAAGGCCAAGGACAACACACAGTCCACGATGTCACCTACACTCTGGTTGGAACCGCAGCCCTTGTCAAAAACCTGACGGAGTATTACATCTCGGTGTACCGCGAGCGCCGCCCCCACTCCGCTGCTGGCCCTGGCCTTGACCGTGACCTTGACCTCTCCGGCTTTGGCAAGCTACCGATTGAGCTTCGTGACACCATCTAGCAGATGGTTGCCCAACCCAACCAGGGTCTAGCCCGCAACTTTGTTCGCGCCAGCGCGTCCACCGTGCTGCGTGACATCCACGACTCCGATCCCGACAATGCCATGGATGTACCTTTCGAGGTCATCCATCATCCGACCGCCGAGCTCCTTCAAGACCACAGCTTGTGGCATGTGTGCCACGAGTCGCGCGCTGTAATGAAGCGCGCGTATGGCCGGGTCGACGTTTACACCTCTCGAGTGGAGGACGACAAGTTTGAGGCTGATCTGCTGAACATCGAGTGGCGCTGGTCTCAGATCCATGTGAGAATCTATCACGCCATGGACATCCTCACAACCGCGCCCGTGTACCGCGGAATCAGCGAGCACTTGGCCAAGGTCGGCGCCATGTTCATGTCGCTGTGAGGGACTGCGAGGGGGTCGTTTTGGGAGACCATCCGAGGTCGAGGATTACTGACATTCGGCCGGTAACGGGGAATATGCTTATGCACCCAACTAAATGCGAACCGCTATCTTGAGAAGCCGGAATTTTGAGACAAAGAAATCAGATTTAGAAATACAGTTGATGTGCAGTTACAATCGAAAACGACATACGCAATTCGTGTTGACATTATCAAATGTGAAATATCTGAGGCTGAGTGGATAAAGGAGCTCTCGAGACTCGGGATTCTCGAGACTCGGGATTATGATCCAATATCTTCGACCGCATCAAGTCCTTTGCGCGCCACCGATATTTGAAGAAGGGAACGACACCATCGACTGCAACTTCCCTACTTAACTGCGCTCATGACCCTCCTCAATCCCACCAACGTAGCCATCACTTCTCATTTCTGGCTTGGATGCTTCAAGTCAACGTGTCTCGAGACAGACTGTGAACAATTTATGTGCTCTAAGCAGATCGTAGCAATGGTCATATTTGCCGCAAGAAACACACACCCCAAAGCCCATGGTTAGTTGGTTCTCGACTTTCTGGAGGTTGCTTGCACACACTTTGCCGTCGGAGCAAAGTCCGAGTCCCAGTCGCATGGTAGGATCAAAAAGAATCGTCCAGCTGTGCTGCAACCTCTACTTCGGCACCGTGGATCTTAATGTATCAGAAGACACGGATGCCCGACTTGGCCTCACCAAGTACGTCCACTGCACAGACGTCATAGAGTACAGACATTATGCTCTAAAAGGGACTACTGCTCCAGATTCCTTGGAGATGGTGATGTCTTGGTTACTTTGCATTGAAAGTACTGCAAGATGCAATTTTGCTTCCTGGTGAAGATCGATTTCCACTACGAGAGTTGATCAACACGAGGACTTTGAGTTACACGCACCGGGCATGGCTGTTTGTCAAGAGAATGCATGCGCATTGTACGAGGTAGACGACAAGAGTACCAGGACCGGCGGTGACAGTCGTAACGACAGTATTAGCCCTCTCATCTCTCGTGCCAGGCTTGGACGACACGGAGACACCAAGACACCACGACATCTCGCTTCTCAGTCACAGGTGGAAAGACATTCGGAGGCACATATTGCAGATTGACTCTGGTCCAGCTGAGGATCCGTCAAACACGGAAATGGCCGCAAGAGTGTGAATGAAGTACAGACTAGTTCCGTGGTCATGGTGAGTAGAGCAGGGAAACTACTACCACCGCGACACCCTGTGCACAGTGAACAAACGCGATGAACACGATAAAAAACGTGAAAAACAAACCGATACCTGTACATTGAACCGTACAAGAAGCGATGTCCCCCGGCCCTTTGTGCAGTGATCAATCTTACTGTCACCAAAGGGGACGATTGACTTTGGGTCAGCTTCATGTTTGTCGTAGACTCCAGCATGCAGTCAGAAGACAACAACTGTGGCAGAACTATCTAACAATGTCAATAAAAGCCTCTACACGATCATCAAGATACTTTTGGCTGCAAAGTTGACCAAAAGTAGTGGTGGTCCTGTGGTCGCGTCTTATTACACGTTCGAGCCCCACCCCCAAAACGCGCTAACTAACGCAGGTCAGCCCTACAGCCTTGAAATTTTGGGCCAACGCGCCAGGACCAGTTTTTCTTCCTTCTTCCTTCTTCCTTCTTGCTTCTTTTCTTTTTCTCCTCCCATGCATGCAGGTGAAACACTACATCCACCTCTTTTCAACACAACATTCAACCAAATCGACTGCACCCACCACTTTTGATCCAGCAATGGACCTCACTTACTTTGACGATGGAGAGGACCAGGCGGCTCTGGCCAGCCCAAATCATGAAATCACTCTCTTGGGGAACGAGATAATTCCATCCAAAGTCACCTTCTCGACGCAATCTCCACAGATGGTCAAATTCTTGTCGAAGCTTCACAACCAGATTGTCGACTTTCTCCATGCAGCAACCATGCGGCTCGCGCTGGAAGCCGCAACACGCAGCTGGTCTGGTGGTCCTGACGAATTCTTTGCGACTGAACATGAATCGCCTCTTCACGGGCCCTTTCTGCGTGCCGTTTGGTCGATCAAGGAACTCATCGACCAGTTCAGTCACCTCCGCCCGCAGCAGGAGCTCCTTCAGTCCCGCCAGTCTCCTGCCGACACCCAAACTGGCACACATAATTTTACATCGTTTAGCAGGCTCCGGGCCGAACTTCGCAGTGCCGTTTAGAACATGGCTACTGAAGAATCGCTCCCATGCCCCGCCTACTTCGAGTCCATCATCGACACCGACAGCCGCTACAGCGGCGACGACATCGACGCAAGCAATGCTATGTCGGTGCCGCGCAATCACATTGTTCATCCGACGTCTGAGCTGCTCGCAAACCAGCCTCTCTGGCATGTCTGCAAGGAGACGCGTTCATTCTTAAAGAACGTATACGCGCACCGCGAGGAGCAGGCCTTTGCCATTGCCGCGGAGCAGGCCGGTACTGCAGTCTTTACGAATCGTCCGCCCGCTATCGCTATCTGCGAGATGGATCATGGCTTTCTGTCCGAGGACGGATCCCTCACCGACGACAGCTCTCCCACCGACGAGAGCTCCCAGGGCAACGGAAACTTGCCTCATCCTTCTGAGCAAACGCTGCACGAACATGCACACCAGTTGGCATCTTTCAACCGCAAATGGAGACATGTTCGACGCGAGATCCTCCAAGCCGGCCAGGGCGTCAATCAGAATGATGTGCACCCCGACGACGCCAACAGCCTGAACGACATCCTGGCCCTGGCTGCTAGAGTCTAGGTGTCGGGGAGGGATGAGGGGATGAAGGAGAGTTAGGGCGGAGGATGGAGGATGGAAGATGGAGGAAGGAGGAAGGAGAGAGGAGGAGAGGGAAGGAGAGGCGAGCAGGGGGACAGTGTGCTTTGGGCATGAGGCGGGAGGAGAGAATGTGTTCCTTTCATGTATTGGAGGTGCCTTTGTGATTTCATGTCAGTGGAGGGAGCGAACTTTCCGATGGACGAACGAGTCTGACTACATCATAATGGATTGCTACTTTAAGCTTCTATGGACAGCTATTTTGAAACATCAGCCCAACGTGAATACCAAAGTACCGATGCACAGCGAACAAATGTGACGATTCTCGACAACATGTGAACAAGAAGTAGTGTTTAATACCACATTGGCTGTGATGTTGCATGCAAAGGATTGTTCCTCAGTACAAACTTAGTTGCTGCCGTGAACAAACACAAGGGAGCGTACGAAGATGAAAAAAATCAGCTCTAGCTTTGTATACTGGGCTCTATTACGAACTATTGAGAACAACTCAGCAACTAGGAAACAAGGTGCAGATATACCTCCAAATCAATGTAGGCGAAGGGAAGCCTGGATGGCGCTCTGAGGAGAGGCCTGCCCCTCTTCCATTCACCCCCCTCCACAATGTCTTCCTTCCTCCAGACTCCCTACTTAGTCATCCTCCCTTGCTGTCCATGCTCTTTTAGTTTTCCTTTTATCTCACACCTGGACGCGTCCACCACCGGAAGATATTTTCTATCCTCTCTTCCTGCATACCACTTTCATTATTCAGAATCACACATCCAACACATCCAACACATTCACTATGTATACCACACTCGGTGCCAACCCTTTTCTGCTACCTCACAGAGATGTCCACGGCATTTTCGAGGCTTCTTGACTGGGCGTGCCGGCCCGCACCAGAACCGAAACCGCGGCCATTGGCTCTATGCGGCGCGTCTTCTGCTTTCACAGCAGAAGGGTAAGTACATCGTACACAGAGATGCACACAATCTTCTTTGCGGCGCGTCTTCCGACAGCTCGACTAACACAGCAAGGCACCATGAAGCAGAGGACCGCGGTCGCCGCTACGCAGACACTCCCTCGCAGGACTGCCCGGGCTTCTGCTCGCCTACCAGCCAGTGGTACTGGTACGGTCCTGAACGCTGTCGTCAGAGCCAACAACCACCCATTGGTGGACGACTCCACTGATCCATGGCGGAAGGCAACAGTCAAACAAACAAGGCCTTGGAAGACACTGCCTCGCACACATACTTGACAATATTATGCGACAAGACTATATAGCTATGGGTTAGATATCCTCCAGTCACATTCCTGCTGCTAGGAAGGATGAAGCAAGCACCGAAGTGCTTTAAAGTGCTTGCTGCCTTCAACAAGGCACGAGAGGTGACATTTTAAAAGCTGTGCCATAGGTGAATGAGTGAAGATGTCACATTCAGCTTTCTGCACACTGTTTCGTATGGCTCGAAAGAGTGCACGCAAAGCCACTTTTGAAGTCTATATTGTATTTAGATGAGCAAATCAACAATTGCAAGATACTGACACGTCATGATGCACAGCTAACTGCTTTTAACGTGAGCAGCAATTGTGAAGCTCATGTGAAGCCCTGGTCATGCTGTGTACCTCGTCACCAGTCCCCACACCCCTCCCTACCAACACGTCACCTGTTCACAATCTTATCACTCAACATTCACTCTCCCCTCCATTAGTCACGAACGGTTTTTGGGCCTTTGTTTTCATTTCCTCCCACCTCACGCGTCTCTAGGTTATTTAATGTTCTTCCCCACCAACATTTTGATCTGCTCTTCTTCCCCTCCAGCCTTCCTACCTCCCCTTTTCTGCAGCCACGTCCGTTGAAGTCTTCGACCCTCTGACATCTCGACACTTCTTCACTTCCAGCTTCGCTGCATCTCAACAACTTCCACACTTCGACACACTTCGACCAGCAGTCAAAATGGCGGACGACGGGCCCCGGGTTCGAGCTCTTTGCAAGCTGGAGATCCAGCCAGACGCACACAATAACGTCCGCTTCCTTTGCAGCGTGCACAACAATCTCGTCGACGTCGTTAACGCGATACGTCTGTACGACGACACTCACGTCTGCCATCATAACGGTCCAGGAAACCAGATCATCGACACCACTTTCGAAGCTCTCACGTCTGTCGATCGCCTGCTGGACAAGTACCAGGATCTCGTCGCTCGCTGCAAGCCGATGAACGCACTCTCTCCCATCTCTACACCGTCTGCACCCTCTACACCTTCGACACCTTCGACCCCTATTTCCCCCTCGTCGCGTTCTTCGCCTTTCATGCGTCTGCCGCAGGAACTGCAGGACATCATCTAGCAGATGGTGGCTTCTCCGCCCTGGGACGATGACTTTTACGACTCCGTCAAGCCAGCCATGTGCTTCGAGACGGTGCAGACGCTCGACCCTGCCAACGCCATGGCTGTTCCGTCTCATTACATCAACCACCCCTCTTCTGAGCTGCTCGAGGACCACGCCTTGTGGTTTACCTGCAAGGGATCGCGTCAAGCCATGAAGCGAGTCTACCGTCGCTGGGAGGATGCCATGAAGGCCAAGCTCGCATCGCGCAGCACCATCAACTACAGCGCCCTCGCCAGCAGCTCTAGCCCCGACTTTATGGACGCATTCTACCCTGCCGACCCTGCCGAGCCTGCGACGAGTGCAGCGCTGCCGGCTGTCACCCAGATCTTGGACGAAGAGGCCCTCCGCATCAAACACATGACGGGTTTCAACAACACCTGGACCAGCGCACGCTGGAGCATTCACAGCTCCGTCGCCACGGCATCGCGCCGAGCCAACATGCTCCAGCCGGGTGCGGCTGATTTTCTCAAGATGGTTGAGAAGGCGGTGGCGCGTCTGAAAAGTCCTGGAGCCCACGCAGAACACTTTGTCATGGCGGCAAGAAGTCGGCATTGAGGGCCCTGGCGATAATGACAACCTAGATAGTATCTGATAGCACATGTTCTACAGAATAATATCATCGTGTGCCTCAATGAAACTTGAATCTATTGTGACATCATGGGTCGGGAAACAAGGATAGTGGCACCAGGCAACGATGGCTCTGCCTGCCACCTCCTCACCATCGACGCACCCAGCCTCGTTAGAACCCATCACTCTCCACTCACTTTCACGTAATTAGTCATGTTTTATTTTCCTTGCTTTGCTATTATTTCCCTTTCATTTCAAGCGTGTCTGATTTTTAGGTCTCTGTCTTTTCTAATCCTACAACCTTTCTTCTCCAACCCTTCAACTTGTCTTCTCTAACCCGTCAACCTTCCTTTCTATACAGCCGCGAAACACGTTCGAGTCCTGGAGTCTGCACGACCTCAGCACCTCTTCAAGTCGACATCTCAAGACTTTCACACTCCAGCCACCGTACGTCCCAATGGCCGACGATGTCTCCCGAGGCGAAGATTCAGACATGTCTGTGGTAGGGAAGCTTCTGTACGAGGCTTTAACTTACATCTTATTCATACCAGAAAAGCTTGAAACTCAAGCCAGCTCACCCAATGTTGTGCGCCTTCTGGAACGGATGCAAAACGAAATCCGCGACTTCCTTGTCGTCATTTGGAAACACGTTGCACGGTCTGCAATTCCATACTTTCCCCTCTGTCTATTCAGGGACCAGTCTGGTTGGATTCGCTGCTGCTACAGTGACAATGGCGAAAAGGAAATCACACACAAACTGGTGGAGGCAATGGAGCTGCTCTGGCTCTCGGTGGCGCAGTACAATAAGCTGTCCGGCAAGTACAAGCCAGAGACGGCCCTCCCTTCCACGCTTTGCACGCCTTCCACGTCTACAGCCACACCTACCCCCATTTCGCAAGCGCTCACCTCCTTTGCGCCTTTCCCCCGGCTGCCGCTCGAGATCCAAGACACCATCTAGGGGATGATTGCCTCTCCACCTCAAAGCGAGCGCTACTTTAAGTTCATCGAACTTGCCAGCACCACCGACGTCACCGATACCGCCACTGAACAAGAGAGCAGCCTTGGCATGGACAATGTCATGTTCGTGCCGCGGTACTACATTGTCCACCCGACGGCCGACCTGCTTGAGGACCGCGTGCTGTGGTTTGCCTGCAAAGGCTCCCGCCTGGTAATGAAGCGTGCCTATCATCGGTGGGCGCAGGCCAGGGGTACCCCATCTCCCTCGAGCCGCCTCAACAACGGTCCTCCGGCCAACAAGGCTGGCCCCTTTGAGCAGATGGCGTACTTCAACAAAGAGTATCTTGAAACACGCCGCATCGTTCGCCGGGCTGTTGCCGAGGCACTCTGCGAGAACTTTGAGCCCGAAGCTATCGAGCTTCTCCAGCGGGTCAAGGATACAGTGAAGAGACTGTAAGCAGAGGGCCACTCAAGTGGAATAATCTGTGACGGAGGGATCAACGTCTGCCTTCCATTCAATTTGCCCAGTAGGATACAGGACGGCAGTAGGTCGATACTTTGTGGTTATTGAAGACCCAGGTGGCAGTGGGGGACTAAATACAATAGGCACAACAATGCAGTAGAACAATATAGGTTTCAATCTAATTTCAAAACAAATCAATAGCCAGTGACACTGCAATCTTCGTAGCACGTGGGCAAGTAGGCCATAACAATAAGTAGAGCCGCGTATGGCGTAGGACTGGTAGGACTGCGTTCAGTAGCGGCCTCTCCGCCGTTGCCCCTCCACCACTCCTCCCCCCATTTACTAGAGTGCTTTCCTTTCCTGGCCGTTATTGTTCTTTTGGCCTTTTGTTATTGTTTTGGCTTTCTCCTTGACACGTCTTTAGTGCCTTCACCCACCTTCTCACCCTTTCTCTCACTTTCTTCTCTTCCCCCATCGCCAGCATATTACTCTCTTTATCGTTATAACATCAACTTCAAGTTTACAGCTTTCTCGACCCCTCATTGCGTCTTCTAGACATCTCATTGAGAGAGCGGTCCGCCTGATCGCCCATCGTGCAGACCTCAACGGCATAACCATACCCAGGACATCGATCAAAGCACGATGGGTGGCCGGGCTATCATCAATACGTCGGGGATCGCATCGGGGATCCCATCGGGGCTGCCTCGCTCTCCCCTCACAAGAGTGGCCTCGGGCTGCTCGGACTGATAGTATCGCTCGCTTCGTGAGCCGCTCGTCCCGGTAAGGGGAGCTTTGCCAACTACGGTAAGTCCATTGTCGTGTTGCAGGCTGTTCTTTGGAAGCAATATGGCCCAATACTAACACTGGCAAGCAGCGCGGCCCTTGGTATGACCATACACTCGAGAAGTATGATCCTGGGGCCCGCAGGCCCCCAGGGTCCCGCTGGATGGCCCTCGGGGCAGTACATATTGACCTTGGCCGGGGGCATCGTGTCTTATATATAGGACACGGGCTCCAGTGCCAACAATCCATGTGATGTTGGCAGGGGCCAAGTCCCCTCCGAAAGGGCCCCCCAAATGTGACCCCGAAAGGGCCCCCCGAATGGGCCCGGCCTCAACGGGCACGGATCACAGGACAGCAGGCCTCTCAGCAGGCTGACTACTTGACGGTAGTTGTCGCGGAATGTCGGCTCTCGACAGGGACATGCTGGTGAAAGCATGGCAGGGTTTCAAAGAATGGCCCAAAGTAAGTCATCGACAACAAATCCACGCAGTCTTTTACCCATCCCGTCACTGACATTCTTCAGGTCGACACTCGGAAACTCCAGCAAGCTGTTTGGGACCAGTAGGTCCAGTCAAGACGGATACGTCTTTATTGCCTTTATTAGAAGGTATCGGAGACACCGAGTTTGTTTGGCCCGTCGACAAGGCGGGATACTGTCCAGACGTTGCCGAGATGGTCACGGTTGATGTCGCGGTTTTTAAGACTCATGACCGTGGTCGTGGAGCCCCTGCCGACAAAGGCAAGAAAAAGCAGGATGCGGGCTCTGGCTCTTGTCTTTTTGCGTCTTTGTGAGTTGCCTCTCGTTCTACGTTGCATGGTCTGCTTGACATACTGACACCATCTCCACAGGACGGATCTTGCAGTGTTTGGGTTTGGGTGGCAACAGCTGGAGATGCTTCTCAAGCTGGGCGGTGGTGGTTTGATCTTTTCTTGCATCACGGTCCTGACTTGGGTTAGTGGTATTGATTTGAGCTTGTTGGCTTTTCCTTTTTGTACTCGGTGTTTATCGGGCGGTGGATTGGTTTTTCTTCGTATATTTGCTGTGCTAGAAATATTGTTCACTGTACATCCTTTGATACGTAAAGCTTGTCATATTTAACATGTTGTTCTCCTGCCCATGGTGTGGTGTTCTTGACACATCTCTTGTTATTGCTGTCGTCTGTTATTGTCAATATCTCGTCAACTGTGGGTATTCTGATCGGGACTACCACCTGATTACATAATACACGAGGCCCGCGCAGGCGCACGCCAGGCAACGAGGTCGTCACCACATCAGGGATCAATTGCTGTTGTTTTGTTTACATCGAACAAAGGGTCACTTCCACGATGTTCCATAACACCTGCGTTTACACCACGATTACGTAGGGACAAACAGTCGGATGGGAAAATGGAAGCTACCGGAAGGAAGAGGAGGAAAAGACAAACAGAATCATAGTAAACGGGCATCTATAAGTAGAGCCCTTATGGCAGAACGTAGATGGAAGTTTAAACTAGAGAATCAGATATCATTGCCTTCACAGAATACACACCTACCGCAGAACCACTTGCGGACGTGTATTGTGATTAGTGATATCTCACACCGGTGACCCGACATCAACATTGAATCACTATGTTGACGCAGAGCCGTCCATATTACCACAGCCGCGCCATGCTGCACAATGTGCAATGCGAGTGATGCTGTATCCCCAGTCACAATGACTTGGCAGTTGCACGCAGTCGTTGTTGACAAGCTATATGGATGTATGCAGTTGGTCACCATTCCTCGTCTTGTGTTCGAATACGCTTCTCTTGGAGTATGTGAAGGCCCTTTATCTCA
The DNA here is from genome assembly GCA_019925375.1 of Sporothrix euskadiensis. Classification (NCBI taxonomy): domain Eukaryota; kingdom Fungi; phylum Ascomycota; class Sordariomycetes; order Ophiostomatales; family Ophiostomataceae; genus Sporothrix; species Sporothrix euskadiensis. Next base: position 25,435 of record JADHKQ010000042.1, read on the forward strand.
CATTTCCATTCTCAATCTCTCCCTTCTTTTTTTTTTCTCTGTCGGACTTGTATCTCACAGCCCTCCTCTCAGCATCAATTGAACCTACACAGGTGATGCTCTGACGGCCCCATTCTGCAACCCTGACAGCCAGCCACAACAATGCTGCAGGGGATAGGCAGACCCGTCCACTTTGGCCAGACAAAATGAGACAGATACTCGATCCTCATGATGGCCCACTCTGAAGATGCACACCTCTTCAACTTCGGCCCAAAAGATGGCCCAAAAGATGTGGTTCTCCAAAAAGAAAGTCCCTTCAATAGACCACCCGCGTCCTTTGCGTCGTTCGGAAAGAACACGATGGGGCAAAAACACAGCAACACTTCAACTGACGTGCCTGGAAACTACTTCAGGACCAAGAAGGCACTGATTTTGACACATGACATGGACGGAGATGATTACTTTGTCACGGGGAGTCGACGACTGCAGCTGCATGGTGTCTGAAAGCTCCGATAGTGTCAATCTTGAGCCGTCGTCGTTGGCAGTTTGCATTCTCAGGGGACAACTTTGTGCCTGCTGCGTTCAGGCGCCCAATGCAGGTCTACTATCTGCCCGTCGCTCACGACTCTTGTTGTACAAACTTTGTTGGATATACCATACCTCACTCTGTGATTTGCGTTGGCCAGATTGCAATAGCGACCCGCCTAGATACATCGATTGCCCAACACCATCCAGCCCAAAGGCGTTTTCTGGTACGGGATCGGTATATTATCAGAAAGCAGCAGCTGTGATACGACTTCCCTGCCTTTGATCGTCTACGGCTGGTGGACGTGGGAAGTCTCTTGAGTCGCCCCCAATTGACCCTCACCTGGCTCTCACTTTCCGTTTGCACTTTTGGGCTGGACCCACTCACACCGTCGAGGTCTTGCCACTCAACCTCTCTTCGCCTCGTCACTGACCTCGCTGCTTCCATTTGCAGACAACTCTCACTCTGGGATTTGCCGATTGCACCTTCCTCTGGAGGTTTCCTCTCGAGTATAAAAGAAGCCCTCCCAAACTTTGCTGGACTGAAGATTTTCTCTCCTCCTTTCTTTTTCTCTCCCCAGCTCCTCCAAGATCTGCGAACCAAATACATCGTCCTGTCCCTCAATTTTGTGCACATCCGCCAAAATCTCGACTTTCTTCTGTCCCATTCAATCATCCAATTCTTTCTCCCGCAGGTACTGCCCATCTCCTCTCAAATCTCTTTGACTCCCGTGTCATCATTGCTAACATACTCTCTTTACCAGCCCAGACTCCGAGAACTCTACCGGGATGGATCAGTACGAGCATATTTTCCAGCCGGGCGAGATTGCGGCACCAGACTTATCGGACGCGCTGTTGTTTGGCCCTCACGTCTATGATGGTCCATCCACAGACAGCATGGTCTATGCCATGCGCCGCGTGAAGGTTATCAGCGGTGCATTCGACCAAGCCATCGGTGCTATGGAGAATGTGTATCTCGAACTGCAAAAGCCTTTTGAAGCGGCGGCTTCGATGGACGCCAACCAGATTGCCTTGCGTCGCATGGATCTGCGCGACAAAATCTACAATCTGGCTCAAATGACACACCACGCCGGGATTCATCTGGGCACGCTCCACCGCAAGCAGCTTCAAGATCTCCTTCCCGCCAATGCTCCTCTTCTTCATCCTGACTATGCTGCACGCTTCTTTCACGTTGAGTCCACCAGTGTCGACATGATTACCGAGGATACGCCCGCCGCTCGCCTTTCTCTCACCGCGGCTGACAATGCCAATGCTGGCCCAAGCTCTTCTGGCTTTTCTCCCAACACCGCCGTCGCAGCCCCGACCACATTCCACCATTTCACACAGCTGCCTGCCGAGCTGCGTCTGGTCATCTAGAAGATGGCCGTCGCTGCCCCCAGCTGCGCCCATGTATATGATGCCATGACGGCCCCTGGACTGACTGTCCACGGCGGCGACATTGCGTTGCGCGCCGAGAAGCACCCCACGGCGGCGCTCTTTCCCGACTCTGGACTGTGGCTCGCGTGCTCCGAGTCTAGAGAGGTGATGAAGAAGGCCTACCGCAAGAAGGCCGAGGAAGCATTTGCCGCCCGCGCGGACTACCATGAATTTCTGGAGGAGTACATTGCCAACATGGGGCCGGCAGCTGCTGCTCTCCAAACCGACGAGAATGAGCTCACTGTGACCAACCTGCGTTGCCGGACCTCTAGCCGTGCCGAGGCCAGACTTGAGAAAATTCTCAGGCTGCAGTCGTTGATCGATGTGGCCATTTCCATGTTGCAAATCCAGGTGCAGACACTGCGCAACAGCCTTGCTGACGTGCAGCCTAGTCAAGAACTCATCGAGGAGATTGACCGACTGGTGCGCATCGTTCGCTCCATTCATATGTGAGCGGAGCGTGGCTTGGGTTTGAGTGAGGGGCCATGCATGTGGACTGGAGATCGTGAGGTGCCCAAGCAGCCGCAGGCTACCCACCTTCCGCTTAGTCTGCATTGTTCACAGTGTCCTAGCAAACGGCAGGAAAAAAAGGCAAAGAATGCTTGGTGGTGGAGAAGAAGAATTGTGGTGGCTAGATTTACAAAGGGTGAGGGATACTGATGGATGCGAATAGTGTGATGTACTGTCGACGGCGACGGTTTTTTTTCTTCTATGTTTGTCTTTGGGAGAGGTTGTCTTTGGGAGAGGGAGGAGGAACATAACGTCCTACAGACAAATTCCATCTGCTACAAAAGAACTGGTTGCTTTCGCCATGTGAACTCGTTGCTTCGTTTGACCGTGACCCTCTGTGTGACTTATGTGTCAAGCCACGTTTTCTTCGAGATGCTCTCTTAGCAACAGCCAAGCGTGCTGCGAAGAATCTCCAACTTCAGACTTTATGCAATTCTTTGGGTTCGCCACATCAGCGTGCCCTCGGACCAGGCAAAGTCGTCTTTTGCTACCACCATCGTCATCAAGTATCGTCCCGGGCGCGCTCCCTTTTATACCAGTGATGCCACTGAAGATGTTCTCACGCGTCGCACCTGTCTGCACCATGTTATGCACAACCCGGCTCACAGTACTAGGTAGTCGTCTGATCATTTCTCACAACAGCTCCAACGCCAGCTGCCAAGTCTACTCCCATTCAACACGCCTTTTCTTCTCAGCATTTATGTCGACACCTCTTTGAAAAACAGAAAACGACGACTGCCTTGAGGCGGCACTATACGACATCAACACAGCCGCTACTGGGTCTTTCTTTGATGACGTTGTTGACCCTTTGGATCCCTGTTCTCAAATCAAGCTCAGACGATGCAGCCATTCTTGAAGATAGCCACGACATCGTGGGGGGACTCGATATGGCCCATTATCCTCTTGAACGAAACAGCCATGCTCAAGATGGTCGCCAAACCGGCAAACTTCATTGAATGGATCGAGGAATGGTCTCTGACCATGACTCTCTGTCGCGATCAAAATCTGGTCCAAGCTACATCTCCGCAACAATGGTGGCGAGATGCTTGCAGTAACAACACCCAAAAACGCACATCGCGCCGGGGTTTTCAGTATTTCTACATTACTTTCTCGCCGTATTGACATCTACCACTTCATCCTCTCCCTCTACAAGAAAACTATCCGTGTCTACGAGCCACAACATCTAAAAACGGCTTGACTGGATCTAATCGACATCTCCACACACGCATTGACAACAGAAACCATGGATCGTCCGGACGCTCCGCCAGACATCTTCGCATACAAGAGTATCTACAGCTACAGCAATGTCCCAACGGACAAGACAAGACGCTGTCTGCGATGCAAAATGTGCGCGAGCTCTCCTTGTCCCTGGAAGAGGCCACAGAAACCATCAGTGCATCTTGAGGCCGAAGGCAGTCACGACTCGAGTGTGGGTCTCTGCCTTTGATTGAAAGCCTGCTCAGTCTCCCGTCACCTCTGGATCTGCGTACCTTCCCTATCGGACTTGAAATATCGGACTTGAAAGGACTGGTTTTTTCTCCCTATGCAGGGAAAAAGTTCTGCATCCATTGTTTCTTCTTCTTCCTTCTCCTGCTCTGTTTTATCGCTGTCTACTGATATGTCGCAGTTTCTTCAGGCAAATACCATCATGAACATCTCCGACATTCCCCCGCCCAATCCCTTCGAATATAACAGCATCTTCTACTACAATGGCCCTCCGAACGAAAAGATGACTAACGCAATCGAGCGTGTGGGCAAGGTCACCGCCCCCCTCACAAAAATCAATTCATTGCTGAAGGGTCTTTATCAGCACACAAGGGCCCTCTCGGAAATCAACACGGAGGATGCTTTCAACGGCGACAACAACAAAAACGGCACAGACACTTCAATTGAGCTTCTTGCCCTGATGACCGAACTTTGCGAGCTAGTCGAGCTGGTGAATAGAACTCACTCCGCAATGGACAGTCTTCATAAAAAGCAGTTGCAGGAGCTGCTAGGGACTGACTCTCCCAAGATCCCGGACGGATATGCGAATGCCTACCTCGAGCTCCGCCGCAGTGACCCAACTTCGCCCATCGTCACGGGAACCATCCGGTCCACGCAGACGTTCCACCCCTTCGTGCGCATGCCGGTGGAGCTGCAGCTCCAGGTCTAGGAGGCCGCTGCAGCTCCGCCGGAATGCGCACATGTGTTCGATTCCATGATGAGCAGCGCCACGCATGTTGCCGGTGGTGACGTGTCCTACCGTGCCGAGCATCACCCATCCGCGGCCTTTCTACCCGACACGGCCCTGTGGTCCTTGTGTGATGAATCGCGGTGGGTCATGGAACGCCAGTATCGCAAGATGGCAGTTCAAAGAGAGTCGATTCGCCAGCGCACGGCCAACTATGTGGAGTCCATCTTGCAAGATCTAGAAGAGTCTGGCATCGATACTACATCTAGCTCTGATATACTGAGTGTTTCGACTCTGCATTGCGAGAACGACTGCACCAGACGCGAGGAGAGGCAATACATGAGAATGTCTGAAATCAACTACAATATCGGGACGATTCAGCTACGTTGCCTTTGGCTGCGAATTCTCATCGAAGAGGCTGGCATCGAAGAGGCTGGAGTCCCTGACGAAGTGTTCTTCTCCCTCTCACAGGTCGAGGAGATTGTCAAGACGTTGTGATCTACATGGGGATGAAAGAAGAGGCAAAGGACGACTATGACCATTTTTGTTAAGAGGTTCATACTCTAGATAGTTGGTAAATCGACTTTTTTTTTCAAGGATTGTCTGAAACAGCCTGTTCGCCAGCAGGCAGCTGATCATATTCACGCAGTAATGGCTCACATCGGAGAAGTTGGTTTGGAGCTCGATGTATGTGACTTTCCGTGCCAGACGGAGCGCAGCAGCCGCGCCGAACGGGAGTTTACGAAAATGGCCAAAGTCAACTTTTTTATTGGCTCACTTCAACTGGGCTGTCTTAAACTAGGCTTTCTAGTGGATGAGACCAATACCTCTGACGAGGCAGGACCAGGCCTGGAATGTCTTTATGAACTTGTTCAATTGTTCTGAGTCTTTGACTCGACAAACAAGTGCTTTTCATTTTGGTTTTTAGTTCTTGAGAGCAGAAATTGTCACTACCTAATAACCTAGACTGTGTATGCGTGAAGCATACACAGAACAGATGTCAGCATGTCCGATGAAAACTCTTTGTTGATCACGGACGCATGGATGGACAACCCCTCTTCTTCCGGAAGGTAAAGTGATGTGTTGCACCCGTTCTCAGAAGCCTCACTTTATGCAGACTCGAACATGAATGTCTGACACGGTCCATCTCTACTGTGAGTCCTCGCTGCCACAATCATAAGCAGCCGTATTAAAGGAAGGTCTATGAGGATGTCAGAGATCAAAGTCTTCTTATTTGCTCGTGTTGACCTTTGGGGGAAAGAAAACGACGCTCCTCTAAGCAACCACATAGGCGACTATCTCATCCTTGAACCCTGTAGCCACGATTGATTACCAGGTCTCGGGTAAATTCTTTGACATCTGGGTAGCCGGCTATAAAGCCTCTTTTCGTTTCGTCAATGACTTGAAAGCATGCAATGTGTCCAGCTTCACATACAGACCCTATAGACACGCACGGCCTGTTCCTCATGCGTCAGTGACAGCGAGTGTTCTTCTGTCCAAGAGGAGAGGACGGCGCCAGCCAACCTCGCCAAGGCATAGAGCATTCTTGTTCATTTTTGCCCTCTTCCCTCTTCTTCAACTAGTCAATCAGGCTTGCTTTCGAGCCCTTGTTTTATTATTCACTCGTAGGGCGTAGGGCCCACCGCTCCTTCCGTTTTGACTTTCAATGCATTCTCTGGCACTCTCTACTGGCACTCTCTACTGAGCTTGCTGCGTTCCCCAGGTATATACTCCCCTGTACCCCTCTCCTTTTGGCCTTCCCCTCCATTTTTCTTTCCTTTCTTCCCACGCTTTTTTTGGAATTCGTACTGATTTCATTCGGCCACCCGGCTTGGTATGTATTCCTTCTGCTTCCTTTCTTCCTTTCTGCGCCATCATTTTCTCTGGTGATCATGTCATTGACCGAGCTTTTAAGCTTTCGCCGAGTTGAGGCCATTCATTTCTCGCAATGCGGAGGTGCCCCCCGATCATCGCAGCTGGTGGTGAGTATCCCAGGACGGAAGATCATCTGCGGCAGACCAGGGTCAGCTAATCTCATGTTTTGTCTGCAAACAGCTCACAGCTCGGCGCGTCGGCGACGCCTCCCCCGCGACCTTCAACAGCCATTCCTTTTTCGACGACTCTCTGGCATTACAACTCAAAAACGGGCGATACACCACTCGAACGTGGCACTGAGCAGCCGCAAGGTTCTCACACGCATATCAACGGTGCGTGTTGCCGCCCTGCCACATTAGATACCCTGCTCATTTGAGTCAGAGACATCTCCAAGGTTGTGGCTACTTCGCCCGGTCTGCAAAATGAAGAGCGGTGGCACGCGGTCCAAATCCATTGTGTACAAGAAGTGCACTTTGGTGTGGCGGGGTGAGGGGAAAGAAGGGGAAGAAAGGGGAGGGAAGGGGAGGGAAGAGGAGGCTGATGACGGCTTTGAGGATGTCGACGGCGACGATGGCTTCAACGGCAGTGAGGAGGAAATGATTGAGGATGAAATCATCGAGGAGATCCAAGATTGTGAGATAAACGGTTGCTGTAAGGAGCTGTTTTGGTTTGGGGGATGTCTGAGACAACAAATGGATGGAACCAGATAAAGATACAGAGAAACCTCGGGGCGCCAGACTGAGGCCCTGAATTGACATTTGGCGATAGCTGCTTGATACGATAGATAAAGCAGGTGCATCACGAACTCTATTACTTCAAACATTTCTCCGCACAAATCATTTCCAACGTAATAGCAGCATCATCACAGTGACTCGTAGACAGTATCGTGACCTTTTATATTGTGCAACGTCGCAACGTCGTAGGGCATCGTGACAAGCAGCTGTGGTTTGATGGCAGCCACTGGTTTGTGGCTCGAGCAGTAGAGCAAACGGATAGGTGAGGGGCACCCACAAGGAGAGCTTCCGAGGGCGAGAACAATAGCAAGCAGATACCCCACCCACAAAGCAGTGATTCACAGACTTTCCACATACTGAATAGCACTGAGCAGTGACTTACACATTGCAGGAGCTGCAACGATAGTAGGGCGCTGGTCTACCAGTGACAAGGTACAGAGCAAGCGGGGCTCGAGGTGTGCCCGGCTACTATGGGCAGCAAAATCGCAACACTCTCGAGGAAGGTGCGACCTCGAGGACGCGTCGAGCAGCAAACAAAAAATCACAACAAACAAGGCAGGAGCTAGCAGCCAGTACTCCGTACAAGAATACAGAGGGAAAGAGCAAACGAAAGTATCAATGTTCGCTCAGAGGGAAGGAGCGATGAGATTTAGTTTTGCCACGTGGTGGGCCCACTTTTGTTCATTCACTGTCGTCCATTTCGTCCATCCAAAATAATTGCCACAAAATTCAGGTTGACGTTTTCTAGAAGCCCAGTCGTCGAAAGAATGCCGTGATGTATCGCATGACTTTGTTTTCATGCGCGCTGCCGAAATGTGTCGATTTTGTGTGCGGGTGCCCGTGATGCGTGTTGTACTGCGATTTGCCCCTGAATTTTCCTGTTGGTCGAGTTCTATTGATTCTGATTGGTCAGAATGTTGTTTTGGTCGCTTTTTGGCTTACACATATCGACACACTTGCATCGCAGAATACACACACAAATGCGAGAATCTTTTTAGGACAACTTCTTACACATGCAAGTCTGGTTTTGGCTTTTTGGCCTTTTTGGTGACTCTTTTGGTGAACTTTGATTTTTGCGAGTTTTTTAAGTGCGATTTTACGGTTCAATAAAAAACTTTTGTTCTTATGTATTTGTTTCTCTTTTCTCGATAATTTTCTTCAGCGTCAAGAGTTTTAACAAAACCCCCAATGCATCAACCATATATTTTCGCCATATTATTGTGTTCACCTACAATCATGATGAACCTCTCAGATCTTGAATATATACTGTTCTTTTCCAGCCAGGACTCGGACTCCGGGGAGGAAGCTACAGAACAGCAGCTGCAGCTGCAGCTTTCTAACATCTCCGAGAGCTTGAGCAGCGTCTCAAAGTGGCTCTCGAAAACTTCCTCGGAAATGCTTACCTCTGCCAGCCTAAGCTTCACCTACATGAGCCATGTAGCCCCGCGCTGGCAACGCGATATGCTCATACCCACCAAGCTGCACAGATTGCATAACGAATACACACAGCTCGACTCCATGAACCCCATCCCGCGCACGATTGCACGCCTCGAGAACCTGGCCATTCGCAACAAGACATTCAGTCTGATGGCCCAAAAGTCTGATACCTACATCGACGATACAGTCCGATTCCTCGACCAAGGCGTAGCCAGAGCCCGGCTGGAAGACCCCGTCCACTTCAGTCAGCTGAGCGAGAAAGCCACAAGCCTGATCGAGGACTTCAAGGCGGTCAAATACTGGGCAGAGTTTTCCATTGCGCAAAGCCGGCCACCACTCTCCAGCTTTTTGCAAGTATCTACGTGGCTGCCGACGGAAACGGAATACCCGCCAGCAACATTCACCAAATTCGGCCAGCTGCCACCGGAGCTCAGGCTGATGATCTGGGAGACGGCGGCCCAGCCGCCCTACTGCGCCCACATGTATCTGTCGCTCTACTGCGAAAACCACATATACGACACCAGCCAGCCGTGCCCCTCTCCCGTTCAACGCTTCCGCAGTGTTCGGTACAATCCGTGCGCGCCGTACATGCTGGACGCTGGCATGTGGCGCGCCACCAAGGAGTCCCGCGAAACAATATTTAAAGAATACAACCGCTGGGCCAAGTTCATGGCCACCACGGTGGCGCATCCGGGCCGGCTCCATCGTGCCCCCAGAGCAGCCGACGCCTTTTCAAGGACAATGGACATCACCCTCAAAACCCACGATCCCCGCTGCATCCACCCCTGTCCCGACTGGGACTACTCTCGGTGGCTCTCCACAAACGTTTTGATGGACTACCCAGCTGATCAAAGGCGCTATGCCGTCGGACAATACGTCTGGGAGTTTCCCCCCAAAGCGAAGAAGCCAGAGATGTTTTCTGTCCAATGCCACCTTCCCAACCGCGTCGACGGAATGGTGAGCTCCTACGTCAAGGTGATCCTGTCGCCGATGCACGAGATCGAAGCGTTTTGGCGGACGGTAACACGGATGAACAGGGGAGTCTGCGAGCTGAAGTATTCTGCGAACCACCTGGAAAACTGGCTGGTTGGCGGTCCGGTCGGCGAGGACAGAAGCCCAGAGCGTATTACATTCAGACAGATGATAGAGGACGTCAACAAGTTGTAAGCTGATGGTTGACGTATTGTGGCTTTTGTAACATGGTGATATACTAGCGATACCAGGGGCTGTTTTCTGTTGGCCTCTTTTCATTTTTTTTTTTGATCAAAAGTTTCCCAAAACAATCCAGATCTAATTCAATAAATTAAAAAAAAAAAAGAAAAACGCAAAATATCTCATTAATATACGTCGATGACTCATGTACGGGTTTCCTAACATTCAAGAGTGCTGCACTTGAAAGAAAAAAGTGAAAAGAGTTGAGCCTTGTGCTGTTTTGTTCACGATGCGGCAATCTGTTTATCATCAACAGTGCATGTATGCCGTACTGTACAATTAGCTACACAAACACTAATTTAGCACTGTGGTGCTCGACGACCGTCGTGCCTTCCTCAAATGGAAGACTGCAACGCACAACTCGAGCTTTTCCATTTTTTCAACCTACTTCCTCCTGATCCCCCTCTTTTTACCCCTCCTTTCCTTGCTTTCCCCTTTCTCTCTCCTTTCTTCTCTTTTTCTCCTTTTCTCCCTCAGCGCTCGGAACATCTCGAACTTGTTACATCTGGGCACTCCGGTGCTCAACGGTGCTCACCACTCAGAGTATGTTAACATCTTGCTTTCTTCTTCTTTTCGTCCTTTTCCCTCCATTTTTTCTTCTTCTTTTTTGTTTTCTTGCGGCCTCAAAAACAGTCCCGACGCGTCTTCGACGTCTTTCCCCTCGCTTTTTAACATCTTTTACTAACATCTTCGGTGACCAGGGCGGGGGCTCCCCCCAAACACAAACATGGCGGTTGGGTATCTTCTCGTCGTAGGCCGACTTTCCTGCCGCGGGGCCCGTCACCTGCGTCTTCGACGAGGAGTTATCCAACCGCCACACAGTCGGCAGTACCAGGAGCCTCCTACATGGGGGGTCGGTCCACCGTTGTTGGCTTGACGAGCTTTAACAAGGCTTGTGGTCTGCATGGAATTTCCAAGGCTGTCGCTCCCAGGGCCCCGCGCCCCCCCCCTTTGCGAAGGCCAAGGTTCTAGTTAACCTTCGCGCCCAGACCTGGGGGGGCCAATAACGGGGCGACAGCCACCATGCAGACCACTGCCTCGCCTTCCACTCGCCAAGTCAAGCCGCAGCTGAGGACTGACCTCCTTTCCGTGTTGACACACGACGACATCTCCTGCCATATCTTTGTAGGGGGCTCTCTGGTACGCCGACATCAACAAGAAGACAAGAAGACAAGAAAAGTCATCGAAAGGAGCCCCCGCCTCTGGCGTTCTTTTTACATCCCCGGGCAGTGTCCAGCGGTAAGTTTACGATTTTTCTACGCTTTTTCTCTTCTTTCTGTTCGTTCTTTTCTCTCCTTTTTCTCTCTACCTCCTATACTAACTGACAGAGTGCACGTTCGGGCCCTGCCCATGAGAAGACGGCATCTTTCATAACGCCGCCAACCAGAACGACGACGAAGAATTCGAGGACGTCAATGGCGTGGAGTGCCTGGGTAAGTTTGTTCTTTTTACAAGTCTACTGATGACGACAAGCCAATAAAACGACAAGACTAACTCACGACAATCGGCAGGTTCAGAGGCAAATATACCCTTATATTGTATCCTAGCCAGAGGTCAACAACGTACCCCTTTGCAAGTCGGAGTCTTCCGTTGCAATCCATCAGAGGGAACGGGCACAGGCAAGCTCACCTGGGTGGGAGTACGTCTTTAGAAGCAGATGGAGACGGGCTGTGGAGGCATTTGATAGTGTAATGCAACAAAATGTCATACAATGAACTACAATGTGCTTAACTAAAACGTGAACTACTACAACAATAGAAAATGATCTTTTCCCTCGTAGCTTTGTCAGAGTTGTCCGTGCACCCCTGACTAAGTACTGTTGTTTATCATGTAGTTGTCATCCACGGCGTGATTATGCCATAACGGTCTGTTGGTCGATTTTATGGTTCACGGTGACGCACTGGCTATTCACGTAGCTGGCGTCGAGACGTTTGTCTCATTTCTTCACCTTTGATTTAAGCTTCTCATCTTTCCATTTATTTAATATACAGTAATTTCTACGCTTCCTTTCGTCCTTTCGGCATTATACTTTTTTCCTTACTTTGTTGATGAATCTCAACATCTCGATCAAGTTCACTTCACCCACCTCGATACTCACGTCCAACGACGACAAACTAACGCAAAATGACCAACAAGAAGAGAAAACTCATCAGTCTCAAGGACATCAAGGACAATATCGAGGGCGTGAAAAAAGACGATATGCTGTGCTGCGCCAACTGCAAAGACCCGCGCATCATGAGCTGGGCCGTGCGCGAGAAGCTCGAGGCTGACAAAAAGTGGCACGTCGGTACTGCCAAGCGGCTTCTCGATGCCCGGCGTGCTGTGCAGCATCTCAAGTGCTCTCTGCGACTCCCCGTGGAGGAGTTGCCCGTCGTTTTCGCCACACGAGAGGAAGCCGTCAGGGTACAAAACCACCGCCGGCGGTTAGCATGGTGGCTATACCAGATGGTGTACCATCTGGAACCACTTGCGCGGTTTCGCGAAGCCGAAAAGGCCATGGATATGGGCCCGGCCGCGCACGAGTACAGAATGGAGCATACTCGGAGGAGAGAGGAGGGGAGGAAGAGAAAAAGAGCGCGGGAGGCTGAACAGTCAGCGATGGAGGAAGAGGAGGAAAGCGATGACGACGGCGACGACGGCGACAACGCCGGGATGCAATTCAACAGAATAGAGTTTCCCGAGAGGTATGATGGGGAGTGGGAGGGGAGTGAGAATTCGGAGGAGGAGGACCGGGAGAGCGAGTTCTGGTACGATGAGGACGTGGACGGGGAGGGGGAGGACAAGGAGGCCCCAGCCAACGGGCTCGACCCAAACGCCGTCCTCGCAAGCTGCTTTCCCAAGTACCGCTTCTTGCCCAACGAGATCAAGTGCCACATATTTTCTTTCTTGGTCGAGACACCAGACTGCCATCACTTTTTCAAGGCCATTGTCTGCCACTATGGGCACCTCGACATCGACATGACCAGCCTGGAAACACGCACCCACATCTTTGAGCACCATCCAGCCGCCGAGCTGATGCCCGACCGTGCGCTGTGGACGGCCACATCGGCATCCCGGTCTACCATGCAGCGTGCATATGACAAGTGGGCGCGCCAAATGGCGGCCGACCCTTATTGCGAGAAGGACGACAGAGTTCATTACCCGCAGGCCGGCGATGAATACTACAAATTTGGATATGTCTGGAACAGACACTTTGACGGGGATCACGAGCCGAGATTTGACGATCGAGGCGCTGGCATCTACAGTCAGTACACGACAGGCAAGCACTGGCGGTATAGCACGTTGCGGCACCTGGTATTTCACAACGATGACGGGCAATATGGACGGGACGACACGGACGACGGGGGGGACGAGGGGGATAACAGAAGTGACAGCGAGGAGAGCGAGGAGAGCGAGGCCACAATGCAAGGTGATTCCACCAACAACGACGACCGTCGTGACTCTGACCCAGACTCCGACTCCGACACCGAGTCTGGGGACGACACAATGGTTGAAGAGATCCTGCGGACGCCCTATCGGACGCCAAACGCACTCTTGGCATCTTCCCGCTTCGACTTTGGCTTTATGGAGAGGGAGCGACTCCCTGCGGATGACGATCGGGGCGATTTGGACTCCGACGACGAGCCAAAAAAGGCCACACCTGTCCCCGAGGGCCCAACACCAGAGTGGGAGAAGCAGTGGAGAGAGAGAAACATTCTCGATCGCGGCTGCTTTGCATCCCTGGGCGACATGCATCCCGACAAACCCGACAAGAACAACACACCAGACGAGATGGACCTCGGATTTGATGAGACCAAAGAAGACGAGATTGATCGCGACCAAAACGTCAACTTTGACACCGTCGTGCGCGAGCCCCACCGCAGAAAGTTTAAGCTGTCTCGGCAGGATGTCGAGGACTACGATTCTGACGCCGACGGTGACTTTGTCGTCCGACCACACCAACTCTGCCGCCACTAACTCTGCCACCACCACACGACCAACTCGCCGCATCACGCGCGCCCGTGCTCGTCAGCTGCTGCGCCGCCGCCAACGCCGCGGTAAACGCAGCGGCCAGCCCGTCAACACCGACGAGGCCTATGACTCGGACGCGGACACGGACAGCGAGTACGACGACAGATTTGACGGGTCCGGCGTCGACGAGTACTTTAGTGAGAAGCGCACGACATACTTTCCCGAGCTGATTGCGCTGCACGGCAGGTGCAAGTACCACTACCTCGAGAAGTTTATCCAGGGGACACGCAGCACGCAGGACTGGATACTGGGCATTGACGGCATGGACAGGGGCGCGGTCATGTACTTTAGCATCAACCACACATACTTGACCGAGAGGGAAAGGCGGCTGTTGCTGCGGGCACAGCATCTCTACAAGAGCATCTAGATGAGCGTGGAGGGGGGTGAATGGGCCAGATTTGATGACAGACTGTACAGTAGCGTTGATGTGGATGCATGACCATAGATAGACTGAAGCATGGTGCCAGCTACAATCTCCGAGTGCATCAATATTGACTATCGTGACGTGTCACTAGATGTGAATATCTCTGGTTCACTCAATCAATGAACAATGCTTTTTTTTACCACCAACTGAACATCACTATTGTTCACCATTGTTCACCACTGGGAATCACTGTGACAGCCCTATGATGAGCCATAGCGAGGCTCCCTCACCATAGACCACCATAGGCCCCGACACCCTCAAGGTCTTCCGTTTGTATTTACTGCTCGCACCTTCCTCGCAGACTCTCTTGTTGCACCTTCCTCCAGCACCTTCCTCCAGCACCTTCCTCCAGCACCTTCCTCCAGCACCTTCCCCGTTTGCACTCACGTCGCGCTCCTTCCCAAAGGTGTCCCCACCCTGCCCCCTCTGCAGCCCCTCCACGCGTGCCTTCCGTTTTTGTTCACTTTGGCACTTCTGCCTGCCAACTTTTGCCAGCATTTGGGCACAAAAGATTTTGCCCCTCCCAATTTTCAGAATCTTAAACTCTTCCCTCCTCTCATCACTTTTTTTGTTCACTTTGACATCTTGTGCTTCAATCTTTTTGCAACACGCTCATTGACCTGTCATTTGATTGCGGTGTTGTGTTCTTTTTGCAGCTGCAAATCTCTCAAGTCCACCTACGCGAAGCCACGTTCTCTTCGAGGTAAGCTTTTTCTCTTCGCCCCTCTTCACCTCTTTCACCTCTCTCCACCTTTTTGACACTTTTCGCCTCATCTCTCTACACTTCTCGCCCTGCCTTCCATCGTGCATCCCATCACAACACTTGACTAACTCCTAGCGACAGATACCATGGCGTCCAACGATGCCCTCGCCGGCGAGTGGCCTGCCGACAAGATTGTCGTGCAAACCATCTTTGACGCGCAGGAGGAGCTGCTTGCCCTCATGTCTTCGCTCCGGGAGAACACAGAGGTTGTTCATCTTGCCTTTGCCACTGAGTACGAAGTGCACCTCGCACTGAACCATCGTCGCCGCCTGGCCGCGTGGCTCAATCACTTCAAGGAGAAGCACTGGAGCCTCGTCCGAGAGTTTATGGTTGCCAAGCGCATGTTCGCCGACTATGCCGAGCTTGAGGAGCCTGACGGCATCATGGTCGTTGCTCCAATTGGCCATCACCGCCCGTCGCTCCAGTCGCTCCCAATGGAAATTCAAGTCATGATTTTCCAATACCTCGCGGTCCCGCCCTCTTGCAAGCATTACTATTATGCTTGTGTCTGGCACCACCGGATGCTACACTTTGACAGCTCGTCGACCGGACTCGCCACCCAGCTTCGTCTCATCGAGAAAAGCCCCGCGGTCTCGCTGCTCCCGGACGCAGCTCTCTGGACACTCTGCCACGCATCTCGGTTTGCGATGCAGCGCGCTTACAGCGCCTGGATCGAGGAGATGTCGATGCATCCCTACTGCGACCACCGTGTCGGCTCCAGCTTTTTCCCGCAGGCGTACCGCGATGGACCTGATACGAGTCATAGCACCAACAGCCGCCGCACTTTCCAGGGCCGTCGTGCAGTCTACCGCACCAACCCAGGTTGGTATCTGAACAAGCGTTTTGTCAACTGGAACCATGCCGACACTGGCATTGTGCCTCGACGCATCTCCGCATACCGTGGAGACATTGATGCCAGCGTGTTTGATCAGAATGAGGCGGCCTAGAATGCCTGGCTCATTCATGTCGTCTCTCGTGCTCCCACCAAGGTCGGCGTTGACCATGATTCCGAGGATTCTGGCTTTGACGCCGATGTCGAGGATTCCGTCGATGACGCCTCCTCTGGTCTCACAGCTGATGCCATGTCGGACCAGCTGCAGTTTGCCACTCTGGATGATAATCCGGGTGGTGTGATTTCCGATGTCAACGGCCGGTTCCTTGCTGAGCATTTTGTTCATCCGACAATCTGCGACGGCGACTCGGATGCTGGATCGGATGCCAGTGACGGTTCTTTCGAGCTGACGCGCGAGATCGCTCTTCGCCCCATCCAGGACCTCGTCCCCCGCTGCACCCGCCATCGCGCTCAGCGCATCCTCAATGCTCGCCGCAATTGGGACAAGACTCTCCACTACCGTCCCATTGGCTACGACTCCGACCCCGACACGGACGGATCGTATATCCAACGCGATGCTATGAGCCCCGACCCCTTTGGTCTGGACATTGATGACGACGATGACGATGCCAAAATCACCATCCAAAGCCTCATCAACAAGCGCGGCATGAACGCCGCTGGCATGTCCGGCTGGCATGGCACCGTCGACGACTACCCCTACCACCACGCCGCCCAGTTTGTCGAGAACCTTCGCGACGCGCAACACTGGATCCTGGGAATTGACGGACCGGACCGCCACTCTGCCATGTACCGGAGCATCAACCATACGTTGATGAGCCCAGAGGAACGCCACCGGCTGCACTTGCTGCGGGAGCTGTACAAACAGATTTGATCTGAGCCGTCTTCAAGGGAGCTTGTGACATGGTCCTGCGAGGGAGGACAAGGTGAAGAAGCATGGTGTGGGGAGGCTGACGTGGAGGTGCGCGAGGAAGATGGTGTGGTGCGGAAGGGAGGAGGAAGGAGGAAGGAGGCAGGCGGAAGCAGTGGAGGTGAGGAGGGACTTGGGGGGTTGCTTGGGGGAGTTGTCTTGATGGAAGCGTGGGCATTGCCGTCGGTGCCGGCTCTGACGCCGAGGACGATGGTGACGACATGTTCGTGGGACATGTTCGTGGGACATGTTCGTGGACTCAGAGGACGGCCTTACGGTCGAAGATGATGTGGAGGTGACTGGGGTGGAACTTTGAGAGAATAGTGGATGCACGAGCAGGCAGGCATGAGAGAATGTTGTGGTGTTGATGGTTATCTCTCAGGAGCAGTTGTTGGTTTTGCAAGATGCATCTCAGGTGCAGATGGCCCAGGATGGATGGTCCAGGATGGATGGTTGCTTCTTCTCTTTTCATGTTCTGCTATAGGTGTATATCAGTTCAACTATGTTCACCAACTATATTCACGGGTGTCCATCTTTTGGCGCGCTTCTCTTTCCAAATTTTTGCCCGCAAGTGACCTCGTGACAAACTGTTCAGTGATGTGTGCAATGTGATGTGTAGTGATGTGTGCAGTCGTGTCATAGTGAACAACTTTCCTTGACCCGATCAAAGGGTGATGAGTCATCAAGGATGGTCACTTGGTAACTGACAGCATCACAACCACGATGCATACAGATCATCACATAACTCATGCATCACGACATCTGACAAACTGTACTCCGTATCTACCCGTGCATTGTGGGTTGTTGACATTGCCGTGTAAGCCGTGCCTTGCTTCCAAATTTGGTAATTTTTGTTCTCTAGGGTTGTGATTGGTCGGATGTGACAAACGGGTCATGTTTGGTGGATTTGGTGGATGCCAAAATGTGGACTGTCTCGATCTCCACCTCCGTTTTTATCTCGACCTCCATTCAATCTTTGTCTCTTTTTGTTCTGTCCTCGGGAGATCCGCTATGGTGGCCACTTCCACGGCTCCGGCTGCCACTCCGGGGCCAATTCATAGGCTCGACTAGCCACAGCCAACAACAATGTCAGACCCTCGCTGTCGACTTTATTGATGTCCACGTCGGGCTCTCTCTGCAACTCTGCAACAAAAGGCGGACGGACTCAACGTTGACCCAGCTACGACGTACTCGCACCGGTAAGCGGCGTGCCCAGCGACCGAGCTTGTCCCTGTGTGACCAACATCGTCTACTTTAGCCTCACCACCACCCAGTTACTTCCACGTACGGCCATAGATACTGGAAAATACGGGATCCCGTCCGCTCTCCCCTAGTCAAACCAATAATCGGCGGATTAGTAGTTGGGTCGGTGACGACCAGCGAATACCCGCTGCTGTACGTTTTTTTGTTTATCTTTCCTTGATGTTTACTTTTTTCTTCTTTTTGCATGCTGTAAACGTACGTCTACACTTTTTGATCAAGTATCTGTCTGGATTATGCCCCTTGTTCTGTGGTTGTGGACTTTTGCCTTTATGATGAGTAGAGATATAGTGTGTATACCGTCTATCGTGCCAACGCGCTGCGCAACTATCTATCCACACAATGTCCACCTCTGTCAGTTGGTGGGGAGTTGGTTGTCATTCACGATGATTTGGTGATTTGGTGATTTGGTGATTGTACATACTTTCATTTCAGTTCGATCGAGTTTCAATTGACTTGGGTTGTCGTTGAATATCGCCAAATTATCGCGAGATCCGTCGCAATCGAGTTGGATGAAACCGCGTATTGTCGGACTTGAATGTTCATTCGTACTCTGTACAGACCTCCAATTAAACTTGACTCCCTCGGAGAAAATACCGCTGTTGATGGCGGCAGAGGCAAATCGTAGCGACTCTGTCGAGTCCGTCGAGTCTCGAGTTCGTCGACTCCAGTCCGTTGACTCCAGTAAATGCCAGTCTTGAGCGGAGCTTCTCTTTTGGGCTGAGGCGGCGGCGTTAGGCGGCGATATGCGGTGATGGCGGTCTTTGAGGTGTTTGAGGTGTTTGACCAGATCTGTAGTCCCGCTACAGTACAGTTGGCGGCAGGCACAAAGGTTAATCCTCGGGAGTCATTAGAGTCACAACGGACATACGCTACCCCGTATGTGACTGGCAGAACAGAGAAAGCCGATGCAGAGAGCTCCGACAAGAAATGCCCCGCAGTCGTCATTCAAATCACATCGGCCGATTCGCTGGGAGAGGCGGAAAAGAAAGATAAATATAAAACGGGCATTCGCTGTTGACGAGAAGAAGACGGCATTCAATCTATTCGACTCGACAGCTCCTTCCATTTGCAGCACCTTCTAAATACAGCTCCACTGCAGTTAACTCGACGACTCACTTCTCGCCAACAAGCATCTCGACATCGACAACTGAGCCGGCAACGCCACGACATCCTCCATCTGCAGCTGTCGTTTTCACAGAAAGGCCTACGCTTCCGACGCTACGTCGTACATTCCACCGCATCCCCCACCCACCATCAAAATCGCCCACCACCAAAATGCCCCCCATCAAGGTCGGCATCATTGGCTTCGGCCTCTCGACCAACTGCTTCCACCTGCCCTTTATCCTGCCCAACAAGGACTTGGAGGTGTACGCCTTTGTGCAGCGCGCCCCGCCGTCGGCCGCCGCGTCCCAAAAGTACGGCCACTGCACGGAAAAGTTTCCCAGGGCCAAGCACTACCAGACGGCCGAGGCCTTCTTTGCCGACCCGGCGATCGAGCTGGTTGTGGTCGCCACGGCCAGCCACGTCGACTTTGCCACCCAGGCGCTGGAGGCGGGCAAGCATGTTGTGGTCGAGAAGCCGTTTACGCCGACGAGCGCCGAGGCGGACAAGCTGATCGCCTTGGCGAAGAAACAGGCCAAGATTCTGACCGTCTTCCAGAACCGGCGGCTGGACAGCGATTTTCGGACGGTGCAGCATCTGGTGACGTCGGGCGCGCTGGGCGACATCAAGGAGGCCGAGATCCACTTTGATCCGCCCGCGGCGCCCTGGGTGATGAACTGGACGGACCGGGTGTACACGCCGGGCCGGGGCATCGTCTTTGAGCTGGGCACGCACACCATCGACCAGGCACTGGTCCTGTTTGGCAAGCCGGCGTCGGTCACGGCCTTTTTCCGCAGCGTCCGCGGCATGGACAGCGACATCCACGACACGTTCCAGCTCGTGCTGGAGTACGACGGCCCCCAGAAGGAGAAGGAACTGGTCGTCACCGTCAAGACCGCCATCGTCTCCGTCCTCAAGGACCAGCTCCGGTTTGCCGTCAAGGGCACCCAGGGCACCTTTCTCAAGTTTGGCACCTGCCCCCAGGAAGACCGCGCCATTGCCAACCCCGGTCTGCCGGCCGACGACCCCGACTACGGCACCGAAGACCGCCGCATCTGGGGTACGTTGACCACCAAGACGGAGTACGACGGCGCCACACAGCACAAGGACGCCGACACGGGATACTTTATCGGGGCGTACCCGTCGCTGCCGGGCTACTACCGCGGCTACTACGAAAACCTCGTGGACGCCATCCGCGGCACGGCACCCTTGGCCGTCGACCCGCAAACGTCGCGCGACGGCATCCGGCTTATTGAGCTGGCGCGCGAGTCGCACGAGAAGCGGGCGACGGTCAAGTGGTCGGATTGAAGGTTGGGGTGCGTAGCATAGAAAAGCTGCATAGTAGCAAGTAGCAATAGTAACAATAATGTATCGTCCACGCTCACATCCACGAGTTACTGTCGCCTGCTCCTAGTGTGCGTCGCAGCGTCTATTTTGTCGATGGACATCTGTGTATTTAGCCTTACTACAACATCTCCAAAAAAGAAACCCTGCTCGTGATGTGCAGGACCAGTAACGTTACAAGACGGGACCCAAGAACATGGGGTAAGGGAGCGTACCACGGCATGCCCGGCAAAGGAGAAGGAGAAAAAGGACAAAGACATTGGATGAACGGGTGTGAGAGGGAAGAAGACAAGGAGAAAGGGAGAAAAGGAGAAAGGGAGAGAAGGGGAAAAGGAGATAAAGACTAGGGAAAGGGAAGGGGGGGTAGACGACAAGGAGAGCGGGGGAACAGACGTCGAAGAAAGGCCCGACGACAAGGACAAGGACAAGGACTGCCCTGGTATCGACGACGCCGGTCGAGTGCAACCCCACGCAGGTCCTTGTAGTCCTTGATGGTGCGCGGTGGACTGACAAAGAGGATGCATATAGATGCATGTCGATGCATGTTGATGCATGTCGACGCAGGGAAAGGGACATGTGTGCGACCATACTTCGTGATAGTCCTCAGGGGAAAAGCGTGGTAATCGGCAGAAAGGGAACAAAGGCGAGGACAAACACTAGAAGGAAGGAGAACAAGTACGACGTAAAGAGGGGAAGTGGGTGCAGAAAAGGGCAACGTTCATCACCAGATCCGTCGTTGATAAGGTCTGCTGGAGAGACGGAGAGGAGGCTGATGATTATGGTGGAGTCTTTGACGATTAAGGATCTGCGGCGAGCCTTTTCTACGGAGATGATCGGCCTGGTAGTTTGTAGTTTCGATCCACTGTGGACGACGATGCGAGGATGCGCGGCGCTAGATCAAGCATAACGTTGAGTGGTACTCCGTAGTGGGTGGGCTCTCTATTTGTGCAGACCGATGACAGATGACAGATGGACAAGTACGCAGTACCCGTCGTGATGTACCTTTTGTCTTTTGCTGTCGACAAGTACACAAGTCTAACCGCCCGCATGGTGACATCCACGACCGAGGACTCTGCAGTGCTTCGTTGCGTGGAAAAGAAGTGTGGCTGAAGATAAGTCGTGCATGAAGATGGAGATGAAGACAAAGATGAAGATAAAGATAAAGGGGGCAGCAGCTGAAGATAACAGACTGGTTGCAGAAAGAGTTGATGACGATCCCCTCTCATTTGCCTCTTTTGCCTCTTTTGGGCAGCGTTTCTTCACAGAGAATATCTTGTCGTGTGGTGGTACTCTCTGCACGACGTCACACATGGCATGTGCCACCGATATTGAGCCACACTCTTTCGCCATGAAGGTGTCCCAAAGGTGTCCCGACTGGGCTTCAAGTTGCGCCTTGTCTGCCTCTGTGTGTCAGTGACTGGCAGGTACCACAGACACACGGACAGAAGAACGCACAGAAAACACAAGGACATAAACATGTGCACCGTATCACAGATCACAGGCCAACAGCACCACAGGCACGTTCGTTATCCATCTGCTTGCTGTCTTCCCCTCGAATCCTTTGCCAAGCCTTTTCTTGTCGGGCCATCCCTCGACGTGCAGGACGAAATCAAAGAAATGGTGAGGGGACGGAAAGGAGGATGCCGAGGGGTCACACCAGGGGAGGGACAAGGAGAGGGACAAGGGGAGGCACAAGGGGGACTGGAACATCCCAAATAGGCAACTCGATCTGGTCAAGACAGAAACGGACCGCGATCGTCGGCTCTCCACACGCGCCAACAGGCACCAGACTGCACCAAAGAGGCACTAACACGCTGTAAGCCAGCTCCAGCCAGTGAACGACACGCAAATAGTTCCTACGGAGTAGTGCCGCCCTGAAAGGCCGTGGCAGGCCCCGACCGGCCATGGCGGTAGCCCTGGCATTAGCACACGCATATCTGTAACCTTAAGGCACGGAGAGAGAGGCACGGAGAGAGAAGAAGACTACACTCTCTATGGACCCCAAAAGACGCGAAAACCAGCGACGGGTCGACATGACTTCAAAGAGATGTTGGTCAGATATGGGTTCCAACTTCTGAATGTGTTAAAGTTGGGGGCTATTAATCATGGTGGTGTTGGAGGACGAGTTACGATGTATTATCAGGGGACACTGCGCCGCCAATCAGGGCCTATTGCCAGGGGTTGCTGTGAAATGGACTGGGGTTAGCTGGATTCCGTATGTTTTGGGAGGGACAGCTCTGAACGTCTTTCGACGGCAGCGCTCCATCGGACGCCTCATCTCTTGTTAGTCTGTGGCAATGTGGTCGAAATAGGAAATTTCAGCTCGCTAACAACTAAATTCGCGGCCACGGCACACAAGCCAGTCCTCCCGCTCCGTGATTGGAACGAATGCTTGGACGTTTAAATGGGTAATTTAAATAATGGGGAGCCATTATGAGAGTGAAAAGACGACGACAGCAAGTCATAAGTCATTACGTCCACTAGTCGGGACACTTTCCGCTCTGGTCGAGTCAAGTCGATCTTTTTGTGTGTTTTTTTGTTATTTTGTTTTGTTCGAGAAGAGTGCCCACTTGGCCAGAGACCTCATTCCTCACCTGTGTTGTTCACGGCATCTACGACATCTACGGCATCCACGGCATCCACGCGCCAGTCCGCCTGAATGTGTAGATGAGACTGGAGATGGACTGAGGCCTTGCCGGCTGCTATCTTCCCGATCAGATTTCTACAGAGAGATCACTGCTGACAGCAATCACAGCTATGTGCTGCCGTCCATGTGAATGCAAGTGATTCTTTTCTGTGTCTTTTCTGTTTCTTTTCTGATTCTTTTCTGATTCTTTTCTGATTCTTTTCTGATTCTTTTCTGATTCTTTTCTGATTCTTTCACTGCAATGTACGCGTAGTCTAGCAGTCTCCCCGATGCATGTCTCACAAACTGCCTCGATGAGGGAGGGGAGTATTGTCGTCTTGTGGACGCCTTGTTGACGTTCCTTTTGTCTTTTGACGTTCCTCTTGACGTTTGACGTTTCTTTTGACTTCTTTTGACGTTATTCTTCTCTCATCGTAACCTTCTCACCACGAGACTTCTTTCTTATCTCGTCGCCATCCCGCGTAAGGTCGAACCCATCCGTCCCTTCACATCCATCCCACCCGTCCAGACGCCCCTGTGCCGGGGAAATATTCACAACAGAAAAGGTGACAAAAAGGTGACAAAAAGGACGACAAAAAGGACGACAACGAACAAAAAGAAAAAGAAGCACATGAACCTAGCCACAGTCCTACCTACCAGCTACCCTGTCGACCGTTCTCCTTTCTACACCATCTTCCATCGTCCATCGTCCCAACCGCACCTACGCTCCCCGGTCGACCTTCTTTATTTGACTACTCCACCCACAGTCCTTTTTCTTCCTCTCCGATTCATGACGCCAAAAGTGGCAACGTTACGAAGTCACCCAAAGTGAGAAGTGGAAAGGAGGAGACAACCATACAGACCATCCATCACCCACATCCACATCCACATCCACATCACATCCACATCACATCCACCGTGGACACCACCTCCACACGACGCGATTTGACGACGATCCGGGCTGGCGTCTAATGTCGAATCTTACTTGGAAACGGCTCTAGCCGGGTTGGACAAAGTCGAGGCAGGGGGCAGCTCGAGCTGGATGTCACGACAGACCAACACCACTACGACGTACAGTCGACGACACTGCAGTCTAAGCAAGAACAAGGAGGTCGCGTCGACGTCGACGACAAACAGGCACGTCTTGCTGTCAGTCATCTGCTGTCTGCTGCCACAAAATTATATATATCCTCACGAGGTCTGTCCAGATGATGTTTGATTTTGTTTTGTTTTCTTCTCATCGCCAGACACGACATCCTCGACATCCTCGACAATCCACATCGCCGACACAGGTAAGTCTTGAAAGTTGACTCGACACTTTCATCCATTCATTACAGTCGAACTCGGTTCATCCACTCCTTATCTACACTTTTACATTCATTTTTCATTCCACACTCCCACAACAATGTACATCAAGACTGCCATCACGTCGCTGCTGGCGGCTGCTGCCACTGTCAAGGCCGCTCCCGCTGCTGCCCCGGCGCCTGCCCCGGTCGCCGCCACCGAAATCACAGCCAACCTCGCCGAGCGCGCTGCCGGCTACCAGAACGCCGTCTACTTTGTCAACTGGGGCGTCTATGGCCGCAACTTCACGCCCCAGGAGCTGCCCGCCGACAAGCTCTCCTACGTTCTGTACGCGTTTGCCAACCTGCAGTCGACGGGCGAGGTCTATTCGTCGGACCAGTACGCCGATCTGCAGCTGCACTATGCCGGGGACTCGTGGAACGATGTCGGCAACAACGTCTACGGCTGTGTCAAGCAGCTGTACCTGCAGAAGAAGGCCAACCGCAACCTGCGCGTGCTGCTGAGCATTGGCGGCTGGACGTACTCGCAGAACGGCAACTTTGCCGCCGCCGCCGGCTCGGCCGCCACGCGCGCCACGTTTGCCCAGACCGCCGTCACTCTGGTCAAGGACTGGGGCTTTGACGGCATCGACATTGACTGGGAGTACCCGGCCTCGGCCACGGACGCCACCAACTTTGTTCTGCTGCTCCAGGCCGTCCGCGACGAGCTCGACAGCTACTCTGCCCAGTACGCCAACGGCTACCACTTCTTGCTGACCGTCGCCAGCCCGGCCGGCCCCACCAACTACAACATCCAGAACCTCAAGGACATGGCCGGCGTCATTGACTTCTTCAACTTTATGGGCTACGACTACGCCGGCTCCTTCTCGACCTACTCGGGCCACCAGGCCAACCTGTATCCCAACCCACAGAACCCCAACGCCACGCCCTTCTCCACGGATGCCGCCATTACCGACTACATTGGTGCCGGTGTCCCGTCGTCCCAGATCGTCCTGGGCATGCCCATCTACGGCCGTGCGTTCGAGTCCACCGCCGGCCCCGGCACTGCCTACAACGGCGTCGGCACCGGTACCTGGGAGGCCGGCATCTACGACTACAAGGCCCTGCCCCGTGCCGGTGCCACCGAGCAGACCGACTCCACGGCCGGCGCCACCTACTCGTACGATGCCTCCTCGCAGGAAATGGTCTCGTACGACACGCCCGCCATGGTCCAGACCAAGGTCGCCTACGTCAAGAGCAAGGGTCTCGGCGGCGGCATGTTCTGGGAGGCCTCGGCCGACAAGACGGGCGCGGACTCGCTGATTGGCACCTCCTTCAACGCGCTGGGCAGTCTGGACACGACGCAGAACCTGCTGAGCTACCCCAACAGCCAGTACGCCAACATTGTGGCGGGGATGCCCAACTAAGCAGCAGCGAGCGAGGCGAGCGAAGCGAGCGCCAGAGCGAGCGGTGAGCTGTGAGCTGTGGGTGTGCTTTGATACATCTGCACGACTGACCGAGTCAGTCATGATCTTTCTTTCCTTTTTTTTCTAGTCTTCTCTTTTTCTTGTCTTCTCTCTGTACCATATTACCAACGTTTCCGTCATTGTCTATATGCCTGCTGTGCATAGCTTTCCTTCTTACTGTCGTTAACACTACTTGTTTCCTTCTCCCTGTCTATTGTCTGTCTTTTCATCCTTCTTTTCATCTGTCTTCTCTTCTTTCTGTACATATTTTGATACATACACGTGTATATACAAACCCGAAAATCCAAACAAAAAATACCCAAAAGACTGCACTCGCAATATGAAGGATAATCATGCGGCCGACTTGTCTTCTCCAATACGAAATAGCGTACAAGTACAAAACTCAGATACAAAGCGTAAAATGGAAAGAGTACAAAGATTACATGACATCTGCGTGCCAAG
Source organism: Sporothrix euskadiensis (assembly GCA_019925375.1). Lineage (NCBI taxonomy): Eukaryota > Fungi > Ascomycota > Sordariomycetes > Ophiostomatales > Ophiostomataceae > Sporothrix > Sporothrix euskadiensis. The sequence goes on from JADHKQ010000042.1 coordinate 51,820, forward strand.
ATCGGGATCGTGAGCATCTCGTCTCACTTACCGACCATTATGTCATCTCACTTCCCAACCAGTATGATTTCTTTTCCTTCCTCCTCAACAGCCCTCGCACTCGCCTTCCCTTCACGCAACACCAAACACCTCTGACGGCGTCATTGTAAATGTCGGACCGTTTGTGGTTGTTGTGGACGAGTTCGACGGCAAACCGGCCGCACCACCACCGGCCACGGTGTTACTGTACGGCTGCGTCGCATACGACGTGTAGTTCCACCACGAGTCCCCGACGTTCAAGTCGTCAAACTTGTACGTGACGGCCACGTTGGCTTCGGTGGAGGTGGTGGCGTTGCCGGGGATCAGCTTGGCAGCGACTTGTCGCCGCTTCGTCGTGTTGCGCAGGTCGGTAATATGGCACAGCGTGTAGGACGCGCCGACACCCGCGCCGGCGCAGTAGGCGGCGAACGCGGGGATGGGCATCTGGCCACTCGAGTAGGGGCCGGTGATGTTGAAGCCTGCATCCGGTTAGCAGGTGAGCAGGTGATGATGATCATGTGTACGGAAGAGGCAGGTTGTTAGCACGATGCAGGGGGAGACTCACTGTAGCTGCAAAGGGAGTCATCATCCGAGTATTGGGCCTGCCAGTTGGCAACGGTCCAGCCGTAGGCGTCGTCGGCGGGCGCGTCCAAGAAGACGTAGTGGCGCGCTGGTGCGGCCGCGACGGGTGATGGGCCAGCAGCGAAGACGAAGAAGGTGGCGGCCAGGCCGAACGTAAGAAGCTGTGAGAACATGGTGTCGGTGGCTTTCCTCGTGATGTTGTTGGTGATGATGAAGACAGGCGATGAAGACAGGCGAGTTGTAACATAAAACCACGAGAGCGTGTTGCCTTCAAGTCAGGTTCTTAAGTCGAGTTCTCAAGTCAGTTCTTGCGTGAAGATCTCTGGTTGCCTCGGGTCTGTGCCTCCCTTGTTCTCGTCGGTCGCCTTGCTCGAGCTTGCTATCCGTAATTGTGTTTCTTGTCTTGGTCTGTGCCTGTGTCTCCTCGTGTTTGTCCCGTTTGTCTTTTGTGCCACACCGTTCTTTGTACATGCATTCTGTCCTGCTTTTTCCTGCTGCCTTTTTCTGGATTCACTCTATTCTACGGAGTACTCCGTACTCTATTTTCATCTCGTTTTCCACTGCTCTGTACAATTTCCTGGGTCTGTCCGTCGCCAAGCTGTGCACAGCATGCAGTCTTCTCGTCACAAAGAGGAAGAAAGACGCGGTTCGCGGTGGTTTGGGCGGTTGACGGAGTACTGTGGTCCACGGTAGTCCGTAGCACCCCTTGTTGATCTCAATTCAAAGACAACAGGTTTTGGTGCACATTTGCACTGGCAGACCTCCCCAAACCAGGAACAAACCAATGAGCACCCCTGCATTTGCCCATTCTTTGCCGAGACAGACAAATTCAACGTCTTGGCGTTTGCGAGAGGATGCTTTTACGAGGTTTAAGAGAGTATGTTTTACTCAGTACGGAGTACGTCGTAGTGTGTATACTGCTGTCTAGATCTATTTCTGGCTTCGAGCGGTGAGGCTGCCAACCTCCTCTTCTGGCCGTAACGGTTACGTGCGATTGAACAGTCTGTCTCATGGAAGACTGAAAGACACGCAACACTCACGGATCACGGAAAGGGTGAGCACACAAGTACGGCTTTTTTCTTCCAGAATGAGACACAGCATGTCCCAACCCATGCATTCAACTTGCACTCAACCTGCATGCACGACAACGTACATGTACAATTCTACGATCGAACATGGTTGAACACGGCTTACGCTCACAGCGCAATATACAAAATATAACCTTTTCACCTGCATCTTGCGGTGAGTCAAACAGCCAATTAAACAACACGCAGACGCAACACGCAGACGGAAAACACAGTAGAGCACACTCGGACACGGACAGATCAACTTCCCGCATATCAAACAAAACAATTAAAGACAGCCACAACTATAAACCGTAAGCTGTAGCTTCTTGACCAGTTCACTTGTCAGTTCGAGTCAGACAGTAAACCCTAAAACAGTTCGTAGATGGCTACTATTCGCCAATTTGGCCGTGATCCGACACGTCGTGAGAGGGAGCATCGGAGAGACGGATGGGAAAGCCAAGAGATGGAGAGATGCAACATTGCATTTCAAGATCGCGCTTCACAACATTTTTGCTTGTATTTTATTGACTTTTACCATGTCAGTAGGAGTTTCGAGTATTTCCCTACATATTATTTCACCTTTCTTGTGACGTTTTATCTTTTCGTAAATAAAAGAAGACAAATCATTTTCAAAATGTTTCTTCTCTAATCAGATAAATCCGCATAAAAAAGAACAAAAAAACCGATCAAGACAGCTTTTCCACATTTCCCCAGACTCTTGAGCTTCCTCGAGCTCTCATCCGAGCTTCTCGTTCAGCTTCTTGTTCAGCTACCCATCGAAAGAGTCATCTTTCCCTGTGGCTGTCGAGTTTTGCCAGGCGCTCCTTCTCTTTCCCCTCACGCCCTGTGACGCACAATTGACATCGCTATGATAGCTTAGCGGCGGGTTGTCGCTAGAGCTTCCCCGAGTTCAAGAGGAGCACCTGTAAAATGGGACTCTGCTCCACTACAAGCGTGCTGAGCGTGCACTGGAACGCGACGGAAAACGACCAAAACCGACTGAAAGCAGTATGGCTCACTGCACGTGACTCTTTGCGACCTCAACGACCAGAAAAGGGTTTTTTCTCTTTTTCTCGGGCAAGCACGCGACCCACAAAATAATTTTACCGCCAGGGGCCGCCGAAGAACGGAAGGGGAAAGGGCGAAAAAGTCAATGGGATGGAGGGGAAACTTTGGAAGGAGCAGCCGAGCAGAAGAAAAAACAGAAGAAGAAAAAAAAAGGTGAAAATTCTCTGATAAGGAAAGAGTCATTCTTGTTCGAGGAAAGAGCAAACGTCCTCTCAGTAGTAGTCAATAGAGGGGCGATTAAATATTAAATAGCTTCCTCCCCAACATTTTGGCCTTGTCGTTCCCCCTCCGATTCTTTTTCACTTTATCACCAACAACCACAAACGAGATTCTTGTCAATTGACTCAATTGACTCTTTACGCCGACATATACCCCTCCCTCCCACACAACCACACACACATTCACATTCACCATGAGCAAAGGAAAGGTCTGCCTCGCCTACTCTGGTAAGTCAAGATTGCAAGATTCCACAATCATGATCGCGATCATGATTGCAATCTCACGATCAATACCCCCTCAGTCCACCACCACACCAACAGCCGCTAACACTCTCTCTCCCCAGGCGGTCTCGACACCAGCTGCATCCTCAAGTGGCTGCTCGAGGAGGGCTACGAGGTCGTCTGCTTCCTCGCCAACGTCGGCCAGGAGGAGGACTGGGAGGCCGTCAAGGCCAAGTCGGCTCTGCTCGGCGCCTCCAAGATGATCATCTCTGATCTCCGCCGCGAGTTTGTCGAGGAGCTCTGCTTCCGCGCCGTCCAGTGCAACGCCCAGTACGAGGGCCGCTACCTGCTGGGCACGTCGCTGGCCCGCCCCGTCATTGCCCGCGCGCAGATGCAGGTTGCCCTGCAGGAGGGCTGCCAGTACGTGTCGCACGGCTGCACGGGCAAGGGCAACGACCAGGTGCGGTTCGAGCTTGCCTTTTTGACGATTGACCCCACCATCAAGATCATTGCCCCCTGGCGCGACCCCAAGTTCTTCAACCGCTTCCAGGGCCGCCTGGATCTGCTGGACTACGCCGAGAAGGTCGGCATCCCCGTGACCTCGACCAAGGCGAAGCCCTACTCCATGGACGACAACCTGGCCCACTGCTCGTACGAGAGCGGCTCGCTCGAGGACCCCTCGCAGCCCCCGCCCGTCGACATGTGGACGCGCACCGACGACCCCGAGAAGGCGCCCAACACCCCGCAGGACATCCAGATCTTCTTTGAGAAGGGCCTGCCCGTCAAGCTGGTGGCCGACGGCAAGGAGATTACCGACTCGGTCGAGCTGTTCCTGGCCGCCAACCAGCTCGGCAAGACCCACGGCATTGGCCGCATCGACATTGTCGAGAACCGCTTTATCGGCCTCAAGAGCCGTGGCTGCTACGACGCCCCCGGCCACACCATCCTGCGCCTGGCCCACCTGGATTTGGAGGGCCTGGTGCTCGACGGCAAGGTCCGCTCCCTGCGTGACCAGTTTGTCACCCACAACTGGTCCGAGCTGCTCTACAACGGCATGTACTTTTCGCCCGAGCGCGAATTTGTCGAGAACGCGCTGCTGTTCTCCCAGCGCCTGGTCAACGGCGAGGTCCGTCTCCGCCTCTACAAGGGCAACGCCTACGTCCTCGGCCGCAGCAGCCCCGACAGCAAGCTGTACTCGTCCGAGGAGTCGAGCATGGACTCGCTCGTCGACTTCTCCCCCGTCGACACCAGCGGCTTCATCAACATCAACGCCATCCGGCTCAAGAAGTACGGTCTGCAGAAGGCCGAGCTGGGCGAGTCGCTGGCCAAGACGAACTAAGGGCAGCGACACCGCAGTCGGCAAAGTCGGCGGAGGCTGTCACAATGTGGGCGGTCGGTTGATACACAATTGACTGCCTCGAAAAGGGAACATGGCATGGCTGATCTGGTCTGAGTCGACCTGGATCTGAATCTTTTGTAAAAAACGGCGTATGGTGGTCTCTCTAATAATAGAATCAATGTTTATGACATATCTTGTGTCGACTGTCGACTGTCGACTGTCGACTGTCGACTGTTGAGTGATTGTGTGGTCGTATTTTCTTCGTCTTGTTCATTCTCCTAGCTGCCTTTTCGTGTTTGTCTTCGTAGTCGTCGACTCGTGGTCTTTCCGTAGCTGCCGTCTCGAGATCTCGTAGTGCAGTCTCCTTATCATATCACCGTTGGATGCAGTTGGGCAGTTGGACAGTTGGATGCAGTCTTATGTTCATGCTGTTCAATGCTCAATTCTTAATCGACATAGCGTCTATGCTGTCTCCTCGTTTGTCTTCTTCTGTCTTCTTCTGTCAATCTCCCTCAGTTGCTCCGTGCACCCTCTTTGGCCTCTCGTAACTCGTTCATCTTGGCCACCCGCTTTTTGAACTCGTCGTACTGGCACTTTTCGTAGCTGTGTCTTTCGGTCTAGGCGTAGAGTTTGCGCGTCAGCGCGGGCTATTAAGCAGAGAAGCACATAGAGTGCTCTGGCACAATCATTGTCATTCACAGGGCTGCACAGGGCGGGGAATGCATACCTCACACTTCCATGGAAGGTAGTACGTCTCGAACCGACAGCGGTTCAGCGGAATCAGCAGGTTGGCGCAGCTGTCGCGGTAGGCGAGCGGCAGCTTGGCCTCGCTCATCTGCTGGCGGGTGGCTTCTGCACGCAGTGTTAGTATTTGTAATTGTTGTGCGGAGGGAGGTGGAGGATCGAGTCGTCGAGAAGGGACGTCGACGTCGACGTCGACTGCGTTGATGGGTGTCGACGGGTGTCGACGACTGCTCGCCTCGCTGGGGTGTACACACTTGGCAGGGTCTCTTCGGCGTGGCCCGTCATCTTTGCGGCTGGGTTCCGACGTCAATGGGTGCGGTGGAGGAGGTGGAGGAGGTCGTCGTCGGGAGTCGTCAGTCGTCAATGTTCGTGATGATTGTCTAGTAGAGCAACTTCACTGGGCTTTGGCAAAACGCCTCAAAATTGAGGCAGTCCCACGTGACCGTTACGCAGACGGATTGCAGCGACGGCCATTGGCCAATTCGTGGACAAAGACCCACTTTGAAATGTGTCGGCTTTAACGCACGCTGAGCACGCTGAACGCTGAACACGGTGAGCATGCTGGGCACGCTGAGCACGCTGAGCACGCTGAATGCATTGTATTTTCACTAACTGAAGCTGTAGCTACTGTACGACGTAATACTCCGTATTTACTTTCATTTCCCTTTCCATTTCCAGATTCAAATCAACTCCCTCCGACTCCTCTTCCTCAACTCCAGACAAGTGTTGAACTCGTCATCAATCATCCAGCAGTCATTCATTCATTTTCGCAGATTTCATAGATTTTCATAGATTCCTTTTCGTTCTTTTGTTCTTTTGTTCTTTTGCTCTTTTTTTTCTTTCGCTCATTCATCCAGCCTGCTACGCAGACTGCCCGCTCATTCATCCTGCCTGCAACGCAGACACTGCTACGCAGACTACGGCTCGCCCGGCCAAATGGCATCGGCCAGATCGCGCACCAGCTTCAGCTTGTTCACCATGTCCTGGTGCGTCACGCTGTTGCCCAGGTGGTGGCTGGCGAAGCCGCACTGCGGGCTGACACCGATTCGCTTCAAGGCATCCTCGCGGGTCTGGCCCGGGGTGCCCTTCGCGACGTAGTCGGCAGCCTCGTAGACACGGGCCTTCATGGCTTCCAGGTCTTCCAGCTCGGGGAACTTGCTGGTAATGACGCCGACAATGACGTTCTTGTGGGCCGGCAGCTCGGCCAGAGGCTCGAAGCCGCCGGAGCGCTCGGTGTCGTACTCCAAAAAGTAGGTGTCGACATTGATTTCTTTAAACAGCGTCTTGGCGATGCGGTCGTAGGCGCCTTCCGAGAAGTGGCGGGAGTAGGCAAAGTTGCCGCGGCACAGGTGGAGGCCGACATGGAGGTCCGCGGGCCGCTTGGACAGACAGTCGTTGTAGAGCTGGACATAGCTGGCGAGCAGGGCGTCGGCGTCCTCGCCGTGGTCCTTGAAGCCCTGGAGCATTTTCTCCGAGCAGAAATAGGCCAGGTTGGGGTCGTCAATGGTGACGTTGCGGCAGCCGGCGTCGTACAGAATCTGCAGCTCCGTCTGGTAGGCGATGGCAATGTCGGCAAAGTAGGCGGCGTCGTCGGCATAGACGTCCTTGGGGTAGGCGTGGCCGGGCTTGTAGCGCAGGTGGTACCACTCGGGAGCCGGCAGGGTCAGCTTGGCGCCCGACACCTTGTCTGCGGGAAGGTGTGCCTTTAAATAGTTCCACTGGTCCAGGTAGGTGCTGCCCGTGTGCTTGATCTTGCCCACACAGACAATGGACTCGCCGGGCTTGTGGCCGGCCTCGGTAAACGCGGCCAGGTCGGGCACGTACAGCCGGAACATGTCCAGCGGCGGGTCGGCAATCTCGTCCATGCCCTCGAGGGCCGGGAAGAAGGTGCCCCAGAACTGGTGGCGGCGGTACTCGCCGTCGGTGACGGGCGCATACCTGAGGTCCAGCTGCGTCTTGATGATGGCGTCGATGGCGTCGTCCTCGAGCTGGCGTAGCTCCTTGTCGGCGGCAATCACGACCGCCTTTTCGCCGTCGAGCTGGACACGCTTGTCGCTCAGAGCCTTGGGCCGGAGCAGCGAGCCCAGGTGCTCGGCACGGAAAGGAGGGCGCTGGTGGTTGGACATTTTGAGGTGGTAGGGTAGTAGATGAGAGAAAGAGAGGATGTAAAGGTGAAAAGAGCTTGATGAGGTAAGAGCGTAGGAGGGAAGGAGGGGGGGATGGAAGGAGGGAGGGAGGGAGGGAGGGAGGGAAGGAAGGAAGGAGGGAGGGAAAGAGTTCGGTTGAGGAAAGAGCTTGAGAAGAGCCTGAGAAGAGGTTGAGGAAGGAGCTCTGAGCAGAAGACAGACAACTGACTGAATCTACAAGGGAAGGAGCAGAACAAGGCTAGGAACCATCAAAGCGACGGTCGGCAGTGCCGCGAGGAAGGCTTCTATGAAGACTCTCTATTAAAGGGTCAGACCCCTCGAGCTTGAGATACAGCCAGCTCTTCCTCCGTCGCATTCCCTTTTCTTTTTCTTTTTCTTTTCTTTTTCTCTTACTTTTATTTTACTCCCAGGACCTTTTCCCCTCCTCTCCATTTTGCCCTATCCGTCTATCGAACCCCGTCATCTCTGCCGTCCGGCATGGCCAGAAATCGCTTGTCGACAAGGCGACGTCGGTAGTCGCGCAGAGCAGCGATGCGGGGAACTCTTACACCAGAAGCGACCAAAAAGACCAAAAAGACCAAAGTAGGGACCAAAGGAGGACCAAAGAAAAGGGACCAAATACGGGCCCCACAATTGGTAAGAACTGACTGACGACGAGACTAAGAGGACCAGGGCGATCCAGGGCGACCAAAACGAGCCAAAGAACCAATATGAAAAGGAAAAAGAGAAAAAAGAGAAAAAAGGACGAAAGCAACGAGCAACGAGAGCAACTAACGGTCGGTTCACGGTTAGGGCAGACGGTTCGAACTGTCTGTTGAGCTGTCTGTCGAGCTGTCAAGCGACAGTCTGCAGACGGTTCGGTTGGCTTCAGCCTGGGCGTGAGTGGCCAGATCTGGGCGGGGAAAGTCAGACTGACGGCTTCAGAAACCGGGCTGTCACTGTCTGTCACTGTCTGCCACGACTCAGTGCCGCTTCCCCACCTTGTGCCAGTAACCAACTGTCAATACGTCGTACTCCGTAGTCAACTGCCAATTACGCAGCCTGTCAGAGCAGACGCACGATGAGGAAACACAAGATGCGCATGCTACGACTTGCTGGAACGGCTGTACTCTGAATGCTATCATTGTATGACGTACGACGTAATCCAAGAGCGTAATCCAACAGCAGAAATGATTCAGTTTCTTTATATATATGTATATTTTTGAAAAACCCAAGTGCCCAGAAACCAAATTGCATCGCAAGGCATTGTTATCCAAGAACAGATGCATGCACCCAAAACGCCGGCCGTCTATGCAGAGAAGACAAAGAAACGTCAGAAACGTCAGAACCAAAAGAAAGACAAGAAAGACTACAGCTTCGACTACTCCTCCTCCTCCTCACTCTCACCCCCAGAAATGTCCACCTCCTTCTTGTGCTCCTCCTCGGCCATCTCCTTGTAGGTGCTCCAGCTCAGCAGAGCAAAGGCAACGACAATCATGCTGCCGCCGACCATGGCGGCAAAACTGGGCGGCTGGCCGGTGAGCCACCAGTCGGAGACGGCAACGATGAAGATGGTGAGGAGGGAGGCGACGCTGCTCAAGACGGGCGACGTGAGGCTGATGAGCACCAGAAAGGACCCGGCAAACGTGGCATTCATCACGACTGACAGAAACAGGTACCACGCGACCTTGCCCGTCGGCAGTGCAAACGTCTCAACGCCCAGCATGTGGAGGACGGGCAGCGGCACCCACAGGACGGTGAGCGTAAAGACGCCGATGCAGCTGCCAAACGTGTTGGCAAAGATCATGCCGCGGCCGGGCGAGCAGCCGTCGGGCGGGCAGGCGTAGCGCTTGTAGAGAACTTCGTAGAGGCCGTACAAGACGCTGCCGGCGCCGATAATGAGGTTGCCCAGGAGCCGGTTTTCTGCCTCGCCGCCTGCCGACTCGGTCGACTTGGCATCGCCGTAGGCCACCACCAAAACACCGGCCACGGCAACCAGCACGGCCAGGCTCTTGTCCAGCCGCAGGCGCTCTTTGAGGAGGGGCACCGAAAAGGCATAGGCAAAAAAGGCGCTGCAGTTGTAGATCGCCGTCAGGTCGCTGGGGCTCGTCATGCTGACGGCGACGTACCAGCTGAGGCCGGCGACGGTCAAGGAAACGGTGATGAAGGCGGTCGCCTTGGCCATGTAGGCCAGCGCGGAGCTGCCGCGGGAGACGGTGCTGTGAGCGTGCCGTCCCGGCGGCACACTGAGATCGCGCGTCTCCACCATGACCGCCGTCGTGCGCACCAGCCACACATGCCGCCGCCAAAACGTCGCCCAGGGCTCGTTGCGTTTCTGCACTCGCAGGATGAGGAGCTGCACCGGCCACAGCATCGACCACGACCCGTGGGTCAGGTAGAGCATGCAGTACGCCTTGTTCCAGCCGGCATGCTGCACCCAAGCGGCCAGCTCTGTCTGGATGGTAAAGGACACCAAGGACAGGACGAGAAAGACGGACGCGTAGGCATACTTTTTGCGTGCAGCCAGTCGAGCATGCGCGGCGGGGCTGCGGGAGCGAAAGGATGACTGGCGGGAGATGGGCGGACGGGCAGCGTCGCGGAGCATCGGTGAAGCGGCCGAGGATGTGTCGCCATCAGACAAACGTCTCGGGGCGCGGTAGCCGGCACGGCCGCGGTCCATGTCGGAGTGGGACGGGCTGCGGCCGGCAACGGAGTGGCCATGCAGGAGAGGGGTGCCGGAGCGGCGGTCGGTCGGACGGGCCATGACGAAAGCAGTGAGCGAAGCGAGGGAGCGACTAAACGAGCGCAGCGAGGAAAGAAAAGAAGAAAGAAAAGAAGGCGAGCGCAGCGAGGAAAGAAAGGACTAAGGGAGGGTGGTCGGACGCGCAAACGGGACAGGGGAAGGAGACGGTATCGGGCAAAGACCTATTGCCGACGCCATGCGGGTGATGGAGGCGATGACGATGGTGATCGTTGTCGTTGTGGTGATCGCGGTGGTGATCGCGGTGGTGATCGTTGTTGGTGGACGGATGCGACGTTAAAGACGAGGCTTGAGAAGAGGGAGCGTGGAAAGAAGTTGGAAAGAGTCGCGTGTGCCGACGCTATGAGATAAAATGATGCGGAATGACCTGGCTGGTTGGTAGCGACTGAAGGGCGCAAGGCAAAGGTGCGGCTGTGATGTAGTGGCGATGCGACGGCAGACGAACGAGGCTGTCGACGGGATGCGTGAAAGTGTCCAAATAGGAGATGTGCGATGTGCGATTATGTTTAGAGACTACGTAGGAAAGATAGGGGACTGAGATTACGTAGGTGCTTCGGTGTCAAGTACGACGCTCAGCGAGTTTACAGGGGTTGTCGTCGCACTACCTTCCAAATGTGGGACAGACAAGGGACAAAGGGAAGTGGAGATAGGGACTCGATACGCAAAGGGCAAAGTCACGGGGCTAGTCACAGGCGGTCGGCAGTTGTGGCGCCTGTACGGAGACTTTAGCGTGTTGGCGTATCCAAAGAGGAAAGTCTCGATTACAGTGCTCGACAGCACTCGACCAGTACTCGCCAGGCTGTTGTCCTCTCGAGCTTTTGGCCTCTGACCATTTCCTATCGAATTGTCGTGCCAGTCGATTCTATTCGATAGTTTTCTGGGTTTCGTTTGTGATCTGGAAACTGTGTCCGGGCTGCAACGGCCAGCAAGAATAGGAAAACGAGAAAAACGAGAACGAGCACAAAATGAGAAGAGAGAAAGAAAATAGGATCATAAAGATGAAAACAAAAAGGAAGGAAAGAAGCGACAGGATCTCGATCTAAAGTGTTGGCAATTCCTTCTTTTACGACTAAACGCCAAAGTGGCAACAAGAGAGACAGAGGAGAGATGGAAAAGAAATCGAAAAGAAAACGAAAAGCGACAGAAAATAAACAAGAAAAGAACAGAAAAGAGACAGCATAATGATTCTAATACACGACCGAGGCGACGTCTCAAGGAGGCTCCGCAGTGGGCACTAATAGAAAAGTGTCGAAAGAGCAAGTAAGAACTGTACAGAGTAAGATAACGGTTGGTGTCGATTGTCGTCTGTCAAACGATAAAAGAAGAAACCAGTCTCAGGGAAGAGTAGGGGACACCGTATTACCACAGCGGGCTGTCAACGACTGTTTACGAACGTACATGCTCCGAAACCCAAAAGGAAGAGCCAGAGACTCCAAGGAACCTCCAAAACGGCAACGGCTATGCCAAGTTCCCCGTGCCTCCATTTCTCTCTCTGTCTCTCTGTTGTCTGGTTACCTCGACCTTGACGGGAGGCGGTGGTGTTGGCAATGCCGAGACGATTGTTGTTGTGAGGAAGAAGGAGGAAGGAGAGGAGAGAAGGCTGCCTCTGAGACGAGTAGAGATTGCGCAGGCACCTAGAATCACTGTACGAGGAGTAGACGAAAGTGTACGTTCGTAATTTAGCTTAATTCATAGGCGGGTAGGCGCGGGCCTGGTGCCTGGCGCTGCCCTGGCGCTGACGCTGAACGGACCGGCCCCTAGAAAGGAGACCCTGACGTCAATAGCCAATCGTAAGTGACTGACCACATTCAACCTACCGCTTTGCGTACCATTTCCGTGAAAACACAGCCTCAATAGTCACAGGTCGAGAAACGAGAAAGGCTGATAGGCGGGCGGACAGCAAAAAGCGGAAAAGCATGGCGCATGGCGTCGCAAAAGAGGAAAGGCTCGCATTTTTATCATGCGGGCAGGACAAGAAGAGACAGACAGAAAAGACAGGACAGAAAAGAGTAGAGTAGAGTAGGCTCCAGTCTGTCTGTTGCTTTTGCTTTTTGTTGGCCTCGGGAAATGAAATGAAGACAAAAGACAAAAGACACACGACCATTCACTGAACGCAATCTACAGAGTACATTGCTCAACTTACAACTCACATCACTGTTTACTCTCTCTCGATCCCTCGGGGGACCTTTCTCTTTTCTCCTCACGACCGAAGATGGACCGACCAGCCAGCCCGGATTGGTCCCGGTCCCGGTCGCAGTCCCCATCTCCACCGCCGACAAGAGCTGCCGGCCCCGACGACGACGCCGCCAACGATGCTCTCCTTGCGAAGCTGTACGGCGAAAAGGCCTTGCTGCAAAAACAGCTCGACGACGAGCGGCGGTTGAGGCGGGAGGCCGAAGAGATTATCGACCAGCGGCAGGACGAGGTGTATGAGCGGGATGCCCAGATACGAGACTTGAGAAGTCGGGAGAGGAGGCGGCGGTCGTCGTCAAGAGAGACAGAGACAAAAGAGACAGAGACAAAAGAGAGACGACGCAAGTCGTCGCCGCCGGAGAGTAGCGATAGTGGAGATTGCGGCGAGAGATACGAGCGAAGCGAGGAGGGAAAAGAGGAGGGAAAAAAAGACAGTAGAGACGGACTGAGTCCAGATGATGCCGGCGACGCGGGATCGTCGACAGAACAGAAGCCCGTTGCGCCGGCGACACCCCCGATATCCCTCCCTTCGGCCGTCGACCCCGGCTTGACGAAGCCCCAGGCCGTCGCCGCCTATGCTGCCCTCATCGCGTCCGTCAAGTCTTTTGTGGACACTTCCCTGGCGCCCGTGTTTGCCGTCAAGACAACCAGACTCGAGGCCATTGTGGCCGCCTTGCATGCCGCCACCAACCTAGCCGACCCGCCCAAGACGACGCCGCCGGGTGTTGGTGGCAGCAGCAACGGCGCAACCTACTACACAATGGCCAAGCCCAGAGCTCTGCTCCGACTCATGTCGCCCCGCGCCCGCATGTTTTTGCGTCTCAAAGGTGCCGAAAGTGCCCACTTCTATGCCATTTTGATGGAGTTTCTGAGGAGAAATGTCTTTGCCGAGCCGTACGGCGGCATCTTCAAGACAGCCTCGGGTCTTTTCACGCTATTACCCAAAGCCACGTCGGCATCGACGCCGAGGACCGTGGGCAATTTCTACAAGGAAGTGGTGCTGCCCGAGATCATGCGGCGGTCGGCGATTAAGCTGGAGGCGCAGATTGCCGAGGCGGACGAACTGGCGGCCCGCCTCGGTGTGTTGTTGAATGACGTCGACCCGGCCTACACAGGGCCCAGCGTCAGCTCGGGGCAGTCGACACCACAGGATGCACAGGATTCACAGGACTCTGTGGTAGGGCCACCCCCCTCGACAAAAGAAGGCAGTAGCTCCAAGACGGCGCCCAGCATCTCGGCGGCTGCTGCTGGCTCGAGTTCTTGGACGAGCTCTCGCTCTGCGTCGGGCACCCGTCCTCCCCAGCACCACCAGCACAGCGTCTCTGACGGAGCGAGTCCAGTTGCAGTCTCGCTGCCACCACCTCTGCGCGTCGAGGCAAGGGTGTTGCGTGTGCAGCTGCTCGACCGCATCTTGGGAGGGAACAAGCAGCCATCATCGTCCTCGTCCTCGTCCTCGTCATCGTCATCGCCATCGTCGTCGTCCAACAGCGGACGCATCTCTAGCCTGGCAAACTGCATTGACTCCCGCGTCCTGCAACTCTCAGCCGACTTGGCAAGAGTCCTGCTGCCCCTCCAGCTCGCCTTGTTGGTTTCCCAAAAGATGGATGCCGACACGCCCATGCGGGTGCAGGACGGTGTTCGTCCCAACACCGCCACCGCCGCCGCCATTCACGCCTGCGACATCTCTGACGTCGTTGGCGCCCGCGCTGTCGCCTACGCCGCCCTCGAAAAGGCCGTCGCTGCCAACGTCGTCCGCCCCGCCGTCGAGCTGGCCGTGGCCCTCCAGCTCGCTCTTGCCGAGTATGCCGTGCGCTGGGTCGAGCACCCGCAAGGCAGTTGCTGTCTGTCCGTGTGCGGAGCCTTTGGGCTGGATGGTCAGCGGATCCAGTTCTCAAAAGGTGCAACGGGGGGCGACGAAGACCAGTATAGATTTAACTTTGACATTTCGCCGGCGCTGTACATGGTGGATCCATCCGCCGCAACGACGGCCACAACAACAACAAAAACGGCCGACGACCACTCCAACATCATCTACCGCCAGGGTGTGCTCCTGAAAAAGGGCGAGGTGGCCACAGAAAAGACGTTTGTGCACTGGCTGTACGAGACGGGCATCAAGCCCAACAAGTTGGGTGACAACAAAGTTGGGTGAGTCGCGCTCTCGCTCGGTCCCGGACAAGCCAAAACTGGACCCTATTCAAACTTTAACAGCAGCGAAACCACACGAGAGCCCAGTCGACCGGCGGCGCAAGACGAGTGGCGAGCGGGAGGTTAGACGGGATGATGACCGTCGACGGAGGCCGGTTGATGGGAGTTGACGGTGATGAGGGAAGGATAAAGGACGACAGACTACGACGACAACTACGACGACAACTACGACGACAACTACGACGACAACTACGACGAATGTATATATGTACAGTATGATTGAATGGATCCACGCAATGATAGTATGAACTACCACAAAATAAACAATGATGGCATAAAAATCAAATAGATATGATGTAAACAGAATGATGAAAATACACGCTGGCTGCTCGCTCGCTGCTCGCTCGCTCAACAAACCATCACCACAAAAGCACAAAGTACATTCTTATCTCCTCAGAAAGACATCCGTCTCTCTCGGCTCACACCGCCCACGGCTGTCGTCTGTGATGCAGCAAACATCATCCCGTGCCGTGGCCCGTGAATCTGTGTCTGCACATGCACCGTGTGGAAGGCAAAGTGGGCGTGGCAGCCGTGGGCGTGGGTGTGGGTGTGTGGCTGGCCATGACCGTGTCCACGGAAGTGAGAGTACTGAGAGTACTGCTGCCGCTGCCGAAACATGGGCAGCCATGCCTTGTCGGCAAAGTGTGGATGTTGGGCGGCTTGCAGCAGGAAGCGGTCAAACCGAGTCAAGGGACGGGCAGCACCGCAGAAGGACTTGGGGCGGCGGAGCAGGTGTTCTTTGTGTTTTTCTTCGGCGGCAGAGGCCGACTGCAGGGCACCAAAGCGCTGGGCAGGCCGACGAGGAACAAACGGCAGGCGGACGGTGACGGGAGCGGGTGCTGGTCGAGGCGAGGGAGCAGGAGCGGGCGCTAATCGAGGAGAGGGTGCAGGAGCAGGCGTAGGAGGCTTCTGAACAGGCTTCTCCTCGACGTTCTCAACAGTCCCAACAGTCTCGACAGTCTCCTCTGCCGACTCTGACTCTTCCGTCTCTTCCTCCTCCTTCTCCACCTCTTTCGGCGGCAGTGGAGGCGCCGTTGTCGGTGTGCGAGGTCCCCTTGGTGCCTCCCTGTCGGGTGGAGGTGGGGTCGTCGCTTCCTTCTCTTCCGTCTTTGCCTCCTTTTCCTTCTCAGCCTCTACCTCCTCCACCTCTACCTCCTCCTCCTCCACCTCCTCGGTCCCCGC
Source organism: Sporothrix euskadiensis (assembly GCA_019925375.1). Lineage (NCBI taxonomy): Eukaryota > Fungi > Ascomycota > Sordariomycetes > Ophiostomatales > Ophiostomataceae > Sporothrix > Sporothrix euskadiensis. Next base: position 67,545 of record JADHKQ010000042.1, read on the forward strand.
CATCTCCGCCACAAATGCCCGGTTCGCCGCCGCCCGCATCCGCAGCACCTCGTCTGTGCTCGGCCGCTTCTTGCCGAGCTTCTTGACGGGGTTGCGCTCAGCGGCCGGGCGGCTGCTGGAAGAGGCACCGGAGATGCCGCCTTCCGTTGTGGGCGACGTCTTTGTGGGCGACGTCGTCTCCCCGCCCGACGTATCTCTCCTCACAGTCCCCATCGCGTGGACAACAGTCTGTTCTTTCACCACCACGGCCGGGTCGATTTGCCGGACGCTGTCGCCGGCCGTCTTCTTTTGGGCTGCCACACTGTACACCAGAGGGTACAGACTAGACACCGGGTTGGACCGTTCTGGAGGCGGGTTGGCTGGCCGCTCGGGCGGCGGTGACAGGATCTTTGCCGGCAAAGGAGGGCTCCACGCGGACGACGGAGACGACGGAGACGACACGGACGGAGACAGCACGGCCACGGGACGAGTTCTGCCGCCCTGCGCGCGCGTCGACACCGACGGCAGATCTGCCTCCACCTCACTGTCGTTGCCGCCGTCGCCGTCGCCGTCGTTGGGATCGACGCCCCATCGGGGGCGGTCCAGAGTGTTGTGCCGCGAGGGGCGCGAGATGGTAATCCTGGGTGGCGCCGGCGGGCGTGTCGCCGCTGGATCTGCCAGACTGGAGTCGCTTTGTGATTTGCTGTGTCGATTTGTGTTTGCAGAAGACGAGGACAAAGACGAAGACGGGCCTGGCGCCGCTGGCCTCTCGAGAGCGCTGGCACTGTTGCTGGCACTCGCCAGCCGGGCAATCCGCGGCGACCCGTGGGAGATGCCGTCGTCGCTGCCGCTGGCGTTGCCGCTTTCGCTTCCCGTGAGCAGGGGCGACCGTCGTCCGCCCGCCGCTTCTCTTGCTTCGCGGGCAGCCTGGCTGCTCCCCTCGCCGCTCTCGTTGCTCTCTTTCCGCCGGCTGTGGCGCTGCCGCTGGAACATGGTGCGAATAGCGTCGCCGAACCCAGACGGCTTGCTCTCCTTGTCTCGTTCCTTGTCTCGTTCCTTCTCCTTCTCCTTTTCTTTTTGCTGCCTCTCCCTCTGCTTGGCGACATACAAGGCCGCCAGGCGTTCCGAGTCGGGCCAGCTGGGCACGTCGGCCGCCAACTGCTTAAACGTCTCCATGACAACCTTGCCGTCGTCAATTAGCGCAGTCTTGGGCTTGGGAGCGGGAGCTGTTGTTGTCGTCAAAGGCGCCGGTGCTGCCGACGACGACGACGCTCCGCGATATTTGGGTATGGCTGCCGTGGTTGCCACCAGTGCCTTCGTGTCGGCGCTCGGGCTCTTGCGTTTTGTCGTCTTGAGCACGGCGGCCTCGGCGTCGATTTCTTTCTTCGTCTTTGCTGGCGCCGTCGTCGCTGCACCGCCCTGCTTTCCTCTTCGCACCAATCTCAAGTACGGCAGCATCCGGCCCGGCATAAACTGCTGCACAATCCTTTCGAAAAACAGCGGCTCGATCCCCAGCGCCATGGCGTCCGCCGCGGCGGCATTGATGGCCTCCGCATACCGCGCATCGGGCCGGCCGTCCGTCGTCACGTCCAGACTAATAAAGACCAGCAGCCCGCGCTCCTTGTAAGACTCCCGTATATCGTTGCCCCGCCCCGTCGCATATGCTTCCTCGAGCACGGCCTCGGGCCCGCCGTGTTTCGTGATCCACGCCGCCTGCCGCCGGTACAGACAGAACGGCGCCGGGTACAGCTTGGCGTCCACCGTCACGCTTCTGTAGAGCGGAAACTTGTTTTCCTCCAAGGCCGTCCTGTCGGTGTCGTCGACTTCAAACACGAGCCCGGGCGCGTGGGCCGTCTTGACTTTGACGAGGTTGGCGAACCCTAGGCCGTTGATGTGCCACTTGTAGTCGGTGAGCACGGCGCGGCCAATGTAGCGGCTGTTGGGGCAGGTGCGCGCCATATAGGCGACTTGCATGTCGGCGCCGTAGGCGAAATACAGAGTGCGCGCGGGCCGCGGCGGCGTGGAGGTAGCGACGGTGAGCGACGGTGGGGAGGTATAGACTGGCGGGCCCGTGGGCGCCGGCGCAGCGTCGGCCATTGTGTGGGAGGAGTGAGACGAAGAGGAGTAAGTCGAAGAGAGGAGTGGAGAGGAGAGGAGCGGGTGGAGAGGAAAGTCGTCAGGTGAGGTTATCGTGAGGATGCGTTCAAAGCGTCGCAGTAGAAGCTGTCACTCGCAATCAGCTGGCAATGTGTCGTCGGTGTTGTATCAACGCTCAAGGTAAATACGAAAGGTAGAGGAAGCGCAAGGTTGAGAAAGTGTGTAAAAGGTACGGAGTAAAGAGTCCCTCACAAGATGGTCACAGCCCATCCTCGTGGCCCAACGTGAGGCTGAACCGGGCCAAGAGCAAGGACAAGAAGAGGCAAGCTGCCTCCTTCTTTCCTTCCCTCCTCCTTGCGCGTTTCCCAGGTGGGCGGCGCCTGTTTTCGACCCCTGCTCGGCCTTGATCGTTGGTCAGTTGGTCAGTTGGTCAGTTGGGCAGTTGGGCAGTTGGTCAATTTGGTTAGAGTCAAGACTCGCCGCAGCTGCGAGCACAGCCCCATTTGCCAACGCGACAAGGCTAGTCGAGGTGCGTAGTCCGTGTCTTTTAGTCTTGCAGTCTTTGAGTAAATGGATAAATAACAGGAAGGACGCTGAATATACGGCTCTTTTAGTGGAGATTGTAAGTGAGCGTGTAAGTGTGATGGCAGTGAAATACTATTTAAACATTGAAAAGACGTAGAAGACGACAGAAAGACGATAGAAAGTCGACAGAAAGTCGACAGAAAGTCGATAGAAAGACGGTAGAAAGACAGAAGACGCATAAAGACGACAGAAAGACAGAAGACGCATAAAGACGACAGAAAGACAGAAGAGGAACGAAGCAACGTATAACGGGACAGCGTCCTAGAATAGGGCATTGCTCAGCGTCGCAGCGAACAATTGTCGGAGCATTCGACGAAGCAGGCTAACAATGTCATTGCAAGTCTATTTGATGATCTGTTTATCAACTTCGCGCTCGTGATGCAGTTCGATTGACTCCTTTTGTTGTCTGTTGACTTTGTCTGTTGACTTTGTGTAGAGATAAGTTTTGTTCGTCGGACCGGCCCGCGCGACAAAAGGGCGCTACAGACCCGCTACTCCGTACAGAATAGGGGACTTTGCAGTGCTTAATTCTGGCAATCAGCGACATCACGTCACCAAGGAGTGATGTTCTCTTTGATCAACGCGAAGCAAGAAACAGATACGGAGTAGTTGCGCATCAGCTCTCGAGTGACACTGTCGTTGAACAAAAACCTCCTGCCCCCGTCAGCTCGTCCCGAGTGGGTATTTGGTTGTTCAGACTTGACAGAAGACACGCCGAGACGCACAAATTAAGGTCAAGTCTGTTCCCGACTCAATATCTATATTCATCCAATGGTTTCGTGTGCGACAGTCATTAAATTGTTGATACGATCTTTTCCTGGCCGTCTTATTATTTGTCAACTCTTTTCTCCACAGACGACAGACGACAGACACAAGATTTGCCGGGATGGACTTGCTAAGCGACAAGACAACTGCCGGTGAGGTGAGGTGAGGTGAGGTGCTCTCAAGTGGCCACTTTGAAGATACAGGTAGAGGAGATATCTACATCTTTCAATTCAGAGGGCATAACTCGTCTGCCATGCTACTTGAACACCGTTCCCTTTGTACACAGTAGTCTCATAGCCATCATGCCTCCCGAGTTTCAAACCCTTTGCACCACTCCCATCCTTCACAATGCATGTTTTCTTCGTCCTCCGCTCACTGGCCTCGCACACGCTCGTGCACGGCGTCTCTGGTCGAGGTGGTCAAAGTTGGGTCGTCATCGGCTAGCGGCAGCCGCTGTTGGTGGGATTTGGTGGGAGCAAACTCAGGGTAGCGCTGATGTTGCCGAAAGGATCCTCCGCCTGCAACGGCACGTTATTTCTGGCGTCTTGCTTTGTACTTTTGTGAGCCCCTTCAACCTCGTCTTACTTCTGCATCAATGTGATAACTTTGTGAACTACACATACATCCCATCCCGCCAGGAGGTTTGTTCAGTTTCACGGCCAGGCTGCCGTACTTCTGTGCTCGCGCTTTGCTTGCCCGTAATTACGAAAGTACTCCGTACAGCGCACAAAATTGTTTTGGTGGCAGAGACGGACGCGACGGACGCGACACTTGCCCAAAACGCCCAAAAAGGCAAAATTGTACAAACGAGCCGGCCGGATTTGTTTTTCTACCCGTCCGCGAACGGCCGTGATACGAGGCTCCGGAACAAAAAGAGAAAAGAGACCCTGTTCCCGCTGATGGTAACTTATTTTGTCTCGCACACGGAGGCCGAGGTGAACCAACCGGGAGCGCGAACCACCGACTGCGACACCACCACATGTTCGTGCCTTTTCCATGTCCCTTGACGCCAACTGCGGCATACTGCTTCCGGGGGGCGAGGGGCAGTCCGACGGTCCGCCTCCTATTTCGCCAGTATCGAGTGCCTTTTCTCAAACGCCCAAGAGAGCTTCGTTTTAGCATCCTCTAGTCTGCTTCTAGCATCGGGTTAACTGCTTGCTCTAGTGTACTTGTCAACACTTGGACAGTACAAGTACTCCGTACTTTGATGCAATTGACGTAGGCGTCGAAATAGACATCTAAATCGGGCTTACCGCAAGAAGCTCGCGCCGGCTCCGACACAGTCCAACGTTATCTCCCATATTTAAAGGCCATCTTGAACAATTCCACATCTCATCATCAATCATCCTTCCAAGAGTACCATCAACCCATCAACCCATCAACCCATCAACACCCCCACCACCAACATGCCCTTCCCGTACAAGACTGTCCTCGTCACTGGCGCCACTTCGGGCATCGGCCAGGCCCTGGTCGAGCGTTTATTGTCCCACGGCGACAACATCTTTGTCATTGCCGCCGGCCGCCGCCAGGACCGTCTCGATACCCTCCTAAAAACACACGGCGCCGAAAAGGTGGCCATCGAAAACGTCGACGTCGGCGACCTTGCGGGGCTGCCCGCCTGGGTCGACAAGGTCACCAAGGCGCACCCGACGCTCGACTGTGTTGTGCTGAACGCCGGCTTCCAGCAGGCGCTGAACCTGGCCGACCCCACATCGGTCAGTCTCCCCCGCCTCACCGACGAGATCACCGTCAACTACCTGTCGCCCGCCCACGCGTCCAACCTGTTTCTGCCGCACTTGATGTCGCTGGCGCCCCGGCCCACCGCCATCATGTTTGTCACCTCCGGCCTCGCGCTCGTGCCCATCCCGCGCTGCCCCAACTACTGCGCCTCCAAGGCGGCGCTGCACTCGCTGGCCTGGACGCTGCGCACGCAGCTGCAGTCGTCCCCGGCCACCCAGTCGGTCAGAGTCGTCGAGATCCTCCCGCCGGCGGTGCAGACCGAGCTGCACACGCGCCAGGGTCTGTCGCAGATCGGTCTGCCGCTGGACCAGTTTATTGACGAGACGTGGGCGGGCCTCACAGCCCCCGAAGAAATCGACGAGGTCATGCCCAAGATTCTGCGCGACACGCGGGGCCACGTTGAGGATGCGAAGCGGGAGTATTATAAGGAGCTGGCGGCGATGACAATCCCGTAGGAGGCCATGTAGAGAGAAGAGGCGGTCGGAGGCCGATGACGATGAAAGAGGACGAAGGCCGGTGATTTGATTATTGTTTTGTTTTGTTGTGTTCTGTTGTTCTGTTTTGCTTTCACTCGCACAGCTCACTTCCTTTACTTTAAAACCAGCTCAAACAAATAAAAGTACTTTTAAGACAGGAAAAGAGAAACAATGTGTCCATCCAGGTGCAGCATCCGAGATGGTGAAAAACAAGCAATGGGTGACGAAAGTGACAGGAAACAAAGCACTCTCCTCGGTTCAGGTACAGACCGACGTGAGAATGTCATGTCAGAAAGGCAAGACGCAACATAGTGTCAACAATGGAAATTTCATGACGGGCACGCAACGTAGAAAATGTTAAAGAGTGGACGAACGAGTAAAGTAAAAGTTATCTGATTGGTAAAAGAGTTTGGTAAAAAGAGTAAAAAAGCTGCACAGAAAGTGTTTGTATAAATGGGTAAGAAAAGGGATGTTAAACAATGATGAAAAAAAACACAAGACGAATGGTAATAGAGCAATGCATCCCAAACGTAAGAAAACAAGAAAAACAGCCAAAAAGAGTCCATTTATGCCACCCTCTCTCCATGTATCAAACGCGTCTTCCACTGTGTCCACCAACGTTATCTTTATTTACGGGCCGTCCCAGAAGAGGCCCCCTCGGTTTTGTATCGGGTGTTGCAGAAAGAAAAGGCAGGTATCGTCGGAGAAATGTCAGTTCGAACGGATTAGTACACGAGGATCTACCTCGTTTGTGTGTGTGTAATGCAGTTCGATTTTTGGTTTGTGAGTTTTCTTGTTTGGATGAATGAGAAAGAAGTAGAAGATAAAAATAATGTATTTGTAGTCGAAGCGAAGTAAAGTGGGGTTGTATAGAAGTAGAATGATAGAAGAGAAAATGAGAAGAAAAAAAACACATGCAGAGTGCGTAATCGTAATGGGCGTCATTTCAAGAGAGAGAGAGAGAGAAAAAATGTAGCAAGGAAAGAATGAAGAGAAATATGCAGGCGAGAAATATGCAAGCGACAAAGGCAGTCACACAGCCGCCTGTCGGCGTCTGTTGACTGTTTGCGCCTACGCAGCAAACCGCCGCTTCTCCGCCGCGTTGGAGAGCACCAGCATCGGCGCTCTCCGTTGCACACCCGCCAACGCGGGTTTGGTCACCGTCTTGAACACCGAGGCAAAGCTGCCGGGACCCGTCTCGGACGAGGGGGCTGCCGCCTGCGCCTGAGGCTGCGACTGGGCCTGCGACTGGGCCTGCGACTGGGACTCCGACTCGGCGGCATCCTTGAGCGACTCCGTCGACTTGCGGCCCTTGTCGCGCGAGCCGGGCCGCTCGGAGCCAATAGCACCCCAGCTGCCCGTCGACGTGCGCGAGCTCGGCAGGGAGCACTCGACGTCGTCGCCATTGAGGCTGCCGGAGCCGCTGCGGCCCGAGACAGACTCGTCGTCTGTGAGGGGAGTGGCGAGATCCTCGTGCTGGTCCTCGTTCTCATTCTCATTCTCGTTCTCGGCCGTCTCCGAGATGGGCGAGATGCTGCCGCTGCTGCCGGTCATGCTGCCACCCAGGGTAACCTGGGTGCGGCGAGTGAAGCCGGCACGGACCAGGTTGTGCACGGCCGAGCGGCGCGTGCGCGTGGCAAAGTTCTTGCTGTCCTCGTGCTTGGATGTGGGCTTGCGCTTGAGCTCCTCGATGTTGGGTGGGCCGCGGGGCTGGCGCACAGGGTGCTCACCGGCACGGCCCTGGCCAGGACCGTAGGTACCCGAAGGCTGCGACGACTGCATGACGTTGGGCGGGAAGCTGGTCGACTTGGGTCCGGCGGACTTGGGCTCGCTGGCAGACACGTTGTTAGAAACATCCAGGGTGGTCGAGGCAACCAGAGAAGCCGACTTCTTGTGGCCGCGGCGGAAGGCGTTGGCGCTCGGGGGCGGGAGCGGGAGCGGCGTGTGCTGGTCGTTGGAGGCGGACGAGGTGTCGTAGCGGCGGGGCGGCGACGGGTTGCGGTGGCCACCGTAGTTGTTGGAGTGACCACCTTCACCAGGCGGCGGCGAGACCTGGACACGCGGGGCATTGATGGGCGAAGCCTGGCGGTGCTGCTGCTGGTTGTGGTACGGCTGGTGGAGGTGTTGCTGGTACTGTTGCTGGTGTTGCTGGTGCTGCTGCTGAGCCTGCTGAGCCTGGGCCTGCTGGACCTGAGCCTGCTGAAGCTGCTGCTGCTGGAGCTGCTGCTGGAGAAGCTGGAGGTGCTGCAGCTGCTGCAGGTTGGCATTGTACTGCTCGACGTAGTGGTTGTTGAACTGGGCGTTGCCCTGGCCGACGTACAGCGTCTGCTGGCCCGTGGCCGGGTCGACAACGGCGTAGATCTGCTGCTGGGCCTGCTGCTGCTGCTGTTGATGCTGAGCCTGTTGTTGAGCGGCGGCCACCTGCTGCTGCTGCTGATACAACAGCTGCTGGTAGGCGGCCTGCTGGAGCGCGGCATTGTTGTTCACGTTGCCGTTGCCGCCGTTGCCACCAAGGCTCAAGTTCTGGAACTGCTGCTGGGCGGCCTGGACGGACATGAGCTGCTGCTGCAGGCGCTGCTTCTGGGCGGCGAGGTACATGTTGGTAGCAACCAGCTCGGCATAGTCGGCGTCGACGCTGGAGGCATCACGCTCGTCGATCTGGATCTCGGGCGGGGCCAAAATCTCCTCGGCGGTGTAGTGCTGCTGGTTGTAGGCAGCAACTGCCTGAGCCTGCGCCTGAGCCTGAGCTTGCGCCTGAGCTTGAGCCTGGTGCTGCTGGCTGTAGGTCTGCGACTGGGCGAAGCGGGGCAGCGACGTCTTGGGGCCGTTGTACGAGAGGTGGTCCGAAGCGTTGCCGCCGTACAGACCACTCGCGACACGGCCCTGGCCCTGGCCCTGCTGCTGGTTGCTGTTGACGGGCGCAGCGGTGGTGGGCGACTGGGGGAAGGTGGCGGCCGTGGCCGACTTGGGCGCGGTGCGGAGACCGGCCAACAGGTGCGAGCGGCTGGTGCGGGGTGTCACGAGGCCGCTGTCGCCGAGCCTATCGGCACCGAGCTTGCTGGCGTCGATGGAGAGCGGCTTGATGCTCTGGCCACCACGGCGCGAGGCCAGGCCAGCCAGGGGCATGCCCAGCGAGGAGCCAGGGGCGCCAAAGGAGTTGTGGGACATCTGAGCAAGACTTCCAGAGTTCATTGCTGCTGTGAGGGATGTGTGATCTTTTTGGGGTTTTTGTGTTTTGTTTTTTGTCTTTTGTCTTTTGTTGGGTTTTTGTTTTTGTTCGTTGAGAGACGAAAAATTACAATAGAAGGCGATAATGGTTTGTATCGGAGAACTGGGTATCAGACCGTAATTATGCAATGGTGGAAATGGGCAATGTAACAAAAAAGGAGAGAAGTAGTCCAAGTTTTGCAAGCAAAAAATAGGACGTTTGTCGGATGAGTTGGATTTGTGCGTCAAATGAGAAGAACACGCGAAATTAGTCGAGAAAGAGTGGATAACAAGTCCCGAGATCCTGCGAAAGAGTCTGAAAAGAGTGACACGGAAGCCGCTGGCTGTATTCCGGATGATTTGGTAGTTGAGTTGATTGAGAAGGAGAGAACAGAGCCGAGAGGGCCGAGATGTGTTTTTTGTATGGTTTTTTGCTGTTTGGAAAAAGACGATCCAAATGTCGACAATGGCCAGGCAAGCAGGCACGGGCACACACAAAAACAGAGAGAGATGCAGCAGCGTCAGCGCGCAAGAAAATATTGGAGGTCCGAAAGCTGAGTTCTGGGGTGATTGTCCAACGAGGAAAGATGTGGAAAGAGTCGAGATGGAAAGGGTGGAAAGCAAGAAAACGAGATTGAGTGTCGAGATTATTACGCGTCGAAAGAGATTCAAAGAGTCGAAAGAGGGTTGTAAAGTACAAGAATATTAAGAATAAGAGGTCGGTAAGGAGTGATGCGAGATGCGAGAAGCAAAAGCAGAAGCAAAAATGCGAGATTCTGTGTTCAAAGAAGTTGAGCGAAGAGTCAAAAGACGGGGGTCCTCCCAGGATCCGGTTTGGCTGTGCGAGACGCGATGCAAAAACGATGCAAAAGAGAAAGGCGAAGAGAAGAGGTTTTCGGTCGGATCGAGTCACAAGTCAAAAGCCACGAGATGTTCGACGCAAGGTTGAAGTGGTGATTCGGTTGTCCGATGATTCGGTGATCGTCTGGTCTGTCGTAGTTGTATTTTTCCAAGTGTGATTTGCAGGCAAAAGAAGAGGCAAAACAGCGATGCGAAAAAACGAGGTGGTGAACAGAAGCACGAAAAGACAAAAGGAACCGCCGCAACGATGTGGGACGTCGAAAATCGAAGGGATTAGAGGCGAGAGAAGAAAGATCGAGGGGAAAAGAAGAAGAAAAGAAAGAAAGCAAAGAGAGAAAGGGTAAAGGGAAAAGGGGAAAAGAGAGAAGAGGGGAGGAAACTGGGGGAGAAGGGAGAGGTCTGACGATGGTCAAAGTCAAGATGGAGAGAAAGAGAGAAGGAAAATAGAAGAAAGAGAGAGAGGAACAAAGCGAGCGGACGGCGAGAAAGAAAGAGCAAGAGCCACAAGAAAGGCAGAAAGGGTCGACGGAAGGAGCAAGGGCCAACACAAGGAAGGTGTGTGTGTGGGCGACTGAGAGTGTGGGTGTGGGCAGCTTGGGTGAGCACAGGGGGCGAAGAAAAAACGAGGAACGCAAGGAAAGGAAGGAAAGAGAGGGCAGAGAGGGCAGAGAGGGCAAGAGGAAGGGGACGAGGGAAGGAGCGGAGGAGCGTTGCGGGCGATGATTGGTGGCGAGGAATGGCGCGCTGGCAAAAAGAGTGGAGACAAGCACTAGAAAAGGGCAAGAGCGAACGAGCGTCACAGCAGGAGGAGTTGCAATCACAGAGCGTATGGAGTGCACAAAGTGAGTGTGGGCGCACAGTGCTGTGTACGTGGCACGCAAACGGTAGACGTGCCTTCCTCCGTAGAGTTTACAGGGGTGCTCCTGCCTGCAGAAGAGAGCAAAGTGCGTGCATTTACGGAGGCAGGGCAGGAGCAGCGGCAGGGAAGCAGGAGCAACGGAGCATCGACGCATGAGGCCAGGAGGAAGGAGCGAAGGGGAGCAAAGCAGGAGAGCAGGAGAGCAGGAGAAAAGGGAAAGGAAAAGAGGGACGAAAGCCGTGCGGCATTCCTGGATACGAGGCATAAGACGAGCAGGAGATGAACAAAAGACGAAGCCCCAATGCCATCTCAAGGCATTCTTCAGCCACGAAAGTGCGTGCGCCAGAGCGTGCGTGCGCAATGCAAGGGAGTCTGGGAGTGTCAAAACAGGAGCAGAGGAGTCAGAGAGAAAGAAACAGTGGAAATAGTGGGGACAGAGGAAACAGGGGGTTGCAACAGGGGCGAGGGGCAAGGGCGAGGGGCTTCAGGGGTTCACTCAGTAGCGAGTGAAGGAGAAACAAACAGCGGACGGCAGGAGACAGCAAGAGAAGGACCTCACTCTGGATGAAGCAGAGCCAGCAAAGGATCGGCCGCTATGAAGCGTGGCAGTGAAAAGCAATAACGATGGAGAACAGGAGAACAGGAAAGGAGAGACAAAGTGACAATGTGGTCCAGACTCCGTACAATCTGGAAACCCAGAAAACCGCGGAAAGAGAGGATCAACGGGAAATGAATAGGCAAAAAACTGCACGCCAAAAACAACGCCAAAAACGACGCCAAAGAATCAAGATACGATACGGAGTAATTCTCCATACGTCGTACTCCGTACTATTTACGATAAAGGCACCGCCCACATAACTCAAGACAGAACGGTGCGTCGTTCGTGCCTGCCGTATTGGCACTGTCCTGCAACCATCTCGCGCAACGGCAGCGCACGAGATCTCGAATAGGGACCTCGAAAAGAGCGAGAGGAAAGAACAAAAAGGCGCTACGAAAAACGGTGCGGCAGCAGGAGGTGACGGAGGCAGGGGGATGCTACCTTGGCGGAGCTAGTGGACAAGTACCCTCAGCATGAAACTGCACCAAGACGCGGTGGAGACTGGCGTGAAGGACTCCATAGGGTACTTTCGACACGTCGCTGCCAAGTACCAGCAGGGCCACCCCTGTCGCCAAACCTAAAAATGGTCCAAAGACGGGCCCAAGTGCCACCAAAAGAAAGCAAAGAAGAGAAAGGGCGCCTCTTACGGAGTACGTCGTACTGTGTACGCCCCAAAGGCAGTACGGGGTAAGCGCCTTGGATGTGCTCATTTGCTTTAGTGCCAGCCAATCAGGGTAGAGAGAGGGCGGCACCCCTGCAGGCGGACCACCAAAAGACCACCAAAACATACCAAAATACACCAAGACGCAAAAGCACATGCACGCAAGCAGCAGATGCAAGTGCAGTGCACAGGACGGCCACTCAGAGCACTGGGTTTACCCCTGTCTTTTACCTTCTCTGGAAACGGTCACCCAACCGGCGGCGGCCCTGACTCCGCGGCATAGTCGATGCCTCAAGAGACCTCGGAGGTGTGATGGCAAGCTTGAGAGAAGATGGAGGTGATATCATTATGGCAGGGCCCAGAGCCTAGTTGATAATGTCTTGATGTCGAGAGAATGTGTGGTGATATGTTGAACCGTTCCTCGACACCTACGATCGTGGCACGTGACACAGCTCTCCTTGTCTCCAGTTCATTCTTCCTGGAACCTGTCGATCACTTTTCCGCCTCCATGCCTTGCGCGCCTTATCCGCGAATGCTTGTCCAATGGTCGTCCCTCCCCGAGTTCCCGCACGGAGAAAAGTACGCTCGTACTCCGTACATTCCTCGCCGGCTCGACCTACTATCGCCGCTCTCGACTCTGACCAGTTGGACCTACCGGCAATGCAAACTGCATGCCACGCGTCAAGCTTGTCTGCGCTTGCCGTGGATCGACGATAGCAAGCGCGCCGACTGTGAACTGTGTATGTGTATGTGTATGTGTACGAGTCCAGGCGGCGGGGCGACGAAGCTGTGCGGCCAGCACCAGAGGGATGCAGCTCCCGCTGTGTGTGGATGTGTAGCTTGCACCAGCCGAGACATCTTGACAAACGTCTTTTGCATCAAAGGATTCAGAGCCAAGCCAAACACCGACTGCGCAGCGACAGCAGACTGATACTCTCAACTTGAAAGTACGTGGTGTGGGTGACGTAGTCAGGCAGAAAGGACGTATATCTGTACGTCGCAAAGGCTTTTGTAAAAGTGCGCTTTGTCGCCGTTTTACTTGAGAAAGTTGTCTGTAAATACCGGCAAAGTCTTGTAGACCGCTGAGCCCTACCCACGGGTAAGAAGTAAGGCCGAGTTGATCATTACAGCCAAGGTCTCCAGGACCAACAGTCCAACTGCCGACAAGAGGAGACAAGAGACAGGAGACAAGAGTCAAGGACGGCGAAACATTGACCAGGGCGTCTGAACCTAAAACCCAGACCAGGAGCCAGGCATACGACGCTATCGTGCATGCTATTAAACTGAACCCATGCTGCCGTTGACTATTGCAGGCAAACTGCTGCGACGAGCAAGGCTGTGTGCAAGTAGAGAGTGGCGAGAGTGACAAAGTACGCTACGTTGGTTGCTGGATGCATTGTTCTTGGGAGGACATTCATGGGAGGACATATACGACAGCATCACGACGTACACGATGGATGTTTACAATACACAGACTGAACCATACGCTCTAGAACTGTTTCGACTCGTAAACAAAGATCAAACAAGAGTGGTCAAGCATTTGCTATTTTGTGGCACTTTTTCTGAATTTTTGTTTTTGTTCTTTTTATGCTGTTGAAATCAATTTACTTCGGCCGTTTTTTGAAAAGAAAAAAAAAAAGAAAAAATAACAATAGAAAACGACAAAGTATTCTAAATAATTAAAAGAAAATGAAAACAAAACAATTAAACAATTGAATACATGACCGAAAGTCCAGTAGCTATCTTTTTGGTGCTGAACTTCACTGAGTAACAAAGATGTGATACGATGCAGCGTCTACAACGTACGATAGTGAGAGTTTCGGCCACTACCAGATGTAGACTATGTTCGTCTAATCCTATCATCAGAAAACATCAAATACTAATAGTGTTAACCATCAGTAGTACACCGGCCGCGGCGACATTGCCGGGTCCCGATTCAACGCATTCTCCGACTACAGGTCCATCACCGCTTTCAACATGTCCAGTTCTCGCCCAAACAGCCATGCAATGCCCTCCACCTAGTCCTAGCGAAAACGGGTGCTAGCAGTGAGGACTGCAAGCAGGTCCTAGAACCATTGGGGCAATCGGTCGCAGGCCTGGGAACGTCAGAGAGGTGAAAACAGACAAAGTGATCTAGGGCATACTTACCTCTTGGAACTCGGGGTCGCATTTGACAAGCGACCGGAGGCATCCTTTGTCGAGGAGGGCCATGTTGACAAGTCTATGACTCTATTGTATGAGTAGAACCTGGGATGAGTTGCCCTTCGATTGCACCTTCGATTGCACGATGATCGATGCATGACCTTGCCATTTTATACAGACGCCAAGGCAATGTGTTGAGATGATGTGAGTGGCTTGGGTAAAGACAACAAAGAAGAGCGAGGCCCTTCCAACCGTCTGTTGATAGAAAAGCCTCTACGCTACGGATGACAGGTCTCACATCTCACCAACCTCACGCGTGGACATTTACAGTCGAGCCTAATGTCTGTTCTTCTCCAATGCTTGCCATCTCGTTGTCATGAGTATTTATGTAAAGTTTATAAAGTCTGTCCAAGAGCAAAAGCACGTTGTCTATGAAAATCATCGCCGGTATCCAGCGAGGCGGCAGCAGCGAGAGAACGAGGCGGCCTGGAGAGGTGAAGATGTTGGAGACAAAAATAAAATCTATTTCTCAATCTGGACAAAAAACGTTCTTTATATCAATGAGACGAAGAGAATGCAATACAAACATCAACAGATATATTCAATTCAACTACTGATATCAATTCTCTGCCTTCTTGGGCCAGTGCGAGACAGACAGCGAAACCGCCAGTGAGAGCGAGAGCGAAGACTTGATCAACACTGAAAAAGGGCACTAAAATGGGTGTAGGCCAGGAGAAGCCCGAGAACAAAGGTACAGAAAACTCGCACAGCCTTGTTAGGGCATGAGGGGCGATGTTACAGGCCTGGACGCGCTGTCCGTTAGTGGCTCGTTATCCCCGAATGACGGTGGGACAACTTGGGAGCAAGGTCCGACAGCGGTTTGTAATCACGCTGTTCGTGCATGCGGTCGCTCCTTCCTTTCACTCGGCTTCTTCCTTTGCGACTTCCCTTTTCTCCATCTCTCTCCAAAACACACAAACGCGCCTTCCACACACGCAATGAAGGCACCAATATTAGCACCGCGGCCCCTGCCGAACGGGGAGACGGAAGGGAACATGTTTATATCGACCTACACGACGACAACGACAACGACAACACCTTTTGCAGCGACTGCCCCCCATCTTGGACCCGATCGCCACTTGTCGCTCACGCACACCGACGCAGAATGGACGGCCGCCTACCCTGAGATTGAGCGACTGTATGTCCACGAACGGCGAAAACTGCGGCATGTCATGCAGTACATGGAGCGACAGCACAGCTTTTCGGCGACGGTGCAAATGTACAAGAAACGGTTTGCCAAGTGGGGGTTCCAGAAGAATGCAAGGCGGCAGACGAGCGCGACACAAGCGGCGACAGCCGTTGCGCGGGGTGCTGCCGCAAGGAAACCTGCCGGACGGATAAAGAGGGCCATTGACAACGGTTTCTACTCGGTTCCTGCTCTGCCCGACATGGGCCCTCAAGACACATTGACACTCCTCCTCTTGACGTCCATCAAAACATGGAGCGTCTCCTTTTTTGAGGCACCCGACGACCCGCCCTCGCCAGCCTGCGACCGGCCGACGGCGGCCTCGGCGGGGTCCTTTTTGTCGCCCGACTCGCCCCTCCAAAAACCGCGGCCGCGCCCGGCAAAGGCCAAAGAGATTAGCTTTGCGTTCAAGCTGGTCATTGACTTGCTGGAGCGCGGCCGCGGCGATCTGGCCGGGCGGACGGCGCGCAAGGCCTTTTTGCTGGTCGAGGACATGCTGGAGACGCTGGCTGCGCCTGCCCTGGTGTGGAACCTGCTGGAGATGATGTACCACATGGTGTCGGTAAAACAGACACGGCTGTTCCAGATGCTGTTGTCGCATGTGATTGGTTTGGTGGGCAACAAGCCGCATCTCCCTGGCGGGCATCCTCTGCTGGCACTCCTCCACAGTCTGCGGGGGGTCGTGGCGACGGCAGAGAAGGAGGCGGCCGCCTCTTCTTCTTCTTCTTCTTCTTTTTCTCCTCCTCCTTCTTCTTCATCCCCCTCCTCTTCCCCTTCTGCGCCCTTTGACGAAACGCTCCGCCACCTCATTGGCCAGGCATGGACGTTGAATGCCGAGATCCTCTTTGCCAACTTCCACCCCAGCCTCTTTCACCTCTACTGCTGCATCTTGTGGGAATCGTGCTCGATCGGCCCGCCCGCCGCCATTGTCGGCTCCTTCAGCCAGTGGTTCCGCACCATTGACGCCGTGCAAACGTCCAAGGACCGTATCGTGTTGCCCGACGAGGGCTTCTCGCCGCCCTCGCCGCCACCCCCCAAACAGCAGGCCGACTATGCCCGCCTGCATGCCAGCTCTCTGGCTGAACTACGCGCCCATGGCGATGCCATTTTGAGAGACGGAGGCCACGGCTTTCAAGGTGATACTGCCTTGTTGCTACGAATGCTCGCCGGCCTGACCACCGCCAAAATCCTCCAAGGCATGCCCGAAACCACAGCGGTGGTCGTCGACTTCAACGGCCAGCCCGACGAAAACTGGGAGCTCGCCAACATGCCACGCATCCACCTCGGCAACGTCGCCTGTGTCATCCGCACACTGGTGGACATTGATGCAGCAAAACGCGGGGTCAAACCAGAGGACAACAAGATACGGTCCTTGGACATGGTCGCCGTCGAACAGATCCGGGCGGTCGTCGATCTTAGGACACAGTCGGACGGCGCGGCAGACCCGCAGGTGGTGCGGGAGATGTGGCTGCTGCAAGAGGCGCTAGGCGCGGCTGGTGACGCGGCCGAGGCCCTCAAGGTCGAGCAGGAGACGTATGCGCGGATTGAGCAGTATGTGTGCGATATCCCCGTGGACGCAGCGTGATAATTGTCCCGGGCAGAACTCTCTTTCTCTGCGAGTGTAGAATTGTATGTACACTATTTAATGCTAACGATTGTATGATATATACCAACTATTAATCTACCAAGAACCATGAACAGGAAGAAGAATGCGGGAAGAATGAAACAGATTAGACGATAAAGTTGAGATGCTAGTATTAAAACAAAAGGAAGAGGATAAAGAGGAAACAGATGCCAGTATTAAAACAAAAGGAAGAGAATAAAGAGGGAACGAGAAGCATGTCTAGATGTCTGGTCTATTTACAATGTACGACGTATGGAGATAGGACACATGCCTCCGTCATTAGAGTATCAACTGCAACCCTGTCTACAACTACAGCCCAGCCCTTTCACTCACGCCATCGCCATGGCCTCACCCGCACCCTTGGGCAGCCGTCTCATCGGAATCGCAAACGAGAACAAGAAAGCGGTTCCACAAAAGGCAATGGCTACAGCAAATGCGGCCTTCAAAGCGGCCATGTAGGCTTCCAGCACACCTGGCAGCGCCTCCGCCGGAAAGACGTTGCGCAGCTCCGACGCGCCCGTCAGAATCACCAGAGCAGGATCGACACCGGGCGCTGTTGTGGGCAGCACCGCCAGCAGCCGGTTCACAAACGCCGACTGGCCAATGGAGGTACTGAAGGCGCCGCCAACCGTCTGGAAAACGAGCAGATTGGCAGTGACGGCGGCAATGTCGTCGGTGTCGACGTATGCCTGGACCACACTGAGGCCGTGCATAATGGCAAAGGCAATCATGGCACCGGTAAACAGCTGGTAGCCGACCCATTTGCCGGTCGAGGTGTCCTGGTTCCACGAGTAGATCAGGCCAATACCGACCGTCGAAAAAGCCGAGCCGAGCATCATGACCTGCTGGGCACGGCCCGTCTTGGCGACGATGGCGCCGCCGGCCAGGGCAAAGACGGTTGCCGTCACCACGAGAGGCAGGTTGTCGACACCGGAGCCAATAGGGCTGGCGCCGCGGATGCTCTGAAAGTAGAGCGGCAGATAGTACAGCAGGACGACGTAGGCGCCCATGAAGAAGAACTGGAAGGGGGCGGTGGCCCAGAGGGAGCGCTGACGGAAGAGGCGCGGCAGCAGCATGGCATAATCGCCCAGCCAAAGCTCCCACGCGACGAGAGCGGCGACCAGCAGAACAAAGCCCACCAGCAAGCCAATGACAACACTGCTCTTCCACGGGTGCGAGTTGCCGCCGTACTGCAGGGCAAGAATGAGGGAAATGATGGCGCCCATGGCCAGCGAAATGCCGACAGGGTCCAGATGCAGCAGCTTTTCTTTCCAGGTGGCGGACAGTGTGGCGTCCGATTTCTTGGGTGGGTGGAAGAAGAAGAGCACAGCGACAGCAGCGACACCGCCCAGCGGCAGGTTGATGTAGAAGCACCACCGCCACGAGACGTTGTCCGTGAAAGCGCCGCCAATCAGCGGGCCCATCACGGCCGCAACGGCATAGGCAGCACCGATAACACCCATCATCATGGGCCGCTGGGCGGGCGGGACTGTGATGGCGACAATGCTTGTGCCGCCCACCGACAGACCAGCTCCGCCCAGACCAGCAATGGCTCTTCCAACAACCAGCGCCGTCGAGCTCGGCGCCACAGCACAGACAAGACTGCCGACCTCAAAGATGAGCATCGACCCGAGGAAGCCCCACTTCAGATTGTAGTACTTGTAGATTTTGCCGGCAGATGCTTGGGCGGCACCAAACGTCATAAAGTAGGCCGCAGCGTACCAGGACACATCGTCGAGGCCATGGAACTCGTCGGTAATCTTGGGAATGGCCGTGCCGACAATGGTCTGATCCAAGGCAATCAGAAAGACGGCGACGATGGCGGCACTGACGAGGATGGCAAGCTTGAAGCCTTTGGGATACTCTGTGTTGTCGACGGGAGGAGCAGGCTTGGCCGACTCAGCATCCTTTGTTGTTTCGACATTGCCGTTTTCGGCAACTTCATGGTCGCTGCCAGCGGGTGTTGCCGGTGCCTTTTCGTCGCCGGCCGTGTCGACGTCCGTCGTGGAGTTGGCTCTCTCTTTGTCGGTATAGTCGGCCATTGTGTTGCCGTGAAGGGGGAAGTGTTGGGGTAGTGTCGATGGTTGAAGATGTCAATCGTTTTTGTCACAAAAGGAAAGGAGTGTCAATGTCGATGTCGATGTCCCTCGAATCCATTTTGGAAATCTTTCTGGACATTCTGCAATATATAACATGGGAAATTGACACGGACTTGGAAAGTGACACGGACTTGGAGAAAAAGAGTCCGAAGAGTTGAAAGGAGTTGACAGACTGGATCCGGCCCTCTGCCCAGGACCCTTGGCCAGAAATTACGACAGCCCTTCAACAAAACTCTCCGGCTAGCAAGAAAGTACAGAAAAGTCAGGGTCTCAGATCTCTGGAGACTTTGGCCGGAGCCAATGGCCACGGTCTAATATTTGGGCCATTGGCAGAACAGAGTTGGACAAAAAAAAGTGTCCGTCTCCGAGTAGAACGCGAGGAGTGACCGAAGGAATCTTCTGGTCTTTCTTCTCGTTCGCTTTTGTCCTCTTTACGTCTTTCCCATGCATTTAATCAGACGAACGCCCCTCGAAAAGGAGGGAAAAGGAGGGAAAAGGAGGAGAGTGCTCATGACGAGAATGGCCGCCTCGTTGAAGTGAACCGAATATGGGAAAGTGCCATGACTTACACGATGTGGCCAATCACAGAGCGGAAAAAAGTTCCTTTAGTTCTCAAAAGTTTCCTCGACCCTTCAATGTGCCGATGTGTTATTGGTGGGGCCTGGACAAGGATGAACGTCAGGACAAAGCCTTATTTGGTGGGTCCCGCCGCGTCTTCTTTTGCTCTTCTCTGTCTCTTATCCTTTTCGTACGGAGTACTTATTTCTTACTTGATTCTTATGTCAACGAACACCCCGAGCGGATAAACAATAGAGTCCGAACGGTGCCAGAAGGCTATTTGAAAGTGGAAAGCGACTGGAACTTTTTTGGCCAATGATACGACAAAAGAAGTTCCAGCCAAAATTTTAAGCGAGACAGCACATATCACACTTTCTACACTTTGCTCAGCTACAGGTAGATGTTTGTGCCTGGAAAGGTTCCAGAAAAGGTGCCAAAGGTGCCAAAGGTGCCAAAAGTGCCAAAAGTGCCAAAAGTGCCAAAAGTGCCAAAAGTGCCAAAAGTGCCAAAAGTGCCACAAGTGCCACAAGTGCTAAAAGGGCCACTCTTCTCTGTCTAGCGCATTATCGAACCCAGTGGAAGTTAATCTTCCTGTTGCTGGCGTCAGCATTCTTGCATTAGAAACAGAACAATGGACACAAGGGCGCTGCCATCGGCCTGCCGGTCTGCAAAGCTGACCCGAGGCGTGTCTTTTAACAAAAAGACAAAAAAGATGTCCTCGCTAGCTGCGACAATATAAGTCGCCGGCCGCATGTTCTTGCTGGCGGATTCCAAAGTCAACCTGGCATCAACCAAACTCGAAACTCTCCGATACGATACTTTGATACTCTCTGATACTCTGACATTCTGACACTCGACCACTCACACTCGTCCTCAGCCTTGTCTCACCACCTACTACCACACGTACCACAATACGTCGTACACGCACCGTACCCACACATCACCATGTCAGCACTGCTTGAAAAGGAGGCGGCCACCCAGGCGGGAACTCTTTTCAATACCCGCCGTCAGTTTCAGAGCATCCCACCCATTCCGTCAAACATTGACCTCGCCGGCAAGACGGTGCTGGTGACGGGCGCCAATGTTGGCCTGGGCCTGTCGTGTTCACGTTATTTCCTGGAGCTGGGTGCCAGCCGGCTGGTGATGGCCGTGCGGACCGTAGCCAAGGGCGAGGCGGAAGCAGTGAAACTGAGAGAAGCATTCCCGGATGCACAAATAGATGTCTGGCCGTTGGATCTTGAGAAGCCGCAGTCGTCGGTACAGCCGTTTGCGGAGCGAGCTGCCAAGGAGCTGGGCCGCCTGCACGTCGCTGTCTTGAACGCGGGCCTCGGCAAGCTTGCGTTTGAGCGGACGCCCGAGGGCAACAAGCGGGAGGTCACCCTCCAAGTCAACTACCTGTCGACAGCACTCCTCGCCATCCTGCTGCTGCCCCTCCTCAAGCCCAAGTCGCCCAGCGATGGCCTGCCCGGCCGGCTGACCATTGTGTCGTCGGATACGGCGCTCGGCAGCACGCTCCCCAAAGCGGCGGACGCCCCGGGGGCCTCAATCCTCGCTACGCTGGACGACCCGGCCCGCTTTGACGGCTTCCCACAGTACGCCCGCAGCAAGCTGCTGCTCAATGCGTTTGTGGCCAAGCTGGCCGCCGATGTTGTTTCTCCATCCGACGTGATTGTCAACACCGTCAACCCCGGCGCCACCAAGGGCACGGCCTTTTTGGTGGGCATCGACACGTTGCTGTACAAGGTGGTTATGAATACGCTGTTTGCCACTGTGGGGCGGAAACCGGACCATGCCGCCCGGACGTACGTGCACGCCAGTCTGGTGCTGGGCGAAGAGAGCCACGGGTCGTTTACGGACTGGGAGGTGCGGTGCTGGCCGGTGGCGCTGTACGGCCCCAAGGGCCAGCAGCTGCAGGACAAGCTGTGGGAGGAGACGCTGGCGGAGCTCGGGTTTGCCAATGTGGCGGATGTTCTAAAGGCAGTGCACAAGAAGTAGTGCCGTGCACATGTATTCTATTTCTATTCTATTTCTATTCTTATTCGTATGTATCTGCTGTCTGTAGTCTAGTCTAATAATACCCTCCTGTCATTGAACACCCCATGCGCCCAGTGGGTTTCTCGAAATGTTGTCCTGCCCGGCCGACAGTCGTTTCACCCGCCGGACGAGCAGACCGACCGAGAGCGGGCCGACGACTGTACACAGTACAATGGCCCATGTGGCAATCAAAAAGACATCGGACAGTGGCGACGTAGGGTCATCCTTTGGTTCAAAGACGCCCGTGCTGGACGCGACAGCCGAGATCAGAAAACCAATCTCGCCGCGGGGAACCATGGCCAGCCCCAAGATGGCGGCCGGGTAGAGCGAGAACGGTTCTTTGCCGGCGGGAGCAGCATGGGGCGTGTTGTTCGGTCCAACTTCCGTGGTGGCTGCTGTGGCGACTGCCTCTGGAGGTGGCGATGCACGAGATGCGGGTGATGCTGACTCGGTCCCGGTCGCATCGGTATCGACGACACCCGCTGTTGCAGTCGCCTCTTTGTTGTCGTTGTTTATTGATGGTTCCACCACCTCTTTTCCATTGTCCAATTTCATAGCTTTGAGTTTGGCCCTGACTTTGATTTT
The DNA here is from genome assembly GCA_019925375.1 of Sporothrix euskadiensis. NCBI lineage: Eukaryota > Fungi > Ascomycota > Sordariomycetes > Ophiostomatales > Ophiostomataceae > Sporothrix > Sporothrix euskadiensis. The sequence continues at coordinate 89,661 of JADHKQ010000042.1, forward strand.
CAGCGTCGTGAACCAGTCGCCGACACTCGGTAGTCTCAACAGCCAGACACCGCAGACCAGCTTAGCCAGTCCCATCAGCACACCATAGACAACACCCTTCCACACAATCGGGCCAGAAAACATTTTTGTAATGGGAATAGAGAAGCCAATGGAGGCGAAGAAGTAGGGCGTCAGAATCCAGTAGAGGGCGGGGTGGTAGTATTGCTCGAAGATGGCAGTAGATGGGTAGTGCGGCGGCGTTGATGTTGATGTTGATGCTGATGCTGATGCTGATGCTGAAACAGCCGGTGGCTGATCGTCGCCTGCCGATGCCGGCGTAAACGAGTCCCACCAGCTTAGAATGGCACCGGCAATGTAGGCCGCAAACAGGTTGGACGTGCCAGCATAGCTCGAGCCTGCAACAAGTCCCACGAGAAGGGCCGTCAACAGCACCAGCTTTGCCTGCTTGAGGTAGAGGACATCGCCCACTCCTGTGCCCGGCTGTGCCCAGCCTGCTCTTTTGACCACCCCCCGCAAAGGTTGCACGACAAACCGGCACACAACAACGGCCACGACGGCAAAGGCAATCGACACAAGCACAGGACGCACAACCGAGACGGCGCCAAAGGCTTCCCCTTGTTCAGTTTGGCCCAGATTGGCAATCACCTGCACCATGACGAGCCCGACGACGTCGTCAAGCATGGCCGCGCTTGTCAAAACAACGCCGACACGGGTGGTGCTGAGCCCGCAAGCGCGCAAAACAGTAAAGGTGGTGCCGAGACTGGTCGAACAGAGGGCGGCCCCGGCGGCGAAGCACTCCAAGTAGGACGCGCCCGCCATGGGTTTGAGGATAAACGAGAGGGCGATGGGGGCGGCGATGCCGGTGATGGCAACACTGGAGGAGCGCAAGATGTTGGCGCGGACGGCGGGGAGGGAGGTGGAGAGGCCGCCTATTATCAGAGTTAGTTAAGGCAGATGAATGAGCGAAGCCCCAAACGAGCGAAGCGAGGACTAAATACAAATATACCTTCAAAGACGAGCAGGATCAGACCGAGATAGCCCAGCAGGACAAATGTATCTTCCGACTCGACGGACAGCAGCTTGATGCCCGGTGTGCCCCAGGCGACTCCGACGAGAATCTGGCCGACGAGGCCGCAGTAGACAAGCCGGTCGAGCGCCCAGTTGGCAATGTGCAGCAGAAACAGAAATGAGACGTGCACTAGAATCTGCTCGACGGCCGGCTCGTGGTACGGCAGCGAGGGCTCAGTCGACTGCGAGCGTGACGACGACACCATATCAGTTGCCATCTTTTGTAGACTCGCCATGTTTTGTCGATGAATGCTGTCGAAGAGAGAACAAAAGACGACGTGGGATGTCGACTACTTTTAAGTTTGTTGATGTTGGTGCATCGGCGATAAAAGCAGTTGGATTAGTGGCCACCAACGGCGATCGGCGGAGGCGGACAACCGCCACCAGGGAGCAATTACGGAGTACAAAAGAAGCCAAGACCCCAAGCCCCGAGACCCAAGACGCTGGACCGGATCCAAGACCACCGGACCATCTTGGCCGTCGAGAGATTTTTCTTGTTATCGCCAAGGCAGTAAAAAGTTCACAAGGTTCTAAAGCAAACAGAACCAAGGCTGGGCAAGGCTGGGCACACACTGGTAAGGCCGGGCACCCATTGGTAAGGCTGGGCACACACTGGTAAGGCATGGCAAGGCATGCAAGGCATGACATTGAGCCATGAAACGACGGCTGCAAAGAACAACGAAATAAAACAAGGAAGAGCAGCACGTGCTACTTTTGACTCATTTACAGTCGACACTCACTCCTTGGCTGCACCAGCAATGCCAGCAAGGCCGCTTCGTCATTCTCTTCGCCGTCCAGCGCAACCGACGGGCCCGGCCTTTGATAGAATGGCCGTTCAAACTCGCGCGGTCTGCTGAAAAGATGGGAAGACGGCGGGACGGGTCGGGTGTAAAGTTCGTCTTGCTGTTGCTGCTGTCTTGACTGCTCCAGTTCTGGCAGTTTGAGGTGGGTATCCTTGTCCAGGTCGACCGTTTTCAGGGATCAATCGAGAGCAAACACTCGTGAATTGAAAAACACACCCACACCAGCTGAGTCGCACATCGTCAACAAACGCGTTTGCGGGCAATATCTACATCGTTATGTTGGCAAGGTAAACAAAGATGGTTGCTTCTGTGCAGTGCTTTAACGGCTCCATTCACAACTGCGCCTGCTGGCCTTGCACCCCATCATCCACGTGTAGGATATTTAGTGGTGTTTTAGGGATCTAGTGCATTTCATAGCGGTCGTGTGCCAGCCAGTAGGGGCCATGAGAAGTATCTCAGGCGTTTAGGCCAGTAGGGGCCGTGAGAAGGATCCCAGGCGTTTAGGGGCCAATTGAGTACTCTGCGAATAGTAATCAATTTCAGCCGGCCTTAGTTAAGCCGAGCCGAGCATCTTGACATTTGACATTTGACATCGGACCTGACATCGGACCTGACATCGGACATGACCGTTTTTGACCACGACAAACATCAAACACCACTACCATGTCGGCCACACAGCTAGAGGTACTCACCTCGTCAGTACATCAATCACCTCATGGTGCATCTTTCACCCACCACCCACCGCCGGCCCTCTCACAGGATGCACATCCACAAGATGCACCTCCTCACCGCTACACAAAGCCTGCCCTCTTGGCCGCCGCCTTCTTCATCACCTTTGTCGCCGTCGGCATGCCCAACTCCTTTGGCATATTCCAGGACTACTACGAGTCCACGCTCTTTCCGGACAAACCGCCCGCCCAGATTATCTTCGTGGGCTCGCTCGCATCCAGTCTCTACATGATTCTGGGCGCGCCCACCGGCCGGTTTGCCGACCGCTTTGGGTATGACACGTCCGTTCTCGTGGGGGGCGTACTGATCATCACCGGCTTGTTTACCTCCAGCGTTTGCACCCAATTCTACCAGTTCTTGCTGGCGCAGGGCGTCACTTTCGGTCTGGGCACGGCTTTCGTCTACTACCCGGCCGTCAGTGTTTCTCGTCGCCTCTTTCCGCGCCGGCACGGCATGGCCAATGCTGTCGTGGGGTCGGGTGGTGCGCTGGGAGGCTGCGTCCTGCCGTACTCGACGCGTGTGCTGCTCCAGACGCACGGCCTGCCCGCCACCTTTCGGACTCTAGGCTACCTCGCAGCCGGTCTCTTGGGATGCGCGTATGCTGCCTTTCGCTTTCTCGACAGTCCTCCTGTGCGCCGGCCGTCGACGAGACTGCTCGACTTTTCTTTGCTCAAAGACGGCCGTTTCTTGGTCATGCTGGCCGCCACCAGTGTGGCCATGACCGGCTTCTTGCCGCGCTACTTTCTGATTACACCTTCGGCCGTCGCCCAGGGCGTCAACGCAAGCTATGCGGCCTGGCTGTTGGGGCTCATGAACGGGCTGTCCATTACTGGCCGTCTGGGCATTGGCGCCGTTGCCGACCGCTATGGAAAGCTGACCGCGCTCGTGGCCAGTTTCATTCTTTGCGGCGCCGGCCACCTGCTTTTTTGGCTCCCGGCTGTCCTTTGCCGCGACCAGGACGCCGTCGCCCTGATGACGGTGTTTGTCGTCTTTGTCGGCCTGCTGGGCTCTGGGTTTGTCAGCCTGATCCCTGTCGTCCTTTCCGATCTCTTTGGGGGTGACAGCCTCGCCAGCAAAGTCGGCCTGTTTAACAGTATTGTCGGTGTGGGCGTGCTGGCCGGGCCGAGTGCGGCCAATGCTATTGTGAGCAGCAAGAGTGGCGGCGACGACTGGAGCATGGCCGTCCTCTTCTCCGGGTTGTTGATGCTGGTTGGCGGACTGGCTCTCACCAGGACATATCGATACTTGTAGTGGCACCAAGACGAGGCAATTTGAGTTTAACTTTATTGTTTCCATTGTTTCCTTTCTTATCATATCAGTGTTTACTTTCTCGTGTGTTTTCCTGCAGTTTTCCTGCACAGTTTTCCTGCACATGACCATATTCGTGCCACATACTACGGATCACACTTTGGTCTCTCCACACCTCTCCCCTTTTTGATTTGTTCCCCAACAAGACTACTCCCGACGACGGATGCCGAGCCAACACTCGTCTGGCTTCTTGCTGAAACCCTCGTGCGAGCTCAGCATGGGCTGGTCCAGACGGAACTCGTAGCGACGGAAGGCCGTGCCGATGATGAGCGCCAGCTCCATGTGGGCGACGTTCTGGCCGACACAGGCGCGGGGACCAAACGAGAAGGGATTGAAGCCCATGCGCTGGCGCGGCGTCGCGCTCAGCCAACGGTCGGGACGGAACTCGTCGACATCAGCGCCCCAAAGCTCAGCATCGTGGTGCAGCGTGAAGCTGGGCACAGACAGCACCGTGCCCACGGGGAAATGCTCCTTTTCGCACGAGACGCCCTCGGGGGCCGTGACGACGCGCGGCAGGCCCAGAGCCGAGGTGGAGTGCAGGCGCATGCCCTCATCGATGCACTGCCGCAAAAACGGAAGATTTTTGACCATGGCGTGTGCCGCCACGGGCACGTCGGCCGGGATGGCAGCGTCGAGCTCGGCCTGGAGCCGGGGCACAATGGTGCCGGGCCGCGCACGCTCGCCATGCAGGATCCAGTAGATGACGGCGCAGGCCGTGTTGGAGACGGTGTCGCTGCCGGCAATGAGCTGTGTCAGCGCCTCGGAAATCAGCTCGGCGCGCGAGATCGGCTGGCCGTCCGAGTCCTTGGCACGGCACAGCATCTCCAGGATATCATGCCGGCCCTTGGCTTTAAGGCCCTTCTCCTGGTCGGCAGCCTCTTGCGACAGCCGCTTGTCGACCGCCGCCACGGCAATGCCGTGCAGATGCGCCACGGACTGCAGGCCCTTTGTGAAGAACGGGTCCGGCAGCAGCTTCTTCTTGGCCCAGGGCCGCAGCGCCGGCAGCAGGCCGAGCGTCGAGCTGACCTCGCCGCGCCGGTTCAGGGTCTCGGCGCCGGGCACGTACAAGGTCTGGCCGTTCATGTCCGCCTCGCACTCGTCACGGCCGCGCAGCACCATGCCAAACGGTGCACCAAAGGCAAGATCGCCAATAATGTCAAAGGCGACAAACGTGCACCAGGGCATCATGTTGATTTTGGCAAAGCCCTGTGGGTCCGGGTACGACGACATCTTGTCCAGCTCGCTCACCCATCGCACCAGGTTGTTGGTCATGTGCGGCTCAAAGTCCTGGACGGCGCCCGGAGAGAAAGCATGCGCCACAATCTTGCGCTTGCGCGTGTGTTCGACGCGGTTGATTACGTTGAACACGCCCGGAACACCCGACACGAAAGCGCCGTAAAACTGGCTGTAGTCACGTTAGTTATGAGGAGAAATGATGAGGATAGAATAGAATGAGAATGAGAACGAGAATGAGAATGAAACACACTCTTTGAGGAAACCATTGCCGTGGGCATACACCGTGCGCAGGCCCTCGGGCGTTGCAATGGAGACGTGGTTGAAGCCGACACGGACGACCTTGCCATACTTGCGATGGGCCCAGTCGACCCAGGCAAACTTCTTGCCCTGTCGTGCGCCCGCCGCCAGCCAGATGTTGCTGAACTTGCCAAGAAACGGGCCCGGAATGTGGCGGAGGTGTCGGTAGGTTGTGAAATACGGCAGGATCCAGTATGAGACGGCAAAAAGAGGCAGCAGCACGGCTGCCAAAACAAGGTAGTCGGTGATGTTCATTTTCTGTTGTTTGTCGTGCCGTCTGTCGTCGTGTTTACGTGTCGTCTACAGTTGGCGCAAAGGAGATGCAAATTGGAATATTGGCACACGGGCGTTTTCCCCATACGAGATTGCGCAGCCCTATATGGATCATTGTAATGACTGTGTTGCAACAGGAGAGCCGTGATTCGTAAAGGAGATGCAAATACGACGTACGTCGTAGCTCCCACTTATCCCCCACTTTTGCAGACCTGTAGATGGGGATGGAGATGTGGCCGGGATGGGCAACGCGGCCTTATCAGTCGATCTTCGTATCTCAAGGTTACCCAACATACAGCGTACTAAACATAAATACTTGTCCTCCTCCACAACCCCACTCTTGAAGTGGGCAGCGCACTTACACAAAGACTCGGCTATCACCGCAATCAAGACCCAGTTTTCAACACAGTTCTGGCTCCTCTAGATAAGTCCGTCGGCACCACCGACCACTTTATCGTATGTCGTACGTTCGTACGTTGTACGGCATCTGTTTCCCATGGTTGTGAACGCCAAGTTCGTCCGCTTATAACAAGCTTCTGCGCCGAGTCTCTATTAAGTCTTTCCGGCCGGACCGTCTCTATGCCAAGTCTGCACGGCCGGTTCTTTTATTTTTATTTTTATTTTTTATTTTTTTTCTTCTATTTTCCTTCGAAAGGCAACATTCCTTGAACATTCCGTGCTTGACTCATTCCCACCAGCAAACGTGGACCTCCTCGCTCCTCGCTCAACATGTCCGACATGCAAACCAGCGTCATGGAGAAAGGCGACCAGAGCAGCGGTCCCCACGAAGTGCCCCACGATATTCTCGATGTGGTTGAGGCCGGCGAGGTCATCGTCACCGACCGACCTCGTGTCCTGGGCTTCATGGGTGCATGGACTGTAAAACTCGAGAATCTGCTGGGCCTCGAGGCCCGCGGCATTGAACGCGTCCCCGAGAGCCAGCGCCTGCGCAAGATTGCGGCGGGCGACTACCTGCAGATGACGTTGATTTGGTTCTCGGCCAACCTGACGATCAACAACCTGGCCATTGGCATTCTGGGCCCTACCTCCTACGACCTGGGCATGACCGAGTCGATGCTCTTGGGCGTCTTTGGCTCGATTGCTGGAGCGGCCGGCACCGCCTACACCTCGACGTTTGGCCCGCTCTCGGGCAACCGCACGCTGGTCGTGGCGCGGTACACCATGGGCTGGTGGCCCTACAGGCTCTGTGTTTTGCTCAACATTGTCATTATGCTGGGCTACGGACTTGTCGACAGTTTGTTGACGGGCCAGCTGCTATCGGCCGTGTCGGGTGGCAGCATGACGGTGATTGTGGGCACCATTATTGCCGCCGTGGTGTCGGCGGTGATTGCTTCTATTGGCATCAAACCGTTCCACATCTACGAACGCTACGCCTTTATCCCGCAGCTGTGCGTTCTGTTTATTTTGATTGGCGTGGCCGGTCCTTACTTTGACACGACCATCCAAAGCACCGGCTCCTCCTCTGTCATCGCGGCCGACCGACTAAGCTACTTTATGCTTTCCGCATCGGCACCGCTCTCATGGTCGCCGGCCGGCGCCGATTTCTTTGTCTACTTCCCCTCCAACGCGTCACGCCGCAGGGTGTTTTGCTCCACAATCACGGGCTTGGCTGTCGGCTCCTTTTTCCCTCTGCTGCTGGGCGTCGGCCTCGCCTGTGGCTCATTGACCAACCCTGCCTGGGCCGCGGCCCACGACACTTCTTTGGGCGCCCTGATCAACGAGGCCATGAGCCCGCTGGGTACCTTTGGCAAGTTCTGTTCCGTCGTCCTGGGTCTGGGCCTCATCTCCAACAATGTTCCCGGTGTGTACTCGGCCGCCCTGTCCTTCCAGCTGCTGGGGTCGTGGTTCCGCTACGTGCCGCGGTTTCTCTGGGTCGTCGTCGGCACGGTTATCTACACTGTCCTGGCTTGTGTCGGTCGCAACAACTTTTACGAAATCTTTAGCGACTTCCTCGCCTTGATGGGCTACTGGTGTGTCATGTGGGTGTTGATGACCCTGTGCGAGGAGCTGATCTTCCGCCGGGGCCCCAGATGGTACAATTGGGAGGACTGGAACCGGCCGGAGAAGCTGCCAATCGGCATTGCCGCCCTCACTGCCTTTTGTATTGGATGGGTACGTTGTGCTTCCTATGATGACTACTATGGTGTTTCTTTCACTAACTCAACGACAGGTCGGCGCTGTGCTTTCCATGTGGGAAATCTATTTTACCGGTCCCATTGCAAAGCTTGTGGGCGATGGTATCGATTTGGGTATTCCCGTGGGCGGCAGTTGGGCGGTGATTGTCTATATTCCTCTTCGCTACCTTGAGCTAAAGCACTTTAACCGGTGAAGTTTTTTTTGTAAAAACAGTTCAATAATGGACGATTATTGTTTTGGAGTCTATTGTATCTATATAACATGTACATTACAGTTATACAATGTAGATACAAATACTAGGCAGAATAGGTTTTGATCTGAAGTCGGGGCTAGAGAATAGTACGTGCGCATCGTGAACCGTGAATCGTGACTTTGCAAAGGCATTAGGATTGATTTGGTACAGCCATGTCTCTATCGTGTTCAAAGCCTCGTTTCTCTCCTCAACGCGAACACGACAACATCTGCAGGCTGACTCATCAAGGCTGGGGTGTGTCTTTGTTGGTGCAAGGCGCGATTCATGTGCCCAATACGGAGTACTCCGTAGATCTAGATTATAAAGCAAAGGAAGTGAGTTTCGCGAGTAGGGATGTCGGGGATGATACTAGGACTGTCGACGAGTATGGCAACACTCGATATGCAGGTCTTGCTAAAAAAAAGGTGTTGTAGAACCAAGAGTGGGACACATGGGACAGAGCTTAATCAAAAAGTGGGAGACAATCAGTGCGCTGGAGTAGATAAGTAAGGATGAGATTTTAGATAAACTAGATACACAACATAGGCCAGGAAACCAGGACTAAGGAACCTGGACAAAGCAACCTGGACAAAGCAACCTGGCGTAAGGACCAAAGCAGTAGGGTACTACTATCAGCGAGATAGGAAGACAGAAGCCGAACATCCACATGGCCTCCACATGGCCTCCACATGGCGCCGCTGAATCGAAGACTAGCAAGATATGCCACCACGTTATCCAAATATCTCACAATGGCTTCGCCCAAATCAGACAAGGCTGAGATAGCAGTGGACCAAATACGAATTGACATGCGTAGGATGGGGGCTGACGGGGGCCAGATGCCATCGTCGCGGCAATATTGAGCAATAGACTTCAAGGGCAAGAAGATGCGCAACACAACAACGCGAGCGCCAAAGTACATGTCCATACCGACAGACTGGCATAATAAGAGGCGGGCGGCCGATCGTGGCTTTTGACAACAGCTGCCAAGCCCTCGCTGCCAAGCCCTCCAGCGTCACTCCAACTTTAGTCCAACTTTAGTCCAACGTCAGTCCAAAGTCAGTCCAACGTCAGTCCAACGTCAACATGGCACGCCTCTCGTTTATTGCTCTCGCCGCCGGCATCGTGAACCTTGCCGGCCACGTTCTGGCCACGTGCCCCAAGCCTCTCATTATTGATAGCGACTTTGGCAGCTTTGACGACGATCCGCTGGCCCTTGGCCTTGCCAACATCTTCCAGCTCTGGGGCGAGGCCGAGATCCTGGCCATTGTGATCAGCACCGACTACGAGCTGGCCGCTCCGGCTATCGATGCCATTGACACCTTTTACGGACACCCAGACATTCCCATTGCCGCCAACAAGCCTCTGTCCAATGCTGTAAGTATGAGCGTATATGAGCGTATATGAGCAAACGGTAGACCTAGAGGACGATGGCTGACAAACAGACTCAAACTGCCGAGTATGCCACCAAGTATGGTGACTACATTACGGGCCTGACGTATGATTTCCCCGAAGATGTGCGCAGCGGTTACAACACCACCACGCCCTTGGACCTGTACCGCAAGACCCTGTCTGCGGCCGACGACAAGAGCGTCACCATTGTGTTGATTGGCAACGCCATCAACTTGTATGCCTTGATGGAGTCGCCCGCCGACAGCTACTCGCCGCTCAACGGCACCGAGCTGATCCGCGCCAAGGTCGCCGAGCTTGCCGTGCAGGCGGCGGCCAATGGCGAGTCGTACAACCTGTACTCGGACGAGCCCCAAGAGGCCGAGATTGTAATCGACAACTGGCTGGCTGATGTGCCGCTGACCTACATTGGCTCCAACATTGGCGGCAATGTCCTGTTTGGCGCCCGCCTCACGACTGAGCTCAATCTCACCTTTAACCCTGTGGCCTACACCTTCAACCACTCCGTCGGCTACAATATGACCCACAAGACCTGGGACGCCACTGCCTTGTACTATGCCGTCCGCGGTCTGGACGATGTCTACGCCTTCAACTTCACCAAGGGCCACGACGAGGCCGACATCAATGCGACGACGACGTGGGTTACCAGTGGCTACAACAGCTCTGAGAACGGCGTCATCTTCGCCGAGCACGGCATCGGTAACGTCAGCTTTGCGGCCCGTCTGGAAGATATCTTGCTATGGCAGCCCGGAGACGTTATCCCCGCCAGTCTGACAAAGATGGCCCAGTGCACCGCGGCCGCTTCCACGGCAACTGCAACTGGCGTCGTATCCGCAACAGGCGCGGCCACGACTACGGCGAGTGTTGTGCCCATTTCTTCGGCGGCAAAGTTCTCCGCACTGTCCGGTAGCACGGCTATGGCTATCGCCGTTGCTTCTTTTGTTCTCTTCTTTTAGAGACTCCTACTCAGTATGTGTGAGCGACTCTGAGTGTATTGAGAAGATGGCCATGCCTTCATAGAGACGCCGCATGGCATCCAAACTGTAGCTCGGGTGTACCCGATACTCGCTGAGCGCCGTGCCTGCCGAATGGATGCCACCACCGAGTACATTCCATCAGAGTCGATCTCGCTGCCCGATTCCGATACCAGGCGACACAGGGCGCTTCCTAGAAGCAGAAGACTGTACTTTAACCTCTGACTCTGATGATTATCATGGGTCTCGTATATTTCAGTGTTTCATTTTAATTAGTGTAATAATAGTCTGCTTCTGCACTGCATTCATCTGCTTATAAATATCGTTTACTCCTTCTTCTCAAAGGGCGTCTCGTACGGCCGTTCCGCCTGCGGCGTAATTCTTGCCAGATGCCGGCGCTCGCCCGTCTTCCAGTCGACCAGGGCCGAGTGCTGGGTGATGCGGTTGTCCCACACCACGACGGTGCCGGGTTCCCACTTGACGCGGGCCTGGAAATCCGCACCGTGCGCCAGGTGGTCATACAAGAACTTCAACAAAAAGTCAGACTCCTCCTTCTTGAGGCCGACGATTTCGCGCACGAAGCCGGGGTTGACAAAGATGGCCTTCTCGCCCGTCACTGGGTGTGTCCGAATCAGCGGATGCGTGTTGTAGACGGGCTCACGGCGCACGACACCGCCCTTGTTGCGCGAGAAGCCGGCCTGCTCGATGCCCGAGTGGACCGCCCGCAGACCGTGGAGACGCTCCTGGAAGGCTGGGGACAGTCTCTTGTAGGCTTCGGTGGCGTCCACAAAAAGCGTGTCACCACCAACTGACGGCTGGTCGAAAATGTACAAGAAGGTCGTGCCGGGCGGCTGCTGCTCGTAGGTGACGTCCGAGTGCCAGCTGACGGAGGACGTGCGGAGATCGAAAAAGCTGTCGATGGAGTGGTCGCCGGCGCCGCGGTGCACCAAGTGGATCTCCGGGTAGCCCTCCGGGGAGCCGGATGTGGGGTGGATGTGGTGCGGGCCAAAGTAGCCGCCAAAGTCCAGGGCGTCCTGGATCGACAGGTCGGCCAGATCTTGGTCACGGAAGGCAACCACCTTCCGCTCAGCGACCAGACGCGCGAGCTGGTCCTTGCCTGCGTTGTTCAACGAACTGAGCTGGATGCCGCGGACTTCGGTGCCAATGGTCGGCGTCAGGTCGACACGCTGGACCTTGTCCTTGGGCAGCAGGTCTGGGAACGTCGGGTCGGCGTCCTTGCCGTGGTCGTAATGTTCAAACGGCTCCAGCGGAGGGTACTTTTGGTCTGGGTTCCACGTGGGGAGGTAGTTCTGGTACTTGGCCGCGGGCTCGCCCTTCTTGCCGGCCTCTTTGTCAGCGTCAAACTTGGGCGCAAACAGGCCACGGGCAGCACGCTGGGCACCGGCCTGGGCGTTGTTGAAGGTGGAGTGCAGCTTGAGCGTTGACACGTCGGGAACGACGGTCTCGATAGCGGATGGGGCCATATTGTGTGGAGAGAAGTAAAGAGAAATGGGTATCAGAAGAAAGAGAGGCGGTGGATGGTTGCTGTCTATTTCCAGGCACTGGCGATTTACAAAGTACAGAGAACATTCATCTTCATTTATACCCAAAGACAACACGAGTAAATAGTAGTTCGTACTAAACGTCAACATGGCTTCCCCCTCTTATGATGTTGACTGCCACACTCGGTCTAGCGTTGTCCGGTGCCGGGACGGTGTTGTGTGGTGGTGGGTGATTCGTGATTCGTGATCCTGAACTGCCACCATTGCATAACGCCATCGTCTCTCGCAATCGCTCTTCACACCAAACCACACCAAACCACCAAACACAACCCAGTACGGAGTACTCCGTAGACTCCTCCAAATTCATCAAAAATGCTCCGACGAATGAAACATGACACAATAGCCACTTCCGACATCCCCTCCTGCGACTCCTCCACACTTTTGTCGTCTTTTCGTCTGCTTCCATCCTACTGGGTCAAGATCACGTCATAGTTCACGTCTTCGTCGCGTCGTTGCCCACGGTTGCATCGCTGTATGAGGAATACAACCTAGCCACCTTTGAGTACGGAACTATTGGGACTGGAATACACAACTCCAGAATGGTTCGATGATAAGAGCCACACTTCCCCGCAAAGGCGTACATAGCCTGAGTCACAGACACCGGTCATGTCCCTCCATTTCGATCAATGAAGACGGCGGGATCGACGGACCGTTGGTGTGCCGGTGTCCGATGTCCGACGACGTCCGCGAGCACTAAAGAGTGTTGTTCCTGAATCCATTTCTGACCATGTAACTACTGCATACGCACTACTCCGTACAGGAATGTGCAAGAACTGTCTGACATTACGCCTCACACAGGCACCAACCGAATATCGATTCGCCATCCATCGACAATTTGGCCGCTGATTGTTTTTGCTGACCCCGTCGTAAACAATGTCAGCTCAATCCAGCTGCTCAGTCCAGACGCTGTCCTCTTGTCCTCCTGCACCAGACTCAGCTTCGGCGTCTTTCCGTGTGCTGTTGTCTCTGTCTCCGGTGCTGCCAGGTCCCATTCGTCTTTGCTCTTGTCTCCACTCCGTGTAAACAGCACATCGTACGCCTTCCGTAGATGGCCCACCACCGCGGCATCGGCAATGTGCAGCGTCACGCCGGCCACGCCCACGGCACCGGACGGATGGACTGCCTGCTCCGGTCGTGTGGCGTACGGCACCCGCAGCTTCCGGTCCGTGCGGTCGATGCACCAGAACGGCAGCAGGCCGCCATACACGGGCTTCTTGTTGGCCAAAGCCAAGGGGGACGCTGTTGCCCATCGGAGCACAACTCCGTCGGGTGTCGTCCGGCCGCCGTCCGCCAAGTTCTGGTAGCCGAGTCCACTTCCCGAGTCTGCCACCTGCTGTTGGATCCGCGTAAACTCCTCGTCGTTTTCGGCCTGGGTCGGCGCATCCAGACTAATGGCCCAGTCGACCCAGTGGCCTTCGGGCTGTGAGCCCCAGCGGTGCGCCTTGCGGAGCCGCTCGTCCTCTTCGTCGCTGCCGTGCCCGCCGACAAAAGCGATAATCTCGAGGTAGACGCCGTCCTGGAAGAGGACTAGCTGGTTCTCTGTGACGCCGCCGGCATGCTTGCCGCCAGGGATGACAGTCAAGGAGCCGGCAAGCCAGGACGGCAGTGCTGTGAGCACCGAGTGCGGCACCAACAGAACAATGTGGTCGAGTTTGGGCGCCATTGTGTGGTGATGCGAAGTGGCGGATGGGTGATGGTCGTAGAGCTTTAAAGCCAAAGGAAACAAATATACCAGAAAAACAACAAGAGACGACCCTCAAAAATACAGAGCATGAAAATGATGTACATCTACGGAGTACGTCGTATATCAATTAGTGCCCGTTCATCGTCTTCCGATTTCGCCATTTCGCCCTTTGCTAATCGCACCGCGAAAGGCGTGATGTGATGACTATGACTAAGGCTGCTTGTGAGCTGCTAGTGTTACATAAGCATATGACTTGCAGTGATGCAACCTCACCGACTTTACGACGTAAAAGACGCGGCAAATAAAAAGACGAGACACTTCATCCGTGGCCGTCGTCTTGGCCCCTTTGTGCGCACAGGCTACCGGCAGAATGACGGACCATACTCCGAGCATGGAACATCTCCCGCTTGTTGCCCGTGCGGCGCCTGTGGTCACGCGATGCATAATGGCGAGATGGCCATTGCAAGTGGGCATTTCATCGGGGGTTCAACGGTCATGTGTGTTTATATGTATGCTGACACTTTCGGAACAGTAGTCGGCCACAATTTGTGCAATGGCAATCGTTGACAGAAAGACACAAAAATGACAAAAAAGTAAGGTCCTACCCGGAATCGAACCGGGGCTACTGGAAATTCCGAGATGTTTGGAAATCAGAATCCAATGTCCTAACCGCTAGACTATAGGACCTGTTAAGGCTGTTGTCCGTTGCTACTGGATGGAGGACGGCGGCTGTTAATTGGGTCTATGATGGTGAGACATGGATGTGGAGTCTCGACGGATTGAATCATTGAATCTCATGAACTCGAATGAGTCCTGTGACAAAATGCAACAAGCTTTGAATAAAGATACCAAACGTCTGATTTAGCTTCCAGTTTGTGAGTTGAACTTTTATTTATATGGATATGACAGTATATTTTTTTAATAATTATTTTGCGACCTTTTTGGATACGTATTTTCTGTCTTCATTAGATATGTTATAGAGTTTGATGTCCGTTAATAAACACAAGACATTCACCAAATCAATACTCAAACAGTACATTGGAACTCCCTTTATTTAATTATACATCATATCTAATCTTCTACCAGGAACCAGACAGCTTGACAGACTTGCCTGGCTGCAGGGGCACCGTAGTCTCACCTGAGCCGCTCTGCAGTCTTGCGGCAGGTGTGCGAATCGTCCGTGTCTGTGCCTCCGCAACATTGGACGACAGCGACAGAACCGCCTCGACTAGCTTGCCGTCCTTCCAGCTCAGCGAGTCGACCGTAACACCACCGCGCGCCCGCAGACCCTTGACACTGCCACCCTTGGCCCAGGCCGGCAGCAGAGTGGGCAGCAGGTCAATGTTGTCGCCGTCGTGGCTTTGCAGGAGCATCTCCGCGACGGCGGCGGCAAAGCCAAAGTTGCCATCGATCTGGAAGGGCGGGTGGGTTGTGAAGAGACTGTTGAGCACGAGGTTGCCCAGCATCTTTTGGATGCCGTTCTGGGCGGCCTCGGCATCGCGCAGACGCGCATACTGACACAAGATCCAGGCCAGACTCCAACTGGTGTGACCGCCGCCGCCGGCCAGACGGCGCTGGAGGGTGACACGGGCGGCGTCTTTGAGGGCGTCAGTCTGCAGCGTGTTGCCCGGGTACAGGCCCCACAGGTGAGAGATGTGGCGATGGCCCGGCTCGGCTTCTTCGACGTCGTCCTTCCACTCCAGGACCTGGCCGTGCTGGCCGATCTGCGGAGTGGGCAGCTTGGCCAGCACACCGGAAAAGTCGGCTGTGGGTGTCTCTCCCAGAAGCTGGCCGGCCTCGACGACAGCCTTGAAGAGCTCTGTCAAGATCTGGCCGTCCCAGGCGGGACCCGCAGCAATGGACGCCACGGTCTGTGTGCCCAGAATATAGTAGGAGTTCTCGGCGGACGACGAGGGGCTCGTAATCAGCTTGCCGTTACGCTCGACCAGAAAGTCAACAAAGAACAGCGCAGCACTGGCCATCAGCGGGTACGCGCGCTTCAAAAACGCCAAGTCACGGCCAAACTGATAGTGCTCCCACAGATGGGACATGAACCAGGCACCCGACAGGTTCCAAAAGGAACACTGCGGCGCGTCGTCTTGCGGGGCTGTGTCGGCCCAAATGTCCGTGTTGTGGTGCATCACCCAGCCGCGGCAGCCATACATGTCTTGGGCGGTACGGGCGCCGCGCTTGGCCACGCGCTCCAAGAAGCTAAACAAAACTTCGTGGGTCTCGGGCAGGTTGGTGACCTCGGCAGGCCAGTAGTTCATCTGGATGTTGATATTGATGGTGTATTTGGAGCCCCAGACGGGCATGTGGTCGCGGTTCCAGATACCCTGCAGGTTGGCCGGCAGGCCCGACAATGAGCAGCTGATCAACAAGTAACGGCCAAAGTGGAAGAGGAGCGCCGACAGGCCATTGTCAATCTTGCCGGCCTTGACGTTGCTGATGCGCTGGTCGAGCGGGACGAGGGCCTGGCTGTCGCCCGACTCCGGTTCAAGCTGGAGCTCGACACGGTCGTAGAGAGCGCCAAACGAAGCAACATGGGCATCACGCAGCTGCTTCCACGATTTTTGTGCAGCCGCAGTGAGACGGTCCTGGACAGCACCGCCGGCACTCGGGTTGCGGAACGTTGTCTCGCCCGAAATTAGGACAACCACACGGCTGCCGGCCCGGGCCGAAACGGTAACGTGGGCACCCGACGAGTCCACCTCGCTCTTGCTATCACCGTCCTCCACAAAGACACACACACCCAGCGCATACTCCACGGCACCGCCGCCGCCCATGCTGCCCGTAATCATCTGGCCGTTGTCGACCTCGACGTGCGTATCAAACCGCTGGTTAATGGCCCGGTCCCACTCGGGGTGGTCGCCGCGGTTCAGCCGAATCTTGAAGTTGATGTCAGCGTCCTCCGAGGTGATGCTGGCCACCATCACTTGGTCAACAACACTGGAAAAGATCTCGCGGCGGTGGTGTGTCCCGCCAAACTTGTAGTCCACCGAGGCAATGCCCGTGTGCAGGTCCAGCTCGCGGCGGTACTCGGTGGGCGATCTGGTCAGGTCGCGCGAGAATGCATTCTCAAACATGGGGATGCCCGACACGCGGACATCGTCACCGGCCGGGTCCTGGCCGTGGCCAAATGTGAGGTAGACGTCACCCAACGGCTCGTAGTGCCGGAGCGAGCGTGGACGGCTTGTCATTGACTTGAGAACCAAAGCTTCGGCCTCGCGCATCTTGTTGGCATCAATCAGCTCGCGAATCTTGGGGAGGCTCGCCTTGGCCAGCGGGTTCACACGCTCCTGCGGGCCGCCGTACCACACCGAGTCCTCGTTGACCCAGAGGCGCTCGACATCGGTCGTGCCGCGGACCATTGCGCCGAGCCGGCCGTTGCCAATGGGCGTGGCATCGTCCCAGAGGTTGGCCGGCTTATCGTAGTAGAGAGTGTGTTCAGCCATTGTGAGGGGGGAGGGCAGTTTCGAGATAGAGAGGAGAAAGACCAGGTCAGAAGATGGGTGAGACTTGCCACTGGAGTAAGACCAAATGTCTTGGACTTTGTCACGTCCCTCGTTATATACAAATATCCTCACGAACTGACAGGTGCCAGCTGACAATAGACAATACCCCACACGAGACGACTCCGATGACAGGATCAGATAAAAAAAATAATAAAAAAAGAAAAAGAAGGGTCTCCAAACCACACACGATGATGGTGGATGCCAAGGAGTGGAGACGAGGAACTATGAGACGGGTAATAAGACCGTTAAGGCTAGCAATTACGAGACGGGTAATAAGACCGTTAAGGCTAGCAATTACGAGACGGGTAATTTTCTGGCCTTTTCTGGCCAGCGACAAAATAACCGGCGTTTGTAATAAAATGCTTCCGTCAATCACAATGAAATAATAAGGCTGTGAAAAGGTCTAATCAATGCACTAATTTACCGTCTACTACAGTAAAGGGTGAAATGGGTGTGGCACATTTATTGGTTGACTTCTTAAGCTGCATAGAAAATATGTGCCTTGTATGGCTATGTAAAAGTCATGTTTTAGCTAAGATGTAGTTGCAGGTATTTCTCAACAGAGCATTCAGCTCATATCCTCCTTCTTCGTTTGTCCACTCTTCTACTACTACATCTTATTGGTGATTCCCGTCCCCTAC
Organism: Sporothrix euskadiensis; assembly: GCA_019925375.1. Lineage (NCBI taxonomy): Eukaryota > Fungi > Ascomycota > Sordariomycetes > Ophiostomatales > Ophiostomataceae > Sporothrix > Sporothrix euskadiensis. The sequence continues at coordinate 107,547 of JADHKQ010000042.1, forward strand.
GATAATCCCACCGTAGGAGCTACACAGCATGGATTGATTAAATCTTTACTCAGACAAGAATTCGGGACCCGGACAATGATCAAACAAGCGTCGTGCACCGCCCGCCCGTTCAGAGAATCCACTTGGAGAAACAACGAGGGCCCAACAGCCAGGAACGTCCATCCCATGAATAGCCGCCGTCCGCCGTGGCGTTGGGGGTGGTTTCAGAGAGATCCCCACCAGTCCAGACCACTGGGTTTGGTCGCAGAGAAAGATGGCACACTCTTCCAGAATACACGCAAATGGTATCGTTCTTAGGAGAGTATACCGTGATCAGCGGACGGTGATTTGTGTGAGGACTTTATCGCCCAATTTGCTGCGTCATTGTGGTTGATACCCAGAGCCAAAATTTGCAATTCTGATGGACAACGCTTTCTGGTACCACTCTGAGAAGATGACGCAAATTTGTCGAGATGCAGCTGTCTTGTTGGAGTTCTTGCCGCCATACTCGCCTGATTTCTATCGTACGGAAGAGAAACCTTGGAGTGCTCAAAGATTCATAAAAAGGGTGGCACGAAAATAAAAACTTCACTACTTCAAGGCTTCTTTTTTTCTCTTGCCGATTTTTTCCTTATTGCACACAAATTGCTGCACAATGCCTGGTTTTACCCCGCCCTTGACCAGCAAATCAGAAACGATGAGCAGCCGCTGAGCCTCAACTGCGGCCCAACAGCCCAACAGCCCAACAGCAGCCTGGAGCCTTTTCTCTCGACCCCTATGTACTGCTGTATTGCCTACTTACCAGATACAACTCCAAACTGCAATCATCGGCACCTTTGCGTGAACAAGACAGATCACGATGCCTGGCGAGAAGATCCGGCTCCTTGCCCTCGACGGTGGCGGCGTGTGCGGGCTCTCCTCCTTGATGATCCTCCGCACACTCATGGAAACGATTAATCCCGAGTCGCCGCCGAAACCCTGCGAGTGTTTTGATATGATCGGCGGCACCGGTACTGGCGGCCTTATTGCTATCATGCTCGGCCGTCTTCGGATGGCGGTTGACGAATGTATCGAGGCCTACGCGTTGCTCTTAGAACAGGTGTCCGAATACAAAAGCCACGGGTTCAAGTTTGACGGCAAGCTTCACCGATTCAGTTCGGCCCAGCTAGGAAACACTATGAAGCAGATTCTTCGAGATCGTGGCCTTGACGAAGATGAGTTTTTGATGGATGCTAACACGTCCTGTAAAGTGTAAGGGCTTTTATACTACCTCACGTCTCTCGATATTTATACTAACTGTTGACTAGTTTCGTCTGCGCCACGAGCAAAAAGACCTCCCGCACTGTGTGTCTAACAAGCTACCGCTCCCCGCGCGGCAGTAACTTTGTCCTTTTTAATACGACTAAAATATGGGAGGCATGCCGTGCCACGTCTGCTACTACGACTTTCTTTGACCCTATTACTGTCGGTCCATTCGCCGAGGAGTTCGGTGACAGCACACTTGGTGCCAACAACCCTATCTTCACCTTGTGGGAACAAGCCCAGGATGTATGGGGCGATCAAGTACAAAGCAAGCTGCAATGCGTCGTGTCCATCGGGGCAGGCATACCTAGCCTGAGGCCTTTGGGCGATGAACCCTTCGAAATCCAGACTGCACTCAGAGGTATCGCGATAGCGACGGAGAAGACAGCGCAGCACTTCCACCGTGACAAGTCGAGCCTGGTCATCGGAGGGCTTTACTTTCGCTTCAACGTCGACCGCATCCTCGACAATACCGGCCTTGACGAATCAAAGAAGCAGCACCAAGTTGCAGCGGCAACACGGAGCTATACCCAGACTGTATCCAGACAGATACAGGCCTGTGCGAGCAATCTTGCTGGAATACTGTGTTAGTTTATTTGTTCTTTACTTCCCTATATGTATTGCCCTCTATTACCATTGAACTCCGCCAACCTAATGTGTGTAAGACTATGGGCCACGTCGAACGGTATTTAGTCTACAAGGAGCGCCCTCATTGGATCACTTTGTCGACAGACCATACGATACGGCCAAACTCGACCAATACTTCCTCCCACAATACTCGCGTTCCCAACAAGATCAAAGTTGTAAAATCCTCGTCCTCTACGGACTAGGTGGTGTCGGGAAAACACAATTGGCGGCCGACTTTGCTCGACGCCACCAGGCCACGTTCAGCTCGATCTTCTGGCTAGACGGCAGTTCAGAGGACAGGTTAAGATATAGCCTCGCTGGCTGTGCGAACAGGATCCCTGACGGTCAGATTTCAGACTGGAGCCGGAGGAATCATCCTGACAATGAGCGCAGGCTGAGGATTATCGTAGCAGATGTGCTGGGCTGGCTTGCACGGCCAGATAACGTCAACTGGCTGCTTATCTTCGATAATGTTGACCGATACGAGGATGTTCGTGGGTACATCCCTGCTGATCACGGCTCAGTATTGATTACGACAAGACGATTGCGACTGGCACAGTTCGTTGATGCGAAGTGCTTGATGATGGTCAATAAAGATCTAAGTAAGGCCATTTTCGAGCAATGGTACGGAGAAGAACTGGGTAAGTCTGCAGCTATATTCGACTTGCGTTGAAAGGTTTAAAGCTAATTAAGTTATAGTTTTAGATGAGAGCGGCAGAGAGCTACTCGAGCTGTTAGACGGGCTGCCACTTGCTCTCGCGCAGGCTGCCTCGTATTGCCGCGAGACTACGCTCGATATTAGGTCGTACGTTAAGCTTTACAAGCAGCACTGGCACAATCTAATGTTTCCCGAAGTCACATTCAAACCGGGAGGTTACATCCCTGAAAGTGTCAAAACGACATGGACGATATCGTTCAAGGCAATTGAAACGAAAAGAAAGACTGCCGCAAATCTGCTCCGTGTCTGGGCCTTTCTCGCCAATATAGACCTATGGCACGGCCTGCTTCAAGCTACCGCAGTTTGCCAAAAGCAGTTACCTGAATGGGTTCTCGAGATGGCCCATAACGAGGATAAGTTCAGAGACACAGTGAGGCTACTGCTCAGCTACGCGATGATCGAGATCGTGGATTCTGCACAGGGGGGTTACAGATTACGCCCAGTGATACACAAATGGTTGTCACATATTCAAGATGGCTACGAGAGGGGAGAGTTTCTCCGGCTAGCGATAATCATCGTTGGGTCATCGGTGCCAATGGGCACGAGTGAGGACGACTCGGTACTCCAGCGCCGCCTCCTCCTGCACGCGCAGAGCTGCTCATGGTGGATGGCTAATATTGATTGGCCGAGTGACGACATCGTTCTTATAGACTCTGTCAACAATTTGGGCAATCTATATTGGCAGCAGGACCGGCTACGAGATGTCAAGGCCATGTACGAACGGGCGTTGCAAGGTTACGAGAAGGCGCTCGGGCCGGACCACATATCGACTCTCGAAACGGTCAGCAAATTGGGTGATTTATATATGGCCCAGGGCCGGCAAGCAGAGGCCGAGGCTATGTATCAACGGGCGTTGCAAGGCTACCAGAGGGCGCTCGGGCCGGACCACATATCGACTATCGAAACGGTCAACAAGTTGAGTGATTTATATATGGCCCAGGCCTGGCTAGCAGAGGCGCCGCAAGGCTACGAGAATGCACTCGGACCAGACCACGCGCCGACTCTTGCCACGATCAAGGAGTTTGCGAGCCTCTATATCCCCGGAGCAAAAGGCAGCGACTCGGACAGTACAACCTCAAAGTCAACTGGCTCCTTTGGGTCAAGCCAGAAAGATTCGATAGGACCCTCGTCCCTGACGTCTCTAACTTCCACAGACCGGGAGCAAGCGACACAGAGTGGCCAATCTTCTACCGTGCCACGCGACCAAGACTGGGTATTTGATCTTGAGGCCCATGAAAAAGACGACGATCAAAAAAACGACGATCTTCAATCAGTTGTGTCTGCGCCTGACACGATTGGGTCCTTGGCTGAGTCCAAGCCCGGAACGGCGACTCACTGGCAAGCTGCGGTGGCTTCTTTTGTGAGCACGTTTGGCAGCAACGTTGAGCTTTTAGCTCTCTTCCAGGAGGCCAATACAAACATGCAGAGAGCCAAGTTTGTGAGAAATCACCAGCGTTTGCTAAAGCACCTTTTCCTCAACCTTCGCTCCGAGAGCACCACGCATTCACAACAGTTGGCAGTCGAATTATTGCGATCGAGAAGGAGAAGGGCTTCCATTTCGCAAGGGATCTGGAGCATTGTTCAGCCGTCAGACAATACGTTTCTCGAGAAAATAAAAATGCTGGACGAGAGAAACAGAGACGGGAAGATTCTTCTTGAACGTTTTCTGCAAGAAAGAGACTCTGCAGCCACAGACATGGGTGTCACAACTGTTCCCAGCGAGCCAAGTATACCGCTACCAGTCACAGATCACGCAGACTCTTCCAGCGAATCAAGCGAGAGCAGTGCCGAGGGTGATGATGAAAGCAATGACGAGGCCGAGAATAGGGCAGACCAAGCGGTGTCCAAACTACAAGCTACTGCAGAGTTTCTTACCTCTGGACAGCCTTTCATCCTTTACAAGGAGGGCCTCCGCAAGTTTTTGCATCCCACGCCCAGGGCGGTTGGCCTGCAGGAAGAAAGGGAACCGGTGGAATCTGGGGAAACGGACGATGTCACAGCGGAAACCGAAGAAGCCGACAATCAACGGGAAGAGTCACCGGTTGGGAGAGTGCACGGTGCTGTGGAAGCAACCAGTAAGTTTTATGATCCCTGCTGGCTCTCTGATGCATCTATTCTAATCTTTCACATCAGACCTTTTCCCACATACTCTGTCCACCTTGATCAACAGTATCTTCAGCATGCTGCCCTTCCCTATCTCGGAGCCGCCTGTCCCTCCAGGGAAAACTCGAATCAGGTGGAAATGCGTAAGTAACCGTTCCCACCCATGCAGTTCATATGAAATAATAGCTAATGCCCAATAAAAAGGCTTGCGGGGATGCACTTTTTGACGACTTTGTCGAGATCCTGCCCGGTGCTCTTCAAACATTACAGAATCGTTTGCAAGAGCTACACGAGACAGAAAGTGCCGAGGGGGACCCAAACTCTGTCCGATGCAAGGGAAAAGCCATCCGCGACCGTCTACATGCTTCAATCACTTGGATGTACCAACAAGCTCTGAAGAAAGTGGGGAAACCCGTCAGTCAAGGGAGCAACGCGTTGCCACTCCACAGGCGAAACTCGGATCCCCAGGTCAACCTTGCACACAATCAAGAGATTTTGTATATCCTCATGTGCATTGATAAGGGCGAGTTCTGGACACGCCTGCACCAACAGCGCCTTCCGAGTCTTGACAAAGATTGCGACCTTTTCCAGTTCCTTAGGGAACAGTACCAGGAACACAGAAGTTTCGCGTCGTGGTTCAATTTTCGGGGCGTGAACAGATTGTCTCTGGCCAGGGTATGCTCCCGTTTCCCGTTTTGTCACTTTTATTCGAGTGATGCATAGTCCTACTAATATATTGTCTAGTTCATGGTTGATAACAATAGTTACGCTAGTGTTCATAACCACGAGCGAGGCTGCGAACCGGCATGTGTATGCATCCCACCCACAGAGATGATCGACTCCAATGAGTACCAGTGTCGGCCAGCACCCAAAGTGCAGCCGAGCGTGCTCCCGGCCATCTCGTCAAAGCAGCTGACACACTATTTTCTGAAGCCACATGCATTCAAAGAACCGCAACGGATCATATTCAACCAATTGCCAAAACGGGCATGTGGACAATTGGCGCTGTCACCCAACGATGCTCAACTTGGCTGGGGTGTCCATTTCCAGGAAGGATGGAACTGGACCGCCATCTACGGATCCATTGTTGTTCTCTTCATCATTGGGGCCCTAGTTTTCGGGGTTGTGTGGGCAACGACGAAGCACGATATCCAGAGCGCTTTTGCGATTACTGCGTCTTGGATGGCCCTAGGGCCACTGTTGCTTGGGTATATTGCAGCTCGGAATGCATCGTAACAGTGTGACGACTCAGTTTCGCCTCGCCAGGCAGGGAAAGATGAGCGGGACCACGCGTACTTATTTTCTGATATGGTCAACGGTGCTTTGGAGGTAGAAACTAAAAGAGCTACAAAGCCGTAGTTGGTCTGAAAATAGACCAGACACATCTACCAAATCACAGTAGTCTACCAAACCGCGACATCCGTTTTGCATTTCACTGTAGTTGGATCACGAATTCAGAGTTTTATTTTATTTACACATTTACACATTTACACGGCCAGTCCCGTAGACCCACGGCTCCATCGATACAAGGACAGCGCGCGCCGTCGTGCTTGGCCCTCGTCGACATGTGGTGCATTGCCCACAGACGATACTACTTGTCGATCATGGCGGACATTGCGCACGCTATTGAGAGTGGACCGTAACGCTTTGCGGAACTGCTTCTGGAACTCCGTATGGAGGGTGACGACACAGACCTCGTGGGCGCGGATAATGGTTTCGCAGGCGCGCTCGACGGATTCGTTGAGGCCGACTTGCGGCATGCGGTCGGCGAACAACAACAAAATAAAGCTGCCATGCAACAGATAGATACCAAACAAGTAGGGCATAAAGGCCAGTTCCGGGTCACACTTCAGGATGCGGGACACGGCATCGGAGGCGGCAATGGAGTGGGCGGCGCACTTGTTGAAGCCAGCCGACGAGATCCAGCCGTCTTTGTTTTCCAGCATGGACACGGCGTCCCATTTGCCATGAAGCAAAACATGCAGGACATGGAGAATGAATGTGCTGTAGGCGGTGACGAGACGAAGCTGTGTTTGTGAAGGAGACGATGCAGAAAGCGACGCCGGGCTGGAAGCATGTGGACTGTTGCTGGCAGCGTGTGGATCGAGGTCGGCCAGGCTGCGGGCATAGTCGTCGAGTACACTTTCGACGAGTGCCGTGTTACGTGTGTGGTTCTGGTCCTCGTCCATTTCGTCGACAAAGCTACGGCCAAAGCGTGGGTGGCACTTTTGGCGGTGCAACAATATTACATCACCCAGGATCGTCATGAGCGGCAAGAAGTATTCAAAGAAACCCGTGCCTGTCGCCACTGTCGGCGGGCCAAACAGCCTTTGATTTGAGGGGATGTTGACCATATTGTGGGCCACTTCTGTGTCTGCCATAGCCTCCCATGCTGTATCTGGCAGTGGACGGTACAGCTGGCACTCGTCGTCGAGAATGGCCAGCGGCGAGTTGAACGACAGGCAGAGATGCCGGTCGAGACAAAATAGCAACCAAAACATGCGCCGGTTTTCTTCCTGCACCTCGGCCACGCTCAGACCCAAGTGAGTGGCCATACACGGCCGACACTGACACGTCACATGCCGTGAACAAGCAAACAGCACAGCAGCACTGTCAATGCTGTCACCGTCGCTGCTGTCGTCGCCCACAGAGACGTCCTCCCGGTTGAGACCAAGAGCACGAGCCAGCCGGAGTGCTTTGTCCCACCACATGAAACACTCCGTTTTGCAGTCCCCGCCAGACACGACAATGGATATGAGCACAAACACGAGGACGTCATCAATCAGGGGTCCTTCCTTGTCGCGGTTCTCTTCGTGCTCTTTGATCAGTTGAAGCATGACCGCTTTCAAGTCAGCACAGACACGTGCCTTTTGACTTGGTAACAGAAAGAGACTGTCGGCCGCCTGTGCACTCGTCCACAGCATGGTCACCAGGAGTGCTGGGCTTGTGCGGCGTGGGTTGTTTTGCCGCAGCACGGACGACCTTCTCAGCACCCGCGTCAAGATGTATGGCGACGCACATTGGAACAGTGATCCGCCCGGCTCGACAAAGTAGAGATGCAGCAACTCGCTAGCGAGGTCGGCATCGATGATGCGGTCGAGGAGTGGCTGCAGCGGCTCAAGACAGACAAATCGAGGATGGGTCGGCCATGAGTTCTGCGGAGGCAGAGGCCGTTGTGGGGTAGAGAAGGAGACGCGGTGACCATCCGGTACTGTCGCAGCTGAAACAGCCGAGACCACTGCAGGAACCGACCCAGGCAGCGTGGCCAGAAGTGTGGCGGCCAGGTGAGATGGGGAGGCTACTGTTGTTGCGTGTGGACTGGGGCCATGAGGGCTGGGTGCCTGTGGGCTTGGGCCCTCTCGGTAGCCCCAGAAGTATGGCTCTGGTGCTGAGACGTTATTGACTAGAATGTCTGCCAGTGCTGAACTGTGACTGTGGTCATGACTGTGGCTATGATCGTGGTCTGCCTCTGACGTGTCGTATTCAACACTGTCCCTCCCACGAAGAGTCCCATTCTGTAGTGGCAAGCTGGGCCGCGGCTGTCCATTGCTGTTGTGGTCAGACCCGGGCTTGCGGCCTCGCTTTGCAACATGTCGGGCATATTTGCAGCTGCGGCTGTATTCTTCACAGCGGCGGCTATAATATCGTTAGTATGGAGTATACAAACGTCACTTTTTTTGTCTTTTCCCCCTTTCCCCTATCTCGAACATTGCATTGGTAGACCTACCAAGGCTGCCGTCCATCGCATCGGGATCTCAGACTGCTGCAGCTGTCACACGCCCGTCGTGTTCTGCGGCGTCCTCCGATAGCCGGAGTAACAGGCTCCTCTGTTGCATGCGTCATCGTCTTGCTTTTCGTCAATGAGACATCTGCTCGGGAATGTGTCGGACGTAACGGGTGAGACGAGAAAAAAAGGTGTGGGGAAAAACGTGGAGAAGTCTGGGGATGTGTGATGACAACCGGGGTAAAGTCAAGAAAAAGAAAAACGTGGAGGTCAGAAAAGGAGCGCAGGGTATTTGGGCTTTGGGTACGGAGTACGGAGTACTCGGGGTATTATAAATTCAGCGACGCATCGACGGATTGAAAGAGGGTGAGAAAGAAAGATGGAAGGTCCATGTTGTCCTTTTTCACGACGGCTAATTAAAAGGCGGCGGGAAAATGGGAATTAAAACCTCGCCTCTCCGCATGACCTTTCTCCTCTTTCCCCTGTTTTTCGGCCAGTTTCTCCAGTTGAATCCGGCATGGATCAGCCTGCCCCAGCACAAGACTATGCGGGGCTTTTTCTACTAGGCGACAAAAGACAAGGAGACGACTCGTGTCGGTTGACAGCCCCTCGTGGGTCGCGAGTTATGAATGTGGCCTAAAGGAAAAGAATAGCCAGCCGACGGCAATATTTGCCTTTCCATCCGCAGACGCTTCCTTATTTACTTCAAGTGGCGCCGTCCGTCGAAGAGAAACATACGGTTGATTAACAGATTGTATGGGACGCTTTTCGGAGTCTTCTCTTCGGGTCCTTTTTGCGTTCCTTTTTCGGAGCCAACTCTTATCGAAGCTCTTATCACATCTGCGTCATTCTGTGAGGACGAACAAGTTCGGCTATTTTTATATAGAATGTAGTAATACTGAGTACTGTAGTATTAATTAGATCAACAAATTGTCGACTTGACCTATTCAGTGACCTTGTTTGTTTCTAATCTGTCGCATATTCCCAACACACACACAATATGGTTGTCATCAAGAGCATCGCATCACGAGATGTGCGCACGCCAGTAAGTTGACACGCTTTGAGTGGCAAGTCTGTGAGAACACAAACTAAGGCTTTGCTCCTCGTAGACATCCCTCGACAAGACGGGATCCGATGGCATGAACCTGTCGCCCGACTACTCGGCCGCCTTTTGCATCATCACGACCGACTCTGAGTTTACCGGCCATGGTATGACGTTCACGATTGGCCGCGGCAACGAGCTTGTTTGCGGTGCCATTGACCTGCTGGCTCCACTCGTGGTCGGCAAGTCACTGGTCGAGCTGACGGCCGATTGGGGCAGGACATGGCGGTACTTGACGTCGGACTCGCAGCTTCGCTGGATCGGCCCGGACAAGGGCGTTATTCACTTGGCCCTTGGCGCGCTCGTCAACGCGCTCTGGGACCTATGGGCGAAGACGCTGGGCAAGCCGGTGTGGCAAGTCGTGGCGGACATGACGCCCGAAGAAGTTGTCAGGTGTCTCGACTTCCGGTACATTACGGATGCACTGACGCCCGAAGAGGCTGTGGCTCTCCTCAAAAAAGCCCGCGCGGGCCGTGAAGACCGTGTTGCCGAGGCGCTGCGCAATGAGGCGGTGCCGGCCTACACGACGAGTGCCGGCTGGCTAGGCTATGGCGAGGATAAGATGCGGACGCTTCTGAAGCAGACGGTCACCGAGGGGTACCGGTACTTTAAGCTGAAAGTGGGCACCGATCTGGAAGAGGACCGCCGACGCCTGACGATTGCACGCCAGGTGCTCGGCTACGACAAAGGCAACACCCTGATGGTGGATGCAAACCAGGTAGGCCTCCCTTCCATTCATTCCAATTCTGTCCTACTATCCCACTAACATCACAGGTCTGGTCTGTCCCCGAGGCCATCGCGCACATGCAGGCCCTCGCCGAGTTCAAGCCCTGGTTTATTGAGGAGCCTACATCCCCCGATGACATTTTGGGCCACGCCGCCATCCGCAAGGGACTCGCCTGCACGGCCCACGGCCCCATTGCTGTTGCTACGGGCGAGATGTGCCAGAACCGCATTGTTTTCAAGCAGCTGCTGCAGGCCAACGCCATCGACGTTCTCCAGATTGATGCCTGCCGCGTTGGTGGCGTTAATGAAGTGCTGACCATCCTGCTGCTGGCTAACAAGTTTAACGTGCCCGTCGTGCCCCATTCCGGTGGCATCGGCCTGCCCGAATACACCCAGCATCTGAGCACCATTGACTACATTGTCGTCAGCGGCCGCAAGTCTGTGCTGGAGTATGTCGACCACCTGCACGAGCACTTTGTGCATCCTTCCCGCGTCGAGAATGGCCACTACGTCACCCCTCTGGAGGCAGGCTACAGTGTCGAGATGATTCCCGAGAGCATGGACCACTTTACCTACCCGGGCGAGAAGGGCAAGAGTTGGTGGCAGACGGAGGAAGCAAAAGAAGTCTTGTCTCAGCCGCGTGTGCGGCCATTATAGACGTGGGGGTGAAGGAGAATATGCTGTTGTTTTTATAAATAGATGATAGATGATAGATGATAGATGATTAGTTTTAAAACTTTAACTAATTCTCCTGCCTTTTCAGATAACCTTTGGTCATATTTGTTTTGTCTGAAATGTTCCCGTCAAACAATATTATGATAAACTATCATTTTTGATAACTATCATTTCTGACGTATCAAGTTTGCTAGAGGCTAAGAAAAGAGTTTATGTATAAATTGTGGCAAGGCATGCTCTAATTTCTATTGTCTATGTAACTACGTCGTATATAACTGAAAACTATATGGAAGAACGAGCACCCACGTCTGGTGCTCTCTTGCCCGACAAGTCAAAGTCCACCCACTCACCCAGGATGGACCGCACACCGTCAAATAATGGCTGGTCCCTTGCAAGAGCGGCAGGGTCCAGTTCCGTATACTGATCCAATGGCGGGTTGGGTGAAGCACTGGCACCTTCTGGTACCTTGAGAATCTGCTTGACTGTGGCCACGTTCTCTTCTAGGTCCGACAGGCTGCCAGCACCGGTTATGGTCGTCACGTTGAACCCATCGCGGCAGTTCTGCATCGCCTTGGACACGGCGTACCGCAGTGCCAGTGCCGCTAATATTTCTTTAGACTCTCCTCCCTCGACCCACTGCGCTGCCTGCTGGGCGGCCACGCGCAGACCCGGTGGTGCCGGATGCCAGTCGCCCGTCCGGCCCGTCGGGATGCCGCCGTTGCGCAGTAGACCGACGGCCAGCGGACTCGAACAAAAGACTGTGTTGACACCGGCTGCCTTGAACAGGTCGAAGCCCCACTGCTCGGCCAGCGTGTTTTGCAGCGTCAGCTGGGCCCAGGTCTGGATGACGTCAATGGGCCGGCCCAGCTTGTCGAGGACGAGCGTGGCGACGCGGGCAAGGTGGCACATGTCGTGACCCGAGATACCGACACGGCGGACAACGCCGGCCTGCTGGAGTGAAAACAGAACCTCGACAGCGCCCACGGCCGACGTGAGCGAAACAAACTCGACGTCGTGGCAAAAGACGACATCTAGATATGTCGTCTGAAACCGCTCGAGCGACTGGGCCACCGATTTTTGTATCCAGGCCGGCGAGTAGTCAAAGACGTGCTCCGAGATGCGGCCGACCTTGGTCATGACGACCATGTCTTTGCGGGCGTATCTAGAGGCAATTTCGGGGGCAGCAAGGGCGGCGCCGAGTAGCTGTTCGGAGGGCTCATAGTAAGGGGAAGTGTCAAAGGTCCGGACGCCGAGGTCGAGAGCACGGAGCAGGATGCTGCTGGCGGGCAAGCCCTCTGGGTTTTGGTTGAGCTGGTAGCTGAAGCCAGCACCGCCCATCACCAGCGGGGGCAGTGGTTTGTGGGTGGCCATGGAGTGTGGGAGGGAAAGTAGTGAACGACGAGAGCCAATAGGAAGATGGATATGGGACGAGGGATAGCGGAGAAGAGTGGGAGACAGGCCAGGAACAAAAAAACAGAGAGGTGCAGGACGAAGAGCCTTCCGAAGAGCCTCCCGAAGAGCTTCCATGAGCTCACTCTTGGGTAGAACGCGGAGTGTACGTTATGTATCCCATAAGTCAGACATTTTCAGGGTCTATGAAAGTCGTTATCATGTTGCTGACTTGCACAAAATGCAATTGGATAATCTCGGGTTCAGACCAAGTGTTGATACCGAAATAAGGCGGGTCAAAACAAGCCGTCTTGCGATTCAAACATGGGCGGAGCATGAAAGATCAAGTGCGTCGTGTTATTGAAATTTCGCGTTTAAACACCCGCCGCTTGATTAAACTGTCCAAAGTCGAGTAAATATCCCAGCCAAGACTGTAAATAACCGTCGGCTAGGGACCATCGTCGCACTAACAAGAGCTAACGATGCACAGAACAGACGACGCGATCGCCCGGAGTCGCCCTTCCTGTCCTCGCTGGTCAGCTGAGAGACCTCGTCTGGTCATATTCCCAGTTCTTGTCCGGTTTCCAACGTTTTGCAGGCACTTTCCACACGCTTGTCGACGGTAGTTGCCTGTACTCGTATTCCCTGTTTTTCCCAGTCCCCAGTCCCCAGACCCCAGACCCCAGACGCACAGATCTCCATATTCAGCTAGCGACCCCAGGATCAGGAGCATGTGCCACGAGTAGGGAGAGGGGAAAGAAAAGGAATCAACCGAGCCGGAAAAAGAAGAAAAAAAGAAAAAAAGAAAAAAGGAGAAGAACACCAACACCGGGGAGATGGCAAATTGACGGCAGACGGTCTGGGGAAGCTGTCACCGAGCACGCGTCTGACTCTGCCACTGACTTGCAGATCTGCATATATGATCACAACATCTTCTCCTTGTCTGGGTACTTTTTGTCTTGCACTTTTTTGTCTCGCATCTCCATCCCACTCCCACTCTCTTCCTTGCAGAGTCTTTTAGACCACCTTTACTTTTTCTTCCCTTCTTCTTCTTCTTTTTCTGTTTTTCAAACTTTACTTTATCCTCTTCTTTCTCCCCTCTCGTCCATCTCACACTCTCACCCCACGATGACAGAAGCCGAAAAGAACGCCGAGCACACGGCCGTGCAGGTGGAGACGCAAGATGAGGGCGGACACCAGACGGCCGCTCTCGCCGAGGCCGGCGCCGGCGGCAAGCTGGACGTCATCAACGAGCAGATGGCGCTGGAGGCCACGCTCGCCGAGCACGACCTGACCACGTGGCAGGCGCTGGTCAAGTACCGCAAGGCCTGTCTGTGGTCGATGCTGGTATCGCTGTCCATCATTATGCGCGCCTACGACATTGAGATTACCGGCAACTTCTTTGCTCTCCCCGCGTTTGCCCAGCACCTGGGCGAGTACGTCAGCGAAGAGGCTGGCTGGCAGGTGCCGACGCAGTGGCAGGTGGCCATGTCCATCGGGCCCATTGTCGGCCAGGTCATCGGTGCGTGGGCGGCGGCGATCCCCATGGACCGCATCGGCCGCAAGAAGACGCTCGCGATATACCTGGTGGCTACGTCCGCTCTGGTGTTTATGCAGGTCTTTGCGCCCAACCGCAAGGTCCTGACGGCCAGCATGTACTTGGCCGGCGTCATCTGGGGCGGCTACCACGTCATTGCACCGACGTACGCCTCCGAGGTGCTGCCGCTGCGTCTGCGTGGTATTTTTACCGGTTTCGTGATGCTGTGCTACGTCATGGGCGCTCTGATCCAGACGGGTGTCACGCGTGGCTTTGTGCACTGGACCAGCGTCTGGGCCTACAAGATCCCATATGCCATCCAGTGGGTGTGGCCCGTCTTGATTCTGTCCCTGCTCTACTGGGCCCCCGAGTCGCCCTGGTGGCTGATCCGCCAGAACCGTCTGGACGATGCCAAGACGGCGCTCGACCGCCTGTCCAACAAGGCCTCCCAGACCGAAAACATCAATGTCCTCGCCATGATGGTCAAGACGGACGTCTACGAGCGCGAGCTCGAGGTCGGTGTCACGTACAAGGACTGTTTCAAGGGCCCCAACCTGCGCCGTCTCGAGATTAGCTCCGCCCTCTTTGTTATTCAAAACTTTTCGGGCAACGCGGCTGCGTTTGCCGTCTACCTCTTTGAGCAGGTCGGTCTGGACTCCGAAGACGCCTTTGACATGGGCATTGGCATGAACGCTGTTGCTTTTGTCGGCACTTGTCTGTCTATCCTTGTCATGTCCTACCTCGGTCGGCGCCGCACCTGGCTCATTGGTCTGGCGTACAACCTGGCCTGCCTCTGGGTCGTCGCCCTGCTCTGCTTCGCCAAGAACTACAAGACGAACAAGAGCTACGCCTGGGCCCAGGCAGCCATCCTCGTGACAATGCAGTTTGCCTTCTCCATGTCCGTCGGCCCCCTCGCCTACATCATCTCCTCGGAGATCCCCTCCACCAAGCTCCGCGCCAAGACGCTCTCTCTCACGGCCACCTTCAACGGCATGACCTACCTGGTTATCACCATTGCCGGCCCCTACCTGCTCAATCCCGGCTCAGCCAATGCCGGTGCCAAGATTGATTTCCTGTGGGGTGGTCTCAGCATCTTCTCCTTCATCTGGAGCTACTTCCGTCTGCCAGAGGTGCGTCCTTTCTACGATGCCCGTACCGTCCTTTTGCTTCGCATACTAATGTTCTACTGTTTTGTTTACAGACCTCCAACCGCACTTACGAGGAGCTCGACACGCTCTTTGACCGCCGCGTCCCGGCCAAGCAGTTCAAAGACTATGTCATTACACCGGAGGAGGAGGAGACTCACTAAAAAGGGTGTGCAAAGAAATGTCTGGAAAGAATGCTGGACAACCATTTGTCCAAAGATGCGTCCGGTACACAAAGTCTAGATAGACTCTCCAGTTGAATAAAACTGTGGTATGCAGCGATAAAATCAATTCTTTACGTTGCCCGTGCCTTTCTGTACTGTGACGTAACGCAAGCCTGCGTGGTGGCCAATAGCGGTTCTGGTTCTGGCACGCGGATAAGGCGGATAGTCTTGAATGACCAACATCAGGCAGACACCTTGCCATTTGTCATCCACATCTCCGAATTGTATAATATAGCCCATCTACGAACGTACCGTTTCACACACACACCACACGTTTATCTCGACTATCCCATTTCCCTTCGCCCAACCTCTAAACAGTCCATTCCATCGCAAGACAGTCCATTCCATCTCACGCGACAAAAATGGTCTTATTAACAAACATTGAAGCGTCCAATAGCCGTCTCACCGACGCCGGCGAAGGCCAAGGCCTTGTGGCCGTGTTTCTGGGCGCGACGTCGGGCATTGGCAAGGCCACCCTGCACGAGTTTGCCCAGCACGCCACCAAGCCCCGCGTCTACATTGTGGCCCGCAACGCCGCGGCCATCATAGCACAAGTCGACGAGCTGCGCCAGCTCAACCCCGGCGGCCAGTTTGAGGTCATCGAAAAGAACGTGTCGCTGATTGCCGATGCCAATGCGGTTGCGGCCGCGATTCTGGAGAAAGAGGCCAAAATGGACCTCCTCTTCCTGTCTGTGGGCTTCTTCTCGTTGGATGGCCGTAAAGACACCGCCGAAGGCCTTGAGGCCAGCATGACGACGCGCTACTACTCGCGCATCCGTGTCACACAGCTGCTGCTGCCGCTGCTCAATGCGGCCAAACACCCCCGCGTTGTGTCGGTGCTCGCGGCCGGCCGGGAAGCACCTGTGGACGAGACCGACCTCGATCTCTCAAAACCAAAGGCCTTCAGCGTGTCGGCCGGCAACAACCATACCACGACAATGATGACGCTGGCGCTCGAGCACCTGGCCCGCGAAAACCCCCGCATCAGCTTCGTGCACACCTTCCCTGGCCTTGTTTCTACGCCCTTGCTGGGAAAGACCAGCAGCGGTGTATTGGGCGTGGTGATTCGCTGGGTGGTGGTTCCGCTGATGGCGTGGTTTACCATGACGCCCGCCGAGGCCGGCAAGCGGGGCCTGTTTGCGGCAACGAGTGCCCGCTACAGCATCGACGACGGATTTGTTTCACTTGCAGACGGTGTCACGGTGGAAAAGAAGTCCGAAGGCGGCATCTTCCTCGTCAGCGACAAGGGCGAATATGCTAACAACGAAAAGGTGCTGCGTGACCTTCGAGAGCGCAACGTTGGCGATGCCGTGTGGAAACACACACAGGATGTGTTTGCAGCGATCAAATAAGCGTGGGCAGCGTATCTCGATGACCATGACAAACTACATTCTGAAGGGCTTAGCACACAGATTAGAGAGTGAATGGCCGCAAAAAAAGGCGCTTGCAAGGAAGACGTCTTCCCAATAAAATCTTACCCAGTGTTTACCGAGCGTATCGTCGAGATATGCAGGAACTTCATGTTTCGATGCCAGACGATGCTCGACGCTGATGACAATGACAAAGACCTCTCTGCAAAAGAGTCCACACTATTGATAGTTCGATTCTGTGCTTGCACGGCAAGAGCACGTTTGGTATAAAGAGTTGCCAGAGCTTGGAGCAGAGACTTGTACTGGGCACGAATGTCCTCGCCAGATCCCACACTGGCTGCGCGGTCTCTTCTGGTCTTCTCCAGCTAGTTTGTTTTAGTCAAACACGCATGCTAATAGTATGGACGATAGCATCGAGCCAAGTTGGTGCGTATGCTATTGTGGATTATCTCCAAGAGACAACATAGTTTGGGTCGACAGATGACTAAACAACTCTCGACTTATCTCTCGACTTATCTCTCAATTTATCTCTCAATGATCCCCCATTTCCAATCGCAATCCCGGAGATGGAATCCGTCAGCAGAATAGCTGACATTTGCACGGATATCGGGCTTTTGACTAAATCACCCGGGTATAAGCCCTATTTTCTGGCCTGCGAATACGGAGTACCAGCCCAGATGTTTCCAAATCGTTATCCAGCATGCTCTGGCTTCTAAAGTGGGGGATATGAAATCAAGCTAATACTTAATGGAACCATTAGTAAATGCGGTCTATCGCATTGGATGCAAAAGTGGGAGCCGTAGCCAGCTCAAACCACCCTCGAGGAGCCCTCGTCGGCGCATATCGCTCAGGCGGCTCTCAGTTCCGATTAGCTATAAACGACCAGCCACGACTTGCACATCATGTGGGCGCTCAAATACGTCGTACACGGTTGACCAGTCCCAACTATCACGTTCTGCTACAGCTCCGCGTGCCCTCACCTCCTTGCCGTCCATTTTATCAGACGCAAGAAATCTTGCTCCCACAAACGACGCCGTATACTGTTAATTTGCCACGCAATCCTTTCACCATGACTGACATCTCGCCCGCGACCGTCGTAATCCTGGCCACTGTTGGCGTGCTACTCTATCAGCTTCTGCAGGTGGGACGGCGCCCCAAGGGACTGCCACCGGGCCCGCCGACCCTGCCAATTGTTGGCAATCTGCACCAGCTGCCAAAGGAGGACGTACATGTCCAATTCAAGAAATGGGCCGAGGAGTACGGTGAGATCTACTCGGTCATGCTCGGCAACCAGAGAATGGTGGTCTTAAACTCTCCCCAGGTGGTCCGAGACCTGATTGACCAGCGGTCCAACAACTACTCGTCGCGGCCGGAGATGTACGTCGGCCAGACACTCATCTCAGGCGGCTACCGCCTGGTGCTGATGCAGTACGACGAGGGCTGGCGACTGGCCCGCAAGATGATCCACAATCTGCTAAATGTCAAGACCGCGGTGCAGTACATTCCCTACCAAGAACTGGAGCTCCGCCAGATGCTGGCCGACATGGTCCTCGATCCCGACGCGTATCACGATCATGTGAGGCGCTACAGCACCTCGCTGACGACCAGCATTGCGTTTGGCTGGCGGAGCCTGGCCTTCAACGACCCGGACGTCAAGGCAATCTATGAGGGTTTTGAGAAGTTCGCCGTGGCGTCACAGGTGTCGGCGTCGATGTTGGACTACTTCCCCATTCTCCGGTACCTCCCAGACTTTATGAACCCCAGCAAGCGACAGGGGAAGGAGCTGCACAAGGCGGAGCTTGCCTTATACAAGTCGTATCTGCTCCGCGTCAAGGAGCGTAACGAAAAGGGTATCAAGTCCAAAAACTTCTGCGACGACATGTTCCGCCAGCAGGAGAAACAGGGATTCTCAGACGACTGGGCCAGCTATGTCAGTGGCACGCTGCTCGAGGCAGGGTCCGACACGACGGCCTCTATTTTTGTGACATTCGCCGTGGCGATGGTCAATTTTCCCGAGGTCCAGAAGAAGGGTAGGCTTTTTTTCTCTTTTCTTTTTTTTTTTTTATCCTCTTCTTTTTTGTCGGCATTTCTTCAAATCTCTTTTCATCCTTGTCAACTTATATTAACACCTCTTCTTCTTCAACAGCGCAGGAGGAGATCGACCGCGTCGTCGGGCCAAACAGGCTGCCCACCATGGCCGACTGGACGTCTCTTCAGTACATCCGAGGTGTCGTGAAGGAATCCCTCCGCTATCTGCCCAGCTCGATCCTCGGCATCGTTCCGCACGCCACCACCAACGCTGACGACTATCGCGGCTACCACTTCCCGGCCAAGACCGGCATGATGATCAACGTTTGGGCGCTCAACAACAACCCCGAGCGCTATCCTAACCCTCGAAAATTCGACCCCGACCGCTACAAGGACGACCAGCTCCGGGCCCAGGAGAGCGCCACCGTCGGCGACCCCAACAAGCGCGACCACTTCACCTTTGGCGCTGGACGACGGGTCTGCCCTGGTCTCAACATTGCCGAGCGCTCCCTTTTCCTGGGAATTGCCTACATGCTGTGGGCTTTCAATTTTGAGCACGCCGTGGACGAAAACGGCCGCGAGATTCCGGTCAGCACGGAGGCGGTCACGCAGGGCATCGTCTGCCGCCCCAAACCCTTCCAGATGAAGGTCGTGCAGCGCGACCCGGCCCGCATCGAGATGGTCCTCAAGGCATGGGACAATGCAAAGGACCTTTTGAATAAGTATCCGGAAGGCATCCGGAGCACGCAGTACGCCGAGCAGTGGGCCCAGTATACAGCGAACGAGGTACTCTAAGTGAAGCATGTGCGCAAAATAAAAGACACGGCTCGCACTACGTACGGTAAAAGACGTCCATGTTGTAATGGTTGCTGGTGATGGTGTATGATGACGAAGAGCGTTGGTATGAATATGTGTGGCTGGCACAGGGTGTATCACATGGAATGATAGACCTGACGATCAACGTTTGCATAGCCAAGTTGGACTTGGGCAAGAGGAAGAAGCCACACAGGCCGCTCTTAACTACTCAAACAAATCACACCTCGTACGTGTAGACCATAACAAAATGCACGATTGTTCACGTCAGTCAATGTGATCAGATAATATGCCCAGCAGTATATATGGTGGAAAAATGAAGATAGGTTATGTAACAAGCCGTCGGATTACTTTTTGCATTCCATTGTCATGCTGCCTCTCTCAAATGGCTTGTCGAATGACATCGGGCGCTTTCCCTTCATGTCCTGGTCTTTCCCTTCTCCAGCCAACATTGTGCACTTATTTTTCAGCCTCTTTTCTGTTTCAGAGAGGACAGGTCGCGACCAGATCGATTGGGTGTCTTTGTAGTCATATTCTTTTCAATCCACTCCACAACCCCGAATTCGCTAAATACATAAATCGCATACAATACAGGCTTCCATTTGTATTATACTCCCCGTGCCATAAGAGGCGATATCACGCTGCCAGGCCGGTAGCGGAACTCGCCCAGGGTCATGCCAGCAGCCGTCAGTACGAGCACCTGGTGCGTTCCATCCGGCCCTTGCAGCTCGAACGCGTCCCGAAGCTCGCAGACGTGCTTCTTGCCGGGGTGGTTTGGGGTCCCGTGCGCCGTCAAGTGGCGGTACACTTCCAGCTCGCTCGTGCGATACTCTTCCGGCATTGTGTTTACCTGGATCTTCATCGCCCAGTACGTGCCGTCCCTAGACAAAGTCAGCGCGAGAAGATAGGAGAGGAGGCAATCGTCAGGTTGGTGACAGGCACGCACTGCAGATCTTGGGCCAGCCAGACGGTCGAGCTCGTGCCGTAGCCCATCTTGGCCTCTAGCTGGTACCGCCCATGGATGATTTCGCCGTTGCGCGCCGGGTAAAACGCCTCGCGCGTGTAGTGCGGCAGGGCCTCTTCCTCGAAAGCGGTGGAGGCGCCCACGGTCTTGTAGCCTTCGTCAGAGAAAGTGCGCGGCTTCGGCACTTTTGTGAGATGTGATTGCGGCGACAGATGACAAAACGAGAATGAGGAATGCTCGTTTGAAGAAGGACGGGGGACGCGACCTTTTATAAACCCCGCCGTATGTTAGACGAAGTAGTGTAAATTCGTTACGCGTGATCATGCATATGATTTACACGTAACAGAAGGTGTGGGCACCCCGAGCAAGAAACTATACAATTGTGGCTCTAGCCCGCACAACCTTAGAGTCGCCAACGGAAAGAGTATGCTCTCCGATTTACAGGGGGTGCCGTCCCACGACCGCACTTGGTGTTGGAAGCAGTTAATCCACATCCACCTTCGTTCACATAAGAAGGCAATCCCCCCCTCTCTTCTCTGCGCCCTGATGGAATGATCATCAACGTAACAGCCAACATCTTCCAGGACTCAGGGTGCCCCGAAACTCATCGCCCAGCTGGTCCGTCACTTACGAGGGCCCTGCCTCGGACGGCGTGCTGCGCCGCAGTGCCAATGCCCAACGGCAACTCTGCCAGATGATTCGGTAGAGAGGGCGGGGGGACCTCAGACGTGGCTACATGACTTCGAACAATAATAAGCGAGTTTATATGTAATCGGCTGTACCTTGTCATAGATTTTGGAGTTGTATATGTTTTTGCTTTGCGTGTCTATGGATGTACGACCTGGCCAACCCGCTGTTACTGCCCAATTCGATCATCGCAGCGCAACCCAAGCGCTCCTTTGAATGAGCCTCAATTGACACTACGACACGGGGATGCTCACCATAGCAAACCCTATCTCCTTCCTTTTTTTTTCGATTTCATCCCGGCGAAGACATTTGGCCTGCATCGGTGCTCGACCTTTTAAACATGGCGCTTGAGCCGACGAGCGACTCTAGCAACCAGTTCGTGCAGCAGGGATCCATCGACTGGGTTAGGCTTGCCACAACAACCATCTCCTTTCCAGTTCCCATCCTGGCACGACTTGCTGGCGCCGATATTTCTCCCCTCACCATCTTGGTTGCCCGGAAGGTAGCCTCGAACTTCCATCTGTCCCAGGACGGCCATTCACGCCTCACAGATGCCCTTCAAAATCTGGCGAGTTATTCTAGTCTTGGAAATGCGATCTATTTTGGGTTTGGTATCAAGCATATCATTTGCCACTTGGGAGACACCAGGGAAGGGCTGGCCTCCATCGCTTTATGTGGGTGCCTTTCAGAGCTACATCCGCCGAAGGCGTGCGCCTCAATCCTCATGGAGCTCTCAACTGTATGCGGTGCACCGGGCGAACTGTGCCCGTCCCCACAGCAATGGATGAACTTTGTGGCAACATGCTCCGGGGCCCTGAAGTCTACAAACTTTGCTTCCAGTGCAGGGCAATTTATGTCGCATTACGGCCGTGAGTGGAGATACGACTCCAGGGAGGGGTACAAGGATGTTGCCAAAGCCCTCCATGCCGTTAGTCGTCTCTCCTCAGGGTCTTTGGATTCAATTACGTTGGTGGGCGGGCGGTCCTGCGGCTGGATTGCGGCCTTCGGGTACCGGTTCCTAGGCATCGATGTCGAGATTCAAAATACCAAAGGCGAGGTGGTATACACATCCGCCGACCGCGAGGAGAATGTCCGGGTCCGGGTGATCTATGGTGAACAACCATCAAACCACGTTCAAGTCAGCCACTCGACTTACTTCATCCCAACCATCACCTATTTGTTCACAACCCCGGAAAACGAGTACGACACGGTTATGTCGGGCACCGTTCCGTGGAAGGATTGCCTCCGCTCTATTTTCGGAGTTTCGGCTGACCGGCTGCTTAGCAACGACTGTAACTTGGGTCGACTAATCGGGTTGAGCGCCCGAGTGTTTGAAGGCCTCTCTATGGCGGAGCCAAGCGGCATATTCAACTTCAAACAGCGACAGAGGTGGTTTGCCTACCAGTCTGGCCAGCGCGGCCAAGGTTTTATCCTGTCTGCCGCTGCGTGGTTTCCGGATATTGGTGCGCTCCAAGAAGAGGTCGGTGTACAAGCGGCTTCATCCCTATCACTCGACGAGGCTGCAGCCGAATACAACCGCCAATTGCAGCACTTAACGACACAATGCCATGCCGACCGTACGATTAATCACTCGCACTGCCTTGCAACACTCGCAGAAACCATCATCTTTCTGATCTGGAATCTGTCCGGACTCAAAATCTCGGTCGAATTGAATCCCTACCGCTTCGGGCTACAGTTCATCTATGAATTTGTGTCAGCTGGTGGAGACTACGGCCAAATGATTGATTTTAGAGGTCTGCACTTAGGCCACCATAATGGAGCTGCGAGAACCATTGAGGATCTTGTGTCGGTTCTGAACATGGCTTCGGTATATCACACTGCCCAGTTTCTCTTCACGACCGACTTGTATGAGCAAACGACGACAGCATTCTCGGCAACTTGCAGAGGAGGCTTGTGCTTCTATCTCGGCATATCAACCGCACCCGAGATAAGCCGTCCTGGCATGGACCGTTCCGAGATGGCGACGTTGTTGCATGTGGTACCAGGCCGCATTGAGACTAGAGAAGGCCGGGCGTACTCTCATATCTTGGACAACCGTGCGAGGAGTACAACTGGATTCTTTGGCTTTTCTGTCGCCAATGCTTCGTTCAGGATACCAATAGAACATCGCCAGACGTACTACGCCGAGTCTCCGAGGTCGTTAACAACTTTCGGGGGTGACCTAGCAGCAAATACGGGCGGCACGGATCTCACAGCCAGTCTCGTCGTTCAAGAGTCACCCGAAGGTCTGCTTGGGTCTGCTTGTTGAAATTTGCTTCTCCTGTGCGCGCGGCAGGTGCCTTGTTGGGCCGTACATGCTTTTTCGAGAAATCGCTCTCAGTTCGGGATTAGTCTACTGCCGTCATCAGAACTGTCCCCAGCTTGAGCCTCCATTCGACCGCATCTTTGTGGTGGATGGAGAGGGTCAGCTGCGAACACCGCCTCCGCAGGATACGATTAATATTTTAAGGCTGGCTGGTAATCGCCTTGCACGCTGTGTTGGTCTACTCGTTAACAGCGGTGATGCCTTCGCTCCGATTATCCTAAGAGGGCGAGAGTGCATTCCGTGCTGTATTGCGGCAGCAGTCAGCATAGAAGAAGGTCCTATATTCGTTGTTCTTTAAAACGTAGTCCATATATTCACAAAACATCTGTTCTCATCCAAAATTGTTCGAGTTATGTCGACAGTCTGCACCGCAAGCACACCGTCGTTCAGACCTGACGATGGGATGGAGAAGGATCCATCGCATTTCTTTGGTCGAGGACAGGTACGGAGGTATAACGTCTGGGCTAACATAATCGGATGAAGAACAAAACAAATGTACGTCTATAAGTCTAAATTTCAAACCTAATATATACATCCCCTTAGTATTCTAGACGCCGGCTCTTTGCGGTGGGGAATAGATTTATTAATAGACGTGGCTTGTAGTGAGGCTGGGCGGCGACGATCAGATCCGCGCCACGCGAGCGTCGGACAAAAAGGCGTTGTGGCGCCCACGGTTCGTGTAAACCAGGCCCAACCATCGGCAGTCTGTTAGACCGCCAGTGTTACGAACGTGGCCCCGACGAAGTCTTGTCACCAGGCCGAAGCTATATACATTGGGCCGGCACCGCATTTCGGACCAATTCTTTATGAACACGACATACTTTTTCAAAAAGTTAAAACGCACTGGTGGAACAGTTCATATGATACCAATCACTAATGAAACGCCTTTCCCGGTCTAGACACGTCCAAGTCTACCTCCAATACTATGCTCCACTTCAACTATGATTTTATTCACCTACAAGACGTAGCGGCTGTTATATGTTAGTACAGACCATGACAAATCTTGAACTTTAGGGGACAAAGAAGGGAACGTACAATGCAAGGTTCTCGCGGTCAGTCAAGTCGAGCTGGCGGGCATCCACAACCTCCTCAACACGCTCGCCCGACTCGTCAACGTGCTCGACAACACCGACTTCCTGGATCAGCTGCTGGGCGGCCAGAGCATCACGACGAGCGTTCTCCTTGGCGAGGTAGTAGCGCAGATACAGAATAATAATGGTGGGCAGGATGCAGGCAATGCCGAGAATGACCGCCCAGGTGACAAGATAGCGGGGCTTGTACTGCGGCTGGAAGAGCTGGGGCGAGAGGATATTACCGAGACCGTAGCCGACATGGTACAAGGCAATGACGGCCGTTTTCTTGGTGTGGCCGGCGGAGCAGTTGGCCGCCCAGATCATGACGACACTGTACGCGATGCCGGCGGTGCCGCGGATGTAGATGGCCGTCAACAGACCGGCGCGGTTGCTCCAGGGAAGAGTCAGCAACATGATGGAAGAAACAATGGCCGGGATGTAGGAAGCCGCAGCAACCCAGGCACGCGTATTCTTTGTCTTGGCCAATGTCCAGGCGGCAGCCAGAAGCGACACCAAAGAGACGAGACCCGTCAGGCAGCCCAGCAACGTCGTCTCCAGCGTGCTGAAGCCAAACGACTTGATGATGAGCGAATACTGGTTGGTCAGACCGTTGGCCATTTCCTGCGACCAGGCGTGGAAGAAGAAGAGCCACGTCTTGGGGTCTTTCAGAGCCTCGATGAGCTGGTACTTTTGGAAGCGCTTTTGCTCGATGCCCGAGTGGTTGCTGGAAATGCGCAGAACCGACTGGGCGCGCTCGCTGGGCTTTTTGAAAAAGTGTGCCGTGACGGGGCTGTCGGGGAAGAAGAACCAGACAAAAATGCCATACAAAATCGTGAGGGCACCCGTGATGACCATGAACCACTTCCACGGGGCGAAGCCACCCGTCTTGATGTAGAGCACGCCGTACGACAGGAGACCCGACGTGATGGGGCTCGAGTTGCCGGCCGCCCACATGCTCGGCATCAGCCAGGCCTGCTCGTCGTACGTGAAGAACATGGACAGTGTCAACAAAAATGCAGGCACGACGCAAGCTTCGGCCAGCCCCAGCAAGAAGCGGACGGCAAAAAGGGCACCGAAGCTGCGGCAGGGGATGTGCAGCAGCAAAATCGAGCCCCAGACGACAAGGTTACCGGCCAGCCACTTGCCGACAGGGAACCGCTGGAGAGCTAGGTTCTGCGGCCACTCCGCCAACAGATAGCCCACGTAGAAAATAGACGATAGCCAGTTGTACTGGTTGGCGGTGAGGTGTGCATCGTCCATGATGCCCAGAATGGCCGAGCTGCCGAGCGTCTGCTTGTCGACGTACATCAAGTGGTAGCCGACACAGATGATGGGCAGGATCCAGCGGATGGCTTTGCGGCGCAGACGGGCGGCCTCGTCGGGCGTCGGCGGCTCGACTTTGATGGACGACAGCAGTCGGTAGCTCTCGTCGGCATAGCGGTCAGAGCGTTTGGCGAGGCGGGATGGTGACGGTGCTTCAGTTTCAGGCGCTGGCGTCGCTGACGTCTCGGTAACCGACACCGCCGACTGGCTGGGACTCGCCGTCTTCGCCATCGTTGATTATCTTGGTGGAAGAGGATGATTTTGATGGGACGAAAAGAAACACAAGGGGGACGAGGGCAAGGAAAGTGAGAAGTCCGAGGAGGGTGAAGTAAATAAGATAAAACCAGTTCATTTAATTTTGTGCGTCTTTGCGCCGAGTTTCTGTGCTACACAAAGGGTTATCGAGATAGTCAGCACAGTGTATGTTGACGTGTTGTATGATGTATATCTTGTCTGTTGGTTTGCGTGGCTATTATATTTCCTGACGACAATATGTGTGCCTTTGACTTTGGCGTCGCTTACACCTTACACGCGTACAGGCTCGACTACAGTCTATGTAGCTTTGTCACTTTTTACGGCACTTCTACTATCCATGAAAATTCACCTCATGGTAAATACATCATTGAGATGGACCCCCACGATGAATGACAGCATCTTGATGCGCTGCTGATCTGCCCAAAAGAGTAATTCTGATCGTCGGGACAAGACACTAGAGCCCCGACAATGAGCGTCTACTTGGTATGTAGAGTTGTATCCAACATGTTGAAAAAGTACTGCAGCGGAAGGTTTCGTCATGTTTTGTCGACATTCTGGAAGGGTTGCTGCCCCGTCGCGTATTTTGATTCCAGATGCAGTAAATCGCCATATCTGACCGTGCTGACGACTGCCACAACGTAACCCCAGCTTGTGCAGTCTGTCGAAATGGCCCAGGATTTATGTTTAAGCTCTCTACGGCCGGCAATACAAGCCACCAACGGGCGATCTGCAATGCGTCGGGGCCACCGTCGGGCAAACCACCCCGCTGTTGTGAGATGGTGCAATCAGCGGCCTGCAGTGTACAAGTGGAAGTACTCCGCTCGAATGGTTTTCAGTCTAGACAACACCAGACTTACACCAAATCTACCAAATCCACGCCAACGTGGATGTACACATCTTATCAAGCAGCGTCAAGCATCATAATGGCCAGCAGTGGCATCATGCCCGACACTGCAGGCCACAGGCCACACACACACACAACGCCGACTTTTGTCGCCTTTTGTCGCCTTGTTATCTTACACGACTGCTCGTTTCTGCGTGCTTTTCTGTCTCCTCAACCGTTTTGCCTTTATTTACGCGACCACAACCACGCACACAACTCTGCGGTACCGGCGCGACACGAGGCAGCAATACCATCATAAATATATTTAATAAATAATTCAGTCTGCCAAGGGTACACCACCATTTCTGTCGACTAAATAAAAGCGACGCATATCATACACCGGCGCACATCATACACCACCATTTCATTCTCCCTCACCGTACCGCACCCCCACCGCAACGCACCCCCGCCGCCATGACCACAGAACGCCCGTTCCGTATTGCCATCGCCGGCTCGGGCATTGCCGGCCTGGCTCTTGCCATTGCCCTCAAGAACCATCCCGGCGTGCAGGTTGATTTGTACGAAAGAGCGACACAGCTGCGCGAGATTGGCGCGTCCATTGCCCTGGGCACCAACGGCATGCGCACGCTGGACCGGCTCGGTGTCCACAATGCGCTCGTGGATGTCGCCGACGATGCTGTCAACGGCCTGTCCTTCCGCAACACGTCGGGCTATCCTATGGTCTACCGCCACTACAAGACCAACGAGATTGTCTCGACCGACCCCACGCAGGCCGACAAGGGTATCCTCAAAAAACACTGGACGGCGCGGTACTACCGTGCACACCTGCAGGAGTCGTTGGCCGCGCATGTCGACCCCAAGCAGATCCATCTGAGCAAGACGTTTGCCGGCGTGGCCTGGGATGACCAGAAGAGTGAGTTGGTCCTGACATTTACGGACGGCACGACGGCTACGGCCGACCTGTTGATAGGGGCCGACGGTCTGCACTCGCGTGTGCGTACCTTTTTTGTGCCCGAGTCGCGGCCGCAGTGGACTGGTGCGTTGGCATTCCGCTCCGTCTTTCCGCGGTCGCACGTCGCCCACATTGAGGGTCTCCCGCACGAGGCCACGCACGTCTGGGGCCATGACCGCACACTCTTCTTTTCGCCGCTGGGTCGGGACCTGTACACTGTCGTCGGCCAACTGCAGTACGACCCGGCCGAGGACAGCACCGACCAGGGCCGAAATCTCAAGGACACGGCCACGGTCTGGGCCTCCAATGGCAGCGTCGAGACGCTGAGGAGTCTGTACACCGACTGGAGCAGTGTTGTCAAGAACATTGTCAATGCTGTGCCGCACACCGAGCTGTACCCCAACTCGTCGTCGGACAGCCTGCCGACCTGGATCTTGAGCGGCACCACGGGCAACATTCCCGCCGGCCGTGTTACTCTGGTCGGCGACGCCGCCCATGCCCATGGTGGGGCCTTCGCTACGGGCGGCAGTCTGGCCCTCGACGACGCCTGGGCCTTGGCCGCGGCCTTGCAGCATGTCTCTCCACCGACCTCAAAGACGCAGCCCACGACGGCCGATCTGCTCCACGCCATCAAGATTTACGAAAAGACACGCAAGGCACACACCGACCGTCTACTCAAAGTCGTGCACGCCTCCAACCATGCCCGCGTCGCGAGTCTGCGCAAGAGCCGGCAGCCGGGCTACGTGCCGGAGACGGACGAGCAGCTGCGCACGCGGATCCGCGGCCGGACAGACTCGACATGGCTGCACGAGCATGATGTGCAGGCGACGTTTGCGGCGGCCGTCCAAGAAATTGAGCAGGGACCTGCTGTTCAGAGTCGACTCTAGGTACATTGCAGACAGACAAAATTGAAGCAACTGTTCAACTGTACACCGAATGAAAGCAACTATAACGTAGTGTCCAAGTATGCACAGGTGATTGTCAATGTAGTGCCGGCGGCGCTCCGTCGTATTCCGGGGAGGGTGGGCTCCAACAGGCAAAGAACGTTGCGTTTTTATAAAATGTCGTGGGGTTGGCTTGTTGTCATCTGGATCATCTCCATTTGTTGATATTGCAAAGATCATCTGCTCACAAGAGGCACCCTTTCAGTCCAGACAACATTGACTCGCTTCTTGACTCGCGAACGAGGTCTTGGCGTCCTCAGCACCTTCTCGCTAGCCGTCACCCGCTTTTACTAACTTTTTGTCACCTTTGGGGGTCTCCAAGAACACCAACGACTCGCTAGTTCGGCACTCGTTCTCCGCACAGCGAGGGACGCGGCCCTTCTTTTGCCGTTTCTGGGCCCTTTTTGGCTTTGTCTACCAACTCCACCTCGTTGACCATGCGGAGAGAGTGTGGGGTCGGTGTTGAGTTATCCGGGGAGACTGGACAGGACAGGGCAGGCGCTATAGGGTTTGTGGGGGAGACAGTCTTTGAATACCGCCTTCCTGTCTCTGCCCTTTCTCCTTTTCACTTTACTCCTTCTCTCTCCACTTTCATCATCCAGGTCACCCATGGCTCCTAACAAGTCTGCAAAAGTTGAGCCCGACAAGACTGTCGACAACATCAACAACGGCCCACAGTCACAGTCGACCACGCGCCGCCGCAGCAGTGAAGCCAGAGAGGAAAGCAGTGGCGGCAGCTATACGACAACCACTGCTGGCAACGGCAACGGAAAAACACCCGCCAGGCTGCGGTCGGTCGACTTTTTGACGCCCGAACAGCTCCGCCGCAAACGCGAGGGCGACCGTCTCAGCCAAAAACACGCACGGCAGCGGACCAAGGCGCTCGTGGAACACTTGCAGGCCCGCGTCCAGGACGTGGAGCTGCAGAACAGCTGCCTCGCACACGACCTGTCGGTCGTCACGGCGGCTCTGGCCGGGTGCCGGTGTGGGCAGCGCGGCGGAGGAGCCTTGTCGAGGACGATACGGTTGGACAACGGCGGGGTGAGCGACGGAACCGCACTTGAAGCCACCGTCGCCCAAGTGATTGACGGCAACTTTTCCGGGCTCGACTTTACCATGTGGGCAGGTGTCGGCGCGTTTGACGACAGGGCGGCAGCGGCAGCGGCGTTCCCTGTCCAGTCGGGTCTCTTTACTGTGCCATATACAAACGGACTGTCGACGGGGCCGGTACCAGCCCCTAACTGCCCTACTCTACAAGCACCTCCTCCACAACAACAAGCACTTGCATCACCATCACCGACCAACGACGCCCACCTCCTCCACGCCTACCACACAATCGCCCGCGGCCAGCATGTCTGGTCGACTCTTCCACCACACCTGGCCGCCACCTGTTTGCTCGATGAAGTCGTCATCAATCTGCTGCAGAGCCGCCGCCTGCTCGAGTCCAGCGGCGGCAACGCCCAGGAGTTTCAGCGGCGGACGTTCCCCAGTATACAGTCCCTCCTGAACCCGGCTCTGTCGCTGGCCTCGCATCTCGCCGAAGCCGGAGTCAGTGCCTCGTCCTCGTCCTCGTCCTCGTCGGCTGCATTGA
The DNA here is from genome assembly GCA_019925375.1 of Sporothrix euskadiensis. NCBI lineage: Eukaryota > Fungi > Ascomycota > Sordariomycetes > Ophiostomatales > Ophiostomataceae > Sporothrix > Sporothrix euskadiensis. The sequence continues at coordinate 137,968 of JADHKQ010000042.1, forward strand.
CAGCCTCCTCGCCGGCTTCGTCGTCCATCGGCCCCGTCACAAACACCATTGTCAACAAGATTATCCACGCCATGACCGTGCCCACGTTGCCCGAACAAATCGCCATCCTCCATGTCATGAGTGCTGTGGTCCGGTGGCTCATCTCGCCGACTGAGAGCAACTACGACAGCATGCCCGAGTGGCTGCGGCCGACCCCGTCCCAGCTGGTCGAGCCACATCCGCCATGGATCGACCTGTATGTCTGGCCCCGCGGCCGCGAACGACTCTGTCGCACCCCCCGGCTGCACAGCCAGCACGCGCTGATGAGCCGCCTGTGCAACGAGACCATCTCCATCAACTGGCCACACCACCCGTCCGACATGATTCTGCAGACCAACGGCACAGAGTATGTGCTGAATCCCATCTTTGACCGCCACATTAAGAATATTGAAAACTGGACCGTGGGGAAGCGAGTCCTGCAAGCGTAAGTCACGCCATGCGTAGAACGAGGACAACGGCAGAAACAGCAGAAACAGCAGAAACAGCGCTGACAATATAGATTTCCCGAGTTTGCCAACGACATGAATTTCCGATGACGGCGGTCGATGTGGACGATGTGATGATCTAACAGGATGATAACACGATGTATATGGGTTATATACCACAGATGAATACCATATAATGCAACATTATCACTTTGCATATGTGTAGAGTTAACGATGCTCCACGTCAACTAGGATGAAAGTGAATCAATTTGTCTTTATCAGGGTATAGGACATTGAGAATGTTTACCTTGAGCGTATACTTTAAGATGTTAATACATATGGGCCGGCTTCATCTATTCAGAATATGATCTATTCAGTTCTGATTGAACGATAAGATGCAAGTAAAATAATACAAGACAAGTAAAAAAGGGAGCACAAGCTGTGAAATGAAATAAATATGGATTTTTTATAAAAAAAAATGGTTGAAAATAAATTATGTTAAAATAAACAAAAGTAAACAATACATGACCGCATTACATAATCTCATCATGCTCTCATGACATCTCATAAAGTTCCGTGAAGCAGCCTCCAAAAAATACTCTGCAAGAATAAAAAGAACAAAAGCAAATAATCCACCTCATGCAGATGACGATTGCCGTCCAGCTTCTACCAATAAATACAGAGAATAGCAAGAAAGCGTGGTGTCTTTGTGTTGACGCCTACAGCGTCACTCATCGCAGTCCTGACAGACTGCTGACTGCTCTGGCTGCTCAGACTGCTCGTCTGTCCTCCATTCTGACACTCTCGCCATACTCGCCGCCCTCGCCGCCACTGCTCTCGGCTGCCAGACAAGCCAAACAGACACCGCCGCCATAGACTTGCGTGTGGTGGCCCCAGTCGATGGGTGTTGTTTCGACACCACCACCGGCAGCGAGAATCTCGCCAGCGACGACGTCTGCAATCGAGACTTGAGACGCGGGCAGCTCCGTTGCTGTCGTTGCTGCCAATGCTATCGACGACGACGGCGACGACGGCGACGGCGATACAGTGGCCTCGTCATCACCGCCACCGTAGTCTGGGTTCGGCTGGTGGATAAAGGCAATCGAGGCTGCGTTTTCAGCTGACATTGACATTGACTCGTCTTCACTCAATGACGGACGGTCAAAAGCGAAGCTGGAGGTTGAGAGGGGCAGTGGTGGAGGCCGAGATGGTGATGAGGGTGAGGGTGACGTGTTGGACACCACGGTTGTGGATGTCGATGTTCTCCGGGCGTCGTCCATTGTGGTGGTGTTGGTGTCGTCTCCTGCCAAGTGGTAGACACGGACGCAGCGGAGTCGTTTGGGAAAGTAAAAGTAGTCCGCGGTGTTATTGTTGTTGGTGTATCGTTTGTGGTTCAGCGGGGGACTGGAAAAGGGAAATGCAGGCGCATGCGTGGGTGGGCGTGTAAACGCAAATGGTTTTAGTGCAAAGGGGAATGGTGCAGATGGAGGTGCAGGTGCAGGTGCAGATGCAGATGCAGATGGAGATGGAAACGGGGGTGTGGATGGGAGTGCCGGAGTGGGTGCAGCTGTATGAGATGCGTCTGTGAGTTTGAGTTTGAGTGTGAATGCGCGTGCTGTCTGGTCATCGGTCTCGCTTTCGCTTGTGTTGGCGATGGGCTGGTCTTGGGTCTTGTACTTTTCCGAGATGCTGCTTGTGCCCTGCGACGAAGCTGTCTTTTGTTGAAAAAGGGAGGGAAGAGAAGAAGATGAAGTGGAAACGGGGGGAAAGGGGGACGAAGAAGTCTTTTCGCCTCGGAGACGCTCAACTCTCGCAAACTTTCTCTTGTTGGAAATAGCCGCCGCCAGAGACACGACCAGCAACGACAGCAGCGAGCTGACAAGAACGACGGACGCGGCCAGCAGCAGCCAGTGAGAGGGCGAGGAGGGTGTTGTGAGAGAAAAGGGAAAGGAGGAGAATGGAGAAAATAAAGAGAATGGAGACTCTGTGGACGCCGCTGAAGATGGAGACTCTGACAATGGTGGGGAGGATGTGCTGAAAAAGAGAGAGTCGGAGCTGTGTTCGACTTGGTGCTGGAATTGTTGATTCTGATTTTGCTGCTCGTGTTCCTCGTGCTCTTTTCTGAGTTGCTCGTGTTGCAGCCACCCCGGCTGAAGAGACACAACGGCTGGCATGGCTGGCTGCTGGCTGGCTGCTGGCTGGCTGGCTGGGCTGTCCCCTGTCCTGCTGGACTCGGAGGGCTACACCACTTTACTCTTCGCGTGTCGCCTGGTCCTTGTCTTTGGCCTGTCCGTCTCAGCGAGAAGTTACCTGAAACAGACAAGCGCTTACTGGGGATCCCGTTTATCTGGGTGAGGGTATTCAGGAATTCAGAGGCAGGTGGCAGGTGTATGGATCCTCTCAAAAGCCGAGCCTCGGGTTGAATTGCTTGACGTTGGTTGTTGTTGTTGGTTGTTTTCGTAGAGTCGTTAATTGTTGGTCGTCAAAATTTTCGAGTTCTCTTTTGTGAACTCTTATTTTTGAATTTTCATTCGTCGGGTTTTTTCTGTTTCTTTTTCTTTTGCCTCTCCAAGTTTGCCTCCAGGGTCCCGCTTCTTGCTCCTTCCGCCGTTCCGCAGTGCGACCGAGAGTGAAGAGAGAAGACGACAAGAAGAAAGCTGACAAGACCCCAAGTCAGTAAGATGAATCGAGAGTTCCGAGAGACTCCAAAGACTCAAAAATGATGAGATGAGAGTGGATAGTGAGTGATCCGTGGGATGCGTGGGACCGGGGAGGTGAGAATGATGCCCTCTTCCGTGTTCCTTGTCGACTCCTCGTCGACTCCTCGTCGACTCCTCGTCGACTCCTTGTCGACTCCTTTGTTTTGATTCCGGCGGGAGAGAGACGAAAAGAGAGAATGCGAGTGCAAGGCGAGAAGATCTGGGTCGACTTGTTGAAAGGCGTGTAAGACGGATGAGACGCGCGCGTAGGTGTTTGCTGTGGGGTGCTGTCTGTAGGTGCTGTCTGTAGGTGCTGTCTGTAGGTGCTGTCTGTAGGTGCTGTAGTGTACACAGTACTATCCGCTATTATCGAGGTGTGTCGTATTGGCGGGTGAGCGAGAATGCAACATCACGGAGCACCGGCCAAAGCGGTGGAAAGAGAGAAAAGGCGAAATCGTCAATTATATATGGAGATGTGAGTGTTGCAGTCGCAGGAGAGCTGCAGGAGAGTCGCAGTCGAGGATTTTTGGATCGCAAGTACGGAGAATGCCAAAAGTGAAATTGATCAAATGGATCAAAATGGATCAGAAAAAGATCGAGGGGTGTGTCGATGAAAGTCTTAGCGGGTTAGCGAGTTAGCGGGTTAGGGGGTTACCAGTCGGAGGCTCTTAGCGGGGTGGATGCGCTCAATGCGCTGATGCGCTGATGCGCTGATATGCTGATATGCTGATATGCTGATACGCTATTAGGCGGTTCTCGGCTGGGCTAGGTGGCTGCGTTTGGCGGCGCTGGCTGGCGCTGGCTGGGTTTAGACCGTTTTGGGGGCGTCGGCGGGGAACAAGGCCAGCTGAGAAGGTCCTTTTTTTTTTTTTTTTGTCACAGTCGAGGGATGACAGACTGTAGCGGGCGCCACTGTAGCGTTCTCAGTAGGCGACAGCGGTGTTGCCCGCGGGCCTAGACCCTGTCGGGCCTGGCCTGGCCTGAGCCATGTCTCCCTGTACTGAGTACTGAGTACTGAGTACTGAGTACGAGTACTCTGTAATCCGTACTTTCTGTACTTCTCATACGCCTCTACTCCGTACTCCGTACACATCGACCCAGATCGACTGCGCATCGCACAACTGCTGCTGTCTTGCATGCAGGCGAGAGGAGTGCAGCGACTTGCAGCAACGTGCATTGCAGCTGCAGACGCAAAGAACGTTCAGTGCCAGAGATACAAAGAGACATTGATTACCCAAAAGAGAGGCAAAACAATTGAGCCGAGACCTTCAGCATTTGTTGACTTTCTAGTGCCGTCTTTCAGGTACTTTTGTTTGTTCTTCCAGGTCTTCTTTCGTTCTTCGTTCTTCGGACTTTGATTATTTCGTTCTTTCGTTCTTTTAGACGAGCTTAACTTTAATGAAAGGCAAGTCTTGAAACCTGAAAAGAAAAGAAAAATCCCGAAAGGCAAAGTCTTGACACACATTGACACACACCTTTCTACTCCCAACTCCGCACGCCACGTTCTAAGCCGTAAAGAGCCGTGCTAAATGTGGTGAAGTGGTATGGTGAAGGGGGGGGGGGGGGGGGAGTGCATAAAGTTGGGTCTTCGCGGTCATGAAGAAACAAGGCCAGCTGGGATTGTCGGGACGTGGACTACAACCAAAGCTGGACAAAGCTGGACAGGGGACTTTGCAGTTGACTGGAGATGTGTCAAATTAGAGTGTGCAGTGTTGGAGTCCCGTGCTTTACATCTCGGCACGTCTTTCGGCGTAGGATGCATTGTTTTCGGTATACGTCGTACGTCGTACTTTTATGCAAGTCATTTTCCAGAATTAAAGGGTGTTCCTGTGTGGAGTATGATGTATGAGAGCACATTTTCAGCAGAGAAGAAACAGACTCAAGCAATGATGGGTAAAGAAAGTACGGAGTACGGAGGACGTCGTACGTCGTAATGAAATGCGAGATGACTGTAATCCGGAAGCAGACGGGCAGACAAGTGGTAGAGTAATTACGACGTAAACGCAAGACTGCTCTCACGAAGACACTAGGCAGGGTTCTGGGGTATTGAGAAGAGAAAATCATCATTACGCGGGCACACTGCAAGGAGAGCAAAAAGGCGAGAAGGCCAAAGTTGCGGTCAAGAGATCGGTGCTGACGCAGGAGGAATCGGCAAGGCAAGGAATGCAAAGGTAAGGAAGAGTAAGGAAGAGTGATCATGTACGAGAACTGTGCCCGACAAAAGAAAGTACAAGTCTTGTTTGATTTTCTGGTCATAAAATGCAGTCACCAATATCAACTAGATGGTAGAATAAACAAATATTCAAATATTGACAACGTACGACGTACTCTGTATCGACAAATGCACTGGCAGTCATTTTTATCTATTGTTTGTCTACGTCGCATTGTAGAGTGCCTCCATGAATCTCAGTCTATTGGCCCGCATCTCACGATCTCGTGTCGATCACCCCAACACCCGAATCATTCGCCCCTCTACTCCGTATCGAGTAACCTTACCCTTGTCTTGGGTCAAGGCCAGCTTACCAGTTTAGCAGTTCAGCACATGGCTTTCTTATTCACCCTTTGTGTACGCAGTATGTACCCCTCCACGAGACATTCGACGTTGACCGCATCTTTGCCGTTCGAGCCATTGTCCTTTCATTGTCTCGCCTTTCCTTTTCTGTCGTCTGTCGTCTGTCGCCTCGTCCTTTTCGTCTCGTCCTTTTCGTCTCGTCCTTTTCGTCCTTTGTCTTTTGTCTTCTCGTTCCTTGCATCGCATCTCCGCTTTGGATGCGTTTCTACGGCACTATTGGGCAACGTTGGGCAATGTTGCGCAATGTGCATCACGCTATGCGAATCACCATAGCTGAAGATTATGTCAACCACTCATAGCCCACCCAGCCCTACCTGGCAGACATCTCGGGCTCGGGGCGTGTTGACATGACACTTCTTAGTGGCAAGCTATGGCGCTAGTGTGCAGCATGTTCAGCTGAGGTTGTTTTGTCAACAGCAGCGCGACTATCTTTTTCTCTTTCCTCTTTTTCTGGCCTTTTCTGTCTGATTTGCCCTTTTCAGCGACTGTCCCCACTCCTGACCCAGCCACGGCCAGTCCGTTCAGCTGGGTCTGGGCACGACAAGTGGGGCCTAGACTGTCATTGGTCCTTCCCGCAGTGTTCTTTCGTCGTTCTTTAGGTCATTCTCAGCGTCCTTCTCTTCTTCTCTTCTTTCAAACGATCCGATGAGACATCTCCCTTTCTTTTGATCCCCATTGCATGCATAATTCACTCCTAAAATCGGCCTTGACCTGATGCCGCATCCAATTTCTCCGATCAACAGGAGCACTAACACTACGGAGTACTGGACCTGCTGAAACCGATGGAACTCACTGTAAAAAGAAAAAGAAAAAGAAAAAGAAAAAGAAAAAGAAAAGTCAACAAATCAACAATCAACAATCAACACATCCCATCTCGAGATGAATCGACACTGCATGCAATCTCGTCTCGTCCCAGCTGGACATTGTACTCCAACTCGAGTGGCAACAAATATATATAAATATACCTACGGAGGTATAGATTCAGTAAATATATACAATCCAAATATCAACGTCCGAAACCAATAAGCCAATCTGTCTCGCCCCTTGCCTCTTGCCTCTTGCCCCGCCAAATGCGATCCATCGCCAAGACGAGAATAAATAAAAAGGGAAATAAAGACAACGATCCAATCGATACCACCCAACACGATGTGTTTTAGATCTACTCCGTACCAGTACGAGTACCAGTATGCTGGACCACCACAATGGACCACCACAATGACCACCGCTGGGCAGCTGAACATCGCCCCTTGGGATCGCATGGCCACGCCCGTCCGCTTCGGCAGCTTGCCCTTTTCAGCTTGTAGTGTGCAGGCGACATGAGGAACTGCAGCCATGCAGATGATGTACGACGTACTAAGACAAGGAGAAAGGTGGACAAAAGGTAGACTGCATTAGGACGTGCAGGCACAGCCTCATGAAAAGTACACTGAGAAGTACACTGAGAAGTACACTGGTACACGTGGGTCGTACAGGAGCACAAGTACACCGTGCATTACCATGTGAGCTGTCTGTTTACAGTCACTGTTTTCACTGCTTCACTGCTTCACTGCTTCACTGCTTCACTGTTTTCACTGTTTTCACTGTTGCATCTGTGAATATGTTGTTTGCAGAGCTGGACGTATGCTCTCATTCATTACTTTTGCTCAAACCAAGATGAGCCCTATGCCAAACTCCAGATCCTTATATACAGTAAAATCAACAGCCAGAAGCAAATAAAAAACAAATCAGTACCACGTACGAACGTAGTCCACCGTCACCTCTCTCTCTTCTCCTGTCATATCGCCGCAATCTCCATCACTTCATTGGCAACACCGCCCGCACCAACACCTCCTGTCCGCAGGCTGTCCGACGCTTCTTCCTCCATCATGGAAATCATCCCGTCCAAGTTTTCTTCCAGACTCTCAGCCTCGGGGCCCAGACAGCTCCGCAGCAGTCGGCGGTACTTTTCAATGTTGTCGCTCGTGCCCACGGCCGCCAGTGCGTCCACGTAGTCCACCTCAGCCTGTTGTTGCTCGAGAACCAGCCGGCGGAGCTCGGCTGCCAATGCCTGCCGTGTGGCTGCGTCGTCGTCACCATGGCCGTTGGTGGTGCCATTCGTGCCGTTCGTGCCGTTCGCCCCATTTGTGCGCTGCAACTCCCGGTCGACATCGGCATCCAGGGCTATCCGGTTCCGCCTTGTCAGCAGAGAGGCCAGCTGCTTTTGCGCGACCCCGGCCTCCTGCGAAATCTTGGCCGCCACGTCGTCCGTCTCGATGCGTCCTTCAACGTCGGCCGTCTCGGCTTGCACGGCCAGCAGCTCTGCCTGGGTATTGCCCAAAATCCGCCGGGCCTCCTTTTCGGCATCGGCCTTTTCGCGAAACTCCTCTTCATAGCGCGTCGACAGGTCCTGGAATTTTTCCAGAATCAACGAGGTAATACGCGACTGCACCGTCGTCGCGGCTTCGGACTGGTACGACTGCGCGGCGGCAGCAGCGGCGGCCGCCAGGGCTTTGCTGGCGTATGCGCTGCCTGGGTACGTGGTGGACAGGGCGACGGCGCCAGCACCACCAGCACCAGAACCACCGTCCAGCCCGTCCAGACCATCCCTCAGCACACCCTGCCGCCGTGTCGAGTCGGGGGCAAATGGCGAGGAAGAACGCTGGTTGACTGGCGGGACCGCACCCCCACCGCCACCCCGCGCTTTCTTGGTGGCGTTCAAGTCCTTGATAAGGTCTTCGGCGCGCACGCCCTCGTGGTTGGCAATGTCTGTGGAGGCGCCGCGGCCCAGCAGCGCGCGCACGCACTTGGTCGCGCCCTTGATGGCAGCCAGGTGCACCGCCGTGTTGCCGTCATTGTCCTGCATATCGATGAGCTGCTGCACAAAGTTGGGGTCGTGTGTTTCCTGCAGGCGGTTCAGAATGTTGTCCAGGTAGTACCGGGCGCACGACTGGCTCGTCACGCGTCCGCTCTTCATAATGGCCGCATGGTGGATGATTGTGCAGCCATTGTTGTCGCGCGCGTCCACCGTCTCAAAGAGCTCCTTGATGACGGCCGGGAACGTCTGCTTTTCGAAACAGTTGGTAAAGCTGACGGCGCGCATAAAGGGCGTCTCGCCGCGCTCGTTTTGCACATGGAGCGTGGCCCCAAACCGTTTGAGCTGCTTCACCACCTCGACGTCGCCCATAGCGCACGCCCAGTGCAGCGCCGTGTGCCGCTCCGTGTCAATGACCCAGTTGGGCTGGAAGTTGGTCGGTGGCTCGGGGCGGATCGCCGGCTGCTCGTTGCGCGACAACAAGAAGTAGTCCAGCAGCTCATCGCCGTACACCGAGTGTTGCTGTTCCGTCATGTCCTGCATCATCTCCTCGCGCTTGCGCTTGTTCCGCTGCTGCTGCGGCACCGAATACTGTGCCATGTCGTGGTGGTCGTCGTCCGCCACGTACGACGCCGAGGCCACCGTCAGGTTGTCGGGTGTGTCGTCCTCCATGTTCATGTCCACTTCCGCAGGAGTCTCCTCCTGGATGGGCGGCGCCGTCCACTTGGGCACGGCCGGCCGCGCCCGCGGCGCTTTGGGCTTGCTCGTATGCCGTGGTGCCGGCGGCGGGCTCACGTCGCCCGGCGTAAACTCAAAGATGGGCCGCAGTCGCTCATAGATATTGTTCCGCTGCGCCAGCGCCTCGCCGTGGTCCAGCGGGATCCATGTGCCCTGGTATTTGCCGTAGCCGCCCTGGATCTTCTCGTGCACGTCTTTCTGGACCTCGCGCTCCAAGATGCGTGTGCGCGCCGGCTTGTCGAACCCGGCGGCTTTCAAAATGTGCGTGGCGTTGATCCAGTCGTCGTGTCGCCGCCGCATGACATGTTCTTTGAGGTCGGCGCCGAACTGGTACTCGTAGACGGGGATCTAACAAGGTAAGGTTAGTGGGAGGTGCCATGTTTTGGCCATGTTTTGGGGTACGCAGAGGACATACACCACTGTATGTGGCACTGTAGACGCCGGCCGCGGCGGGCTCTTTTGTCGCCATCGTGGGCGAGGATGTGAAGTGATGGAGAAGGAAAGGAGAAGAGAGAGGCGGCGACAGATGTCGTCGAGTCAAGACGTGTTCCAAAATAGAGGACGGTGATGTTCTCAGTAGGATGCGAGTGGTTGAAGGTCGTTGCAGTTCGTGGTCGCAACCGCAATCAAGACCAAGTCGAAGGGATCGTGAGAAGGAAAAGAATGCCGCAAGGTGTCGCTTTGTTGGAATGCGATGCAGGTGGCGGGATTTGTTGAGGGCAGGGAAATCGCCAAAAGAAGAGCCAGTACGACGTACTCTGCAATGTGCAGCTCACCGAAAAGAGACTTTGAAAGATCGTGGTGGGTTTCTCTTTCTCGTATGTCGACCAGGGATCGAAAGCGAAAGGATCGAAAGCGGCGAAAAGCCAAAAGCCAAAAGAGGACGACGCGTTGAGAGACCGAGGGAGAGCGAGAAACGGGGCAGCAAGACGCGTGCCGACGCGAAAATCAATTAAACTGTGTTGGCCTAAGGCAGAAACTGGCGGTACTTTCACAGTGGTCACTAATTGGGACGGCCCTAGTGGGCGGACAACGCGTTCTGGGCGCGTCGCGTGTATTACATAAGCACGAGCATCACCACTTGGACGAGAAGACAACGAGGATGGACCCGTCGACCCCTCCCGAGGATCCCAATCGGGTGAACTCTCAGTCGAGACTGATGAGGTTCTTTTGGGTTCTTTGAAAGCTTACCTGAAAGTACGTCGTACCCGGAATGGGAACTTGTGCAACTTTGTTCGCATATTGCACATCACCAAACAAGGCACTTTAAGCACACATCTAACAGCAGAAACATCACCATCTTTCAAACCGTCTCCACAGTTCACTGCCCCTCGTAAGTACGGGGTTGGATCCTGCCAGAAACCATGGATGGTCGGCGCGCGCGACCGACGTCGACGGGGCTGTGACGATCCTTGACTACGATGCGCCAGCTGTGCTGTTTGGTCAGTCGACGTCAAGGCGTGAATAAAATATAAAGATAAAAATAAAAATAAAAAAGACAGGACATTTGCTGCTTGAAAGCTTCATTACATTCATCTACCGACTCTTGACTCTCGACTCTTGATTCTTGGGTATAATTGGTATCATAGATGACAGGCAAGACCACACAACTCTAAATGTATCCCAAGCTCCTTTCGCCTTTCGTGTTGTCTATCCTCCGGCTACGCACCCTCCACCCTCGCATCGCTTCACCCCGACAGCTCAGCACCGTGGCTCTGCTGCGAATCCCGCAGCGCCTCCGCCTCCTTGGCCTCCAGTGCACCCGGCTCCATCGGATCGACGCCCGCACGCATGGCCTCCACCGCTTCGGCCGCGGGGCCCGTGAACCACTTGTGCGCCCACAGCAGCCAGCTGCCAATGGCAAAGATGCCGATAATGCCGACAGCGACCACGGTGTAGTTGAGCGTCTGGTCCGTCACAGGGTTGGTGGTGGGCAGACAAAACACGACCGAGATGCAGCCGATCCAGGCACAGGCGCCGGCGGCAATAGGCCGGCTGAAGACGCCCAGATTAAACGGGCCCTTCATGGCGACAAACGACTTGTGCCAGATGAGGCCGATCAGGATCGGAAGTCCATAACTAATATAAAGACCAATAGTGGCAATGGACGTGGCAGCCGAAAAGGCGACACTCGACCCGAGCGAGGGCAGCGCCAGGATAAACGCCAGCGTGGCCGCCAGCCAGACCGCGCGCACGGGCGACTGGAAGCGCCTGTCGACGGCATGGAAAAAGGGGTGGATACCGCCGTCGCGCGCAAACGCAAACATCATGCGGCTGTTGCTCGTCATGCTAAACAGGCCACAGTGCCAGACGCAAATCATAATGATGCTGAATACGCCCAGAGCGCCGTTCTCGCCAAAGACGTCCACAAAGATCTGCAGGACAGGCTGGCCATAGGGGCTGCCGATGGTGCCCTCAAAGTCCTGGATACTGAACAAAAAGGCCATGAGCACGAAGAAACCAAATAGAGCACTGAAGCCGACACTCGAGACGACACCAATGGGCGCGCTCCACGAGGCGTTCTTGGTCTCCTCGCTCAGATGGGCCGAGGCGTCGAAGCCCGTCAGCGTGTACTGCGACAGCAGCGCACCGCACATCGCAATATACGCCGGGCTCGCACGGATGCTCCATCCCACATTGTCGTCGGCACCTGTGCCATCATAGAATTTCTGGAAGACAAACGACGCCGACTGGTGCGTGGGCGCTTTGGCCAGGACGGCAATGCAGATGGCACAGACACCGGCCGAGTGCAGGAAAATAGACGTGTTGTTGAGATACTTGAGCACGCGCACGCCAAATGTGTTGACCAGCGCGTGCGACACCAGGATGGCGGCGTAGATGCCAATGGTCTTGCCGGCCGTGGGCGTGTAGCTCGTGTTCTTGACGGTGGCCGCTGTCGCGATCAGACCAGCAAGACCAAACGAGATGCCCGTCGTGACAGCGACCTGGCCCAGCAGATTGAACCAGCCCGTCAGCCAGGCAGCAAAGGCCGAGTATTTGGGCGGCGCCAGCAGGGCGGACCAGAAGTACGGGCCGCCGCTCGTGGGGATGGCCGACACGATCTCGGCCATGGCGATGGCGACAAGCATCGTGAAGAACGACACCAATATCCAGCCGACGGACATGACGGCCGGGCCGCCGGTGTTGAGGCCATACGAGAAGAGGGTTGTCAGACCGGTAATGACGCTCTGAGAGGGCGCGGTAGGTTAGCGCTGAGTAGTCACGTAGTCACGTAGTCACTTGGTTGAAGATATGGTGAGATGAACTCACGATAATCGAAAAGGAGACACCAAAGTTGTGGGCAAGACCCCAGTCACGGCGCAGCTCCTGCTTGTAACCAAAGCTGGCCAGACGGTCTTCGTCCTGTTCGGCGACCGTGTTGGTCACCCGGCGCTCGAGCACGGCTTCGTCGGCCATGTTGGAGGTGGTGGTTGTCGTAGTTAAGGGCGATGACGGGCGAAAAGACGAAAGACAAAAGGACGGAGAGGTAGTGAAGATTGAGAGTGTTGTCTGTCTTGCTATCTTGTTGGAGATTGTTAAGAGAGGAAGCAATCTCTCATAGCATCCAAAAATACCGAGGAACAAAGATCCAAATCAACAATCCGAAAACCGGCTCTTCAAACGAAACAACGAAACAAAAAGAGAAGATGCACGTCAGCGGGCAGATTGTCCTCTTATATGCTTACCCACCCTGGTGAGTGACTGTGGACTGTCTCCAATTCATGTGGGAGGACTGCAGAGGAGCTTGGACTCGGACTGCAAGATAAACAGGCCATGGAGCTAGGAACATGGGGTGCGGCCGCCAGCTTGGCAAGCAAGATAAAGACTCTCGGTACGAATAGAGAAAGGTGACGAGGCACAATTCCATCGAAGCTGATGCAAATTGAATCGACTCAACAAGACAACAGCGGCCTCGGCGTGCTCCTAAGCACTTCTGAGCAGTTCAACCCGGGTCCAGAGAGAACCAGTCTCGAGACGGGGTACGACGTAGTGTCGCGCAAAAGGACCTTTGCGGTCGAGTCCAGTCGAGTCCAAGTCGTTCTAGTCGAAAAAAGATCAACAAGCGGACGGTTATCAGTGGACTGGAGGTGTGGTCCGTGTGGATAACTGATTGACTTTTGTGAGTGGACTGGCGCCTGGCAGGCCAGGATGGAGATACGGACGAGATGGAGTGGAGAGGAGGACGAGGGGTCGTGGTGTCGTGGTGGCCGCGGTGGTGGTGTTCGTGGGACAGCAGACGACGGCAGATGACTGGTTCTTGGAGAGTTGTTGGTTTCGATTTGGTGGCTTGATTGTGTAAACATTGGGGACGCCTCTTACGAAGTCAGGAGTGCGGGCACATGCTCCTTCCCTGTTGCGTGTCTACGATTGCTCTTTCCTGTCTGCTGCAGCCTGTAGTCATAGTCGCCAAGTGAGGCAGTCACGCCCCCTCGTGCCTTCTTCTTTCTCGCCTTGTCTGCCCCCTTGTTCCTTTTGTCGCTCTTTCCTTCTTTCAATTCCGCTATCCTTCAAGTGACTTGCAGCAAAGCATGCCAGCTCTTGCAGCTCGTCCTACTCCGTACTATTCCAGGTTCCCATATCAGCCTTTCCTCTTTGATCAACACTTCAACGGCATCGCCGTTTTATCTTTTTCACTTTCATCGTAGTGCTGCTACTCCATAGGCTCCCTTCCTTTTCCATCGATTTGCTTCCGTCTCGGTATCAATTACGTTTGTACGTCGTACTGTTGTTCTTGTCTCTTTTCTTCCTCTTCTTTATCGACTACCGTTATCAGTGGTGTGTCTGCCCCCAAATGTCAGCCGGGGTTTGTGGAAAAAGAGAATGACAGCCGGAGAGTAGATAGGTACATCGTGCCTCACAAGACACGGAAAATACATTGATGGCGGAGCTGTGTGCGAATGCGGACAGTCGAAGCGATGCCCCGAGTCCCAAAGCTGCCCAAAAGTGCGGTTGCCCTCAGCCCCTGTCCACTGTAGTTTAGTGTGTCCGAGCAACGTCGACGCCCTAGCCAGGTAGTCAGTACTCGTAGTACGTCGTAGTGGGACGGTTTATCTCTTGTGGGTCCAGCTTTCGTTTCTGCCAGCCCTCACCCAGAAAGGAAGGTCCCAAAGATACGACGTACTCCGTAATCCAAACCGGCAGGCAGGTGGCTTTGACAGTCACGTTACTTTTGTCAAAAGATCACATGCAGATAATGCTCTTGTCCTACACTATCAGTCAGGGCTCCACTTAAAACTTTTTTTCTCAACTTGGGGGGATTGTCAACATCGGGGTCTGGCGTCTCTGCGTGCAGTGAAGCGATTGTTGTTTTGGGTCTCTTTTCGCTTTTTCTCTCCTAATCTCTTCACCCACGACAATTTGTCGCTCACCCCCACAATGCCCTCCGCCGTCGACCTCCCATCACAAGAGACAATGACCGACCTCGCCGACCGGAAGCGGCCGCGCGCCGACAACGAAGACACCCCGAGAAAGTCCAAGAAAGCCAAAGAGGGCAGTGAAGAGAAGAAGGAGAAGAACGGGAAGAAGGAGAGGAAGGATAAAAAGGATAAGAAGGACAAAAAGGACAAGAAGGAAAAGAAGGACAAGAAGCATGCCCCAACACCCACCCCACGAACCGTCGACGACATCGACCTCAGCCGGCCCTCCGACGACCCCGAGTCCGCCGTCTTTCCCTTCTACACCCAGACTGTTTCTTTGTACGTCCCTCTCTACCCGCTCGGGTTCGACAAACCGGTGAGCAGCGCCGCCAACCAGCACCTGGCCGGACTCGTCAACCACTACGCCCCCCAGCTCGGCGGCTACCTGCTGGCCTACCGCAATGTCAACCTCTCAGAAACGGCCGCCCGTGCCGACCCCCGCAACCCGCCTACCGACGAGACCCCGGCCGTCCTGACGTCCGTCGACGAGTACGCCGTCGGCTTCGGCTGGATGACGGCCGATGTCGACCTGTTTGTGCCCAGCCGCGGCGCCTGGCTCGAGGGCACGGTGATTCTCCAAAACGAGGGCGCCATTGGTGTCAGCTGCTGGGACAAGTTCAATGCCAGCATTGAAGCGGCACGGCTGCCCACGGGCTGGCAGTATGTCGAGCTGGGAGACACAGAGGAGGCGACGCCGGTCGCCCAAGCATTGAGCGGTGGCGACGAAATGGACACTGGGGAAGACGGCGCACTGGCTCAGGCTCAGGCTCAACCCACGGATACAGAGTCCGTCGCGCCCCTCCAGGCCACAGGCTACTGGGCCGACGCCGACGGCCGCCCCGTCGAGGGCAAGATCCGCTTCCGCATCAAGGACTTTGACGTCGGTCTGGCCGGCGACAATGGCTACATTGCCATTGAAGGCACCATGTTGCCGTTGGCCGAAGAGCGCGCCCTCAAAGCAAAAGAGCGCGCGCGCACCGCCCGCGGCCGTGAGAGCAACTACATTGTCGGCCAGAAGATCCGCCGGCTGCCCGAGTTCAGCATCACACAGTTTGGCAAGGAGGACGAAGAGGAGGACAGTGCGCAGAAAGTTGAGCTCTACAAGGGCAGCCGGCCAGGGACGCCGGATGAGTAGGCACAGGTGGAGGTGTAGGGGAGGTGTGCAGTGGCTGAAAAGTACAATGTACTGTCTGTGTTTTCTGTGTTTACTTTGTTTCATTCTTGTTTCTGTGTTATATCTGGTCTGTTTGGGTTCTTTCTTGCATCATTTCTGCACATTCTGCATGGAAAGGCGTCCTGTCCGTTTTTTTACTTGTTTTGTTTTTATCTTCTCCATCTTCATTCTACACAGCGTCTATGGCTCTCTTCTGTCTGTGTGTTTGTGTCTATGGTTGTGTCTATAGTTGTGTCTATTTCTGTTCTTCAGACTCTCTGTCTGTCCTCCTTCGGTCGCCGTCTTTTATATCCAGTTTGTCAATATTGCTTTGTCAGCTCTGCACTCGTAATACTCTGCAATACTCCGTACTTGACCAGACGATATTGTCTGCCCACTTTACTTTATTCCGGATATCCATATACTCCAATTCCACCTTGCACTCTTTCCACCCTTCCACCAATTCTTTTCGAGCCACCTTCGGCCTAGGAGTTAGGCTTCGGATAGCGGGTGTCTCCAGCATCCGATTCACTCAGGACAATCGACCACACGGTAGCAGACTACGGCAAACAATGCCCCGCAGCTGCAGTCTGCCGCCAGTCAAGCATGGCGCAATATTCGCCATCGACGCCCTTTGCGAACCATGGCGTGTAAACATTTAAAGCGAGAAAGCTGCGTCACTGTTAGCTGCAGGAAAAGCTTCACGCCCCGCCTTCTCCAAGAAAGGAACGAGAAAAGTGTGCTCTGTACTATGTAGATTTCCGTCTTGAACCCGCAATGGGCGCCGATGGAGACGGGCAATTAATAACAAGGACGCAAAAGACTGACGATGCTTGTTTCTGTGGACATGTATTAAACGTTTTTCCCCAGCTCTACCCACAAAGGTTCCCTTTGCTTCTGTGCTCCTTCCGTTTAAACCCTTCCCTGTTCCTTCCTCTTACGTCTACGACGTACTTTTAACTACATCCCCTCCCAAACTATCTCGACCTCTCGACCCTCGACCTCTCCCTTTTCCCTCATCTTCTTTCACCACCAGACATCAACAACACCCACACAACCCCCGCACAACACCCACAGCACCACAGCACCACAATGTCGTTCGCTCCCTCCCGCCTGCTCATCTTTGGCGCCACCGGTGCCATTGGCAAGTACATCACCGAGGCCATCCTGGCCGCCAAGCCGGCCTTCTCGCACGTTGCCATCTTCACATCCAACAACACTGTCCAGACGAAGCCCGAGCTGCTCGCCCGCTGGAAGGCCTCGGGCGTCTCGCTGTCGGTGGTCGTCGGCAACGTCACCAGCGCCGACGACGTTGCCAACGCCTACAAGAATGAAAAGCCCGACACGGTCATTTCGGCGCTGGGCCGCGGCGCCCTGACCATCCAGACAAAACTCGTCGAGCTCGCCGAGCAGTCGGAGTCAGTCAAGTGGCTGTTTCCGTCCGAGTACGGCACCGACATTGAGCACAACGCCAAGAGCCCCAACGAGAAGCCGCACCAGAACAAGCTAGCCCTGCGCAAGTACATTCGCGAGAACGTCAAGAACCTCAAGGTGACCTACCTGGTCACGGGCCCCTACTTTGACATGTGGGTGAGCGCAAAGTCGAGTCCCAAGATGGGCGGCTTCGACCCGGCCAGCAAGCAGGCTTTTGTCATCAACGACGGCGAGGGCCGCGTCGGGTTCTGCACGATGCCCGACGTCGGCAAGTTTTTAGTGGCCGCCCTGCACCACCCTAAGGCGTCGTTTGGGAAAGCACTCAAAGTCCAGTCCTTTGTCGTCACGCCCAACCAGGTGCTCGCCGAGTACGAGAAGCAGACGGGCGGCGACAAGTGGCAGGTCACACAGGTTCCCATTGCAGAACTAAAAGAACTCGAGGCCAAGGCCTGGGCGGAAGGTGCCGCCAATGCCACGGGCTTCACGCTGCGCCGCATCTGGGCCGAGGGCGGCACGCTGTACGAGAAGAACGACAACGAGCCGATTGGCGTCGGCCCCAACGACACGGACAGCCTGGCGACGGCGGTTGGTCGCGCGCTCGCGAAGCAGTAGACCAGGAGAGTGACCAGGAGAGCTTGGGTCAGCAAATGGGGAGCTCGCGGAACAACGTTGGGCCCAGGGACTGGCGTGCTGTAGCGCACGAGTAGCGCTGTCCGCTACCACAGTACGACGTAGAAGAGCTGTAAGCCGTACGCTGGAACTAGGTGCCAGCCTGCCAGGCACGGACACCTGAAGGGAACTGGCATCAGACGCAAACTCAAATAAATACAGCCAATCAAAAACAAACCGACCAACATTCATGGTCTCAATTTCCAAATAAACAAGACGTTGAAAGCAGAAAGATGGTAGCCTCGCCGAGCGGAGTACATATCTGACCTGTAAGCTGACCCTTCTGCTAGAGCAGCCAACAGCCAAAGAGGGGCACGTGGCTGGCGCACCTTCCCCACGTACGGAGTAAGTTCGTAATGTAATGAAACGCAAACGACCGCGCCCCTGGCTCCTTCCCCAAACGCTCATCGCGGCTGCCACATTGTCCGACCAGCTGAGCTCCACACAAAGACCAAAAGACGGGTTGCTCTTTCCTGCCTGTCGTCACAACAGAACAGGAAACAGTCAACGGTCAACAGAAACAGTCAACAGTCAGTCAACAGAAACAGTCAACCGAAAACAGTCAACAGTCAGTCAACAACATCATGCTCTCGACAACAGCATCACCACCAACATAGCCCACGATCGTCATCAACATCCATCCATTCTTATACCAATACTCGACAACCACTCCCACTCCATCACAACTACTCGACAACACCCCTCCTCCATCATGCTCCCTGCCGCGCTGCGGCGCGTCACCGACGGCGTGACGCCGTACTTTTGCCTGCTACTGGCCGTCGTCACGCTCGGTCCACACCAGTTTGGCTTCCATTTGGCAGAACTGAACGCGCCCCAAGATGTCATAACCTGTCGCCAAAAGGGGATTGTTGTCGCCTCCAAAATCCCGGGGACAACCCTCCCCCAGTGCATCCCGATGACCGAGGCCCAGTTCGCGACCGTCTCGTCCGTCTTCACGGTCGGCGGCCTTATTGGTGCCCTCGTGGCCGGGCCCTTTTGCAGCCGCAGAGGCCGCTTGCTGGCGATGCGTCTGACGGCCGTTGTGTTTCTATTGGGTTCTGTGACGGAAGCATTTGCGTCGTCCGTCGCCGTCCTCGCCGTTGGCCGTGTCCTCAATGGCCTGAGTGCGGGCGCTTCGACCGTCATTGTCCCGCTCTACATCAGCGAGGTCGCCCCCGTCCCGTCGCGCGGCTTCTTTGGTGCCTTTACGCAGATCACCGTCAATACTGGCATTCTGTTTACACAGACACTGGGCTACTTCTTGAGCCACGGATCGGCCTGGCGGTACATTCTGGGCACCGGCATCGCGTTAGGGCTTGTTCAGTTTATCGGTCTGCTGGCCGTCCCCGAGAGCCCCGCCTGGCTGGCGGCCCGCGGCGGCGAGGGCACAACCCTCAAAGCAAAACGCATCCTGCAGCGCATCCGCGGCACGACGGTCAACCTCGACGACGAGGTGGCCCACTGGCCGTCGTCGTCATCCAACGCAGTCGGCTCTGCCGAGGAACAGGCCCTGCTGGATGACGACAGCAACCGTGCCACGACCCTTGCCACAACGAGAGGCCATCGTTCTGCCGCCGAGCAGTACGATGTCGACACGGACGAAGGCGGCATTGTGGCTGTCGCACCGCCCTCGCCCCGCGGTCCTGCTCCCTCAGGAGGAAGTGGTGGCGCCAACAGCAAAACCAAAACGCGAGCACCCGTCGGCTTCTTCCAGCTCGTGCTCGACGCCTACTACCGTCCGGCCCTCATCGCCATCATAGGAATCATGTTTGCTCAGCAGGTCTGCGGTATCAACTCAGTCATCATGTACTCTGTTTCGCTGCTCAACGGCATGCTCCCGCTCAACTCGGCCCTCCTCACCATTATTATCTCGTGCGTCAACCTCGCCACGACCATGCTCAGCGCCCCGCTGCCCGACCGCCTCGGCCGCAAGACCTGTCTTTTGGTGTCAGTCATTGGCCAAGGCACCAGTTCTTTGGTTTTGGCCTTTTCCATTGTCTACGGCGTCAAAGCGCTGTCCGCCTTTTCTGTCCTGACGTTCGTGGCCTTCTTTGCCGTCGGCCTCGGTCCAGTGCCGTTCATCCTGGCGTCTGAGCTCGTCGGTCAAGAGGCTGTCGGCGCCACCCAGTCCTGGGCCCTCGGCGCCAACTACGTGGCTACTTTTCTTGTGGCCCAGTTCTTTCCCTTGGTCAACACGGCACTCAACAACCGCTTTGGCGGCGCCGGCTGGGTCTACTTTTTGTTCGCCATCTTTGCCTTTCTGTCTACCGTCTTCTTCTGGTTCTATGTGCCCGAGACCAACGGCAAGAAGGATGCCGACGAAGTCTGGGGCCGCACGTCACGCATCGACTAGAAGTCGCAGGCGGGTCAGTGATGGGGGGTGTGGAAGTGAATTGTTTTGATTGTGCATGGTTCTTCTATGATGGGTTATGGTACCAGGGTTATTCTTTATCACGGTTAGCGATTGTTTGGCGCTGGAGTTCAACGGAGTTCTTGAGCTTACTTGAGTTAATGCTACCCTTTTATCGTTATGCTATTATGCTCCCTCCTAAACATGGTTGTTGTCTCCCATCCACCGTGCTAATGCTGGAACAGACGGGCATTCTTGACGGCCTGGTCCAGCAGTCCAGCACCCGCCTTGACGCCGTCCACAATAAAAACGCGGTTGCCCGCCTCGACACCATACTGCTCACGCGCCGCATCGCGGATAATCTCTTCAAGACCAGCCATGCCCGCACAGCCCATCACCACACAGCCCACATCCGAGCTCGTCAACAGCTTCTTGGTGGCCGCTATGAGCTTCTCCCGGATCACCTCGGGCGACACGCCGCCATGGAAATCGCCCGCATCCAGACCTGTCGAGTACACGCCCGCAAACTTGCCGCTGCGGGAAGCCTCGCCATGGTGCTCCGACCCCAAGTACGCCGCCGCGCCCGCCGTCAAGTGCTCCTCCCAGAATTTTCCGGTGGTGACGATGCCCCATGTCTTGAGCGCTTTGGCGTCGGCCTGGCCGATGGCGTACGGTGGCAGCAGGGTGAGTGCCGTCAGGATGCTCGCCTCAAAGATGCCCGTCACAATGACGCCGCTGCCACTCAAGAGATTGCTCAACTTTGCCACCAGCGGGTGCACACTGAAGCAGGCCACAATGATGGCGTCGTAGTTTTGGGCGGCGTGCTCAACATCAAAACTGGCCAGCACGGCGGCCGTACTCTTTTCGAGGTCGCCGCCGTCGTTGATGCTGGCCGGGCTGTCCTTGGGTGCTGTGTACGTCGAGAGTTGGAGGGACTGTTGTGTTAGTGAGTGTGCAACGAGAGGTGTATGAATGCGAGACGAAAGTGATGCAATACATGAAAGCCTGTCTATTTTCGATATCATTTTCACGTGCATTTCTTTGGCGATACTTTGTTTTCTTTTTTCAAGAAAAATAAAGATGAAATTAAAAAAAAATCCAAACAAAATAGAGACAATGAAGAAAAAATCCGAGAATAACAACAACTCAGCCTGCACTCAGACGCCACTCACCTTGGGCAGGTTGATGCTCTTGATGGCCTCTTCGACGCCGTGCGTCATGTCCGTCGACGAGTTGGGGTTGAGGACCAGAATCCGCACTGTGTCCCTGTGAGACTCCATGTTGGAACACGAGACAAGAGTCATTGGCCTTGACAGTGTGAAATTATATTGGTGCAATTGTTGAAGTTGACGTTGAAAACGAGAGTGTATGTTGCGAGCACGTTGAGGGCATGACTCCAATATCGCCACAACCTCGATAAATACGGAGTACGTACTTGATACTCCAGTGTTCTCTCGGGATTCTGTCGGTTTTCCCCGATCGTCGATAAGGCGTGGGGCGCCGCCCGTAGCCGTCACCCGTAACGTAATTAGCAGCCGTAGCTCCAGCTCCAGCGCCTGATTGGAGCGCATTAACTGACCGCCCGAATTCTGCCACTAGTCGTACTTGAGCCCCAGAAAAACCCACAATTTATCACGTGCCGGTGCTTGGCCAAATTGGAAAGAGCAGGAGCTCCCCGCGCTCGAGCTTCAGCTTTCTCCACGCACTTCAGTTCAGTCGCGACCTGCATACGGAGTACGTCGAACTCTCCTCTGTAAACGGAAACGGAAACGGCGGGCCAACCACTTTATCGTCGACACACTTTGCACCTTCTATTTCCTATCCCCTTTCCCGTCCCTTCAAGACAAACAGGTAAGCGAGAACAAGCAGGGCATATCTCTCCAACGGGATACACATATGAGCAACACCTTTACTCTGCCATTGCTTTCCCATCACCATCATCACCATCACCCATCGCATTTTTTCTTTCTTCTTCCGTATCATTCCCATCATACACCAGAACATCACCAGAACATCACCATCATCATCTATACACAGTCTACAATGCCTCCGCCCCGCAAAAGAACAAGGGCTTTTACTGACGATCTGAACAGCGATCTCGGCCCAAAATAGGAACAGCCCACGAGCGCGCGCAGAAGGACTGCAACTGCCAATTATCGCGAGTCCTCGTCGTCGTCGTCGTCGTTGTCGAGCAGCGAGGAGGACAGCACCGATCACGCGCCCAACGAGACGCCCGAGGAGACGCCAGAGGAGACTCCGGCTGAGACTCTAGCCAACACTGCAGCCAACACTGCAGCCAACACCCCAGTCGAAGCCGACACCAACACAAACACCTCCGCCCGCCCACCCGCACCATCCACCATGTCGTCTAGAAGCCGTGCAGGCCGCGCTGGGCCCAACCGCAACGGCCAGCTGGGCGAAGAGTACAACATCTGGCAACAGCTCAAAGAAGACCTCCGCAACTTTCCCGACACGCAAAACGCCGACAATGCGGTCCTCCGCGATATCATCGAGCAGGACGCGCACATGCACAGCACGCGCGACACCATGGACGCCGAGGCCGAGGAAAAGAAGCTGGAAGACCTGTTTCGCAAGGGCGTCAAGCACTCGGACGCTACCCAAGATAAGCTCACCAAGTTGCTGGAGCAGGCAATCTTGTTGAAAGCAGTGGTGGCCGCCAACAAGGAAGACGATCTCGACTCTGCCGGCAACGCCGCCAACAAGTCTGGGTCGACGCCGTCGCGGTCTAGCCTGCTGGCGGGCGGCAGCTCGTCGCGCAGTGCCGGTAGGGCCGGCACGCGGGAGCGGGAAAAGGAGCGCGAGCGGGCAGAAAAGGCGGAACGGGAGCGGGAGCGCGAGAAGGCGGACCGTGAAAAGGAACGCGAAAAGGCCGAGAAGGCCGAGAGGGCCGAGAAGGCCGAGCGGGCCGCGCACAAGGAAAAGGAGCGCGAGCGGACCGAAAAGGCCGAGCGGGCGGCCGAGAAAGAGAAGGAAAAGGCGCAGAAGGAGAAGGACCGGGAACGGGACCGGGATCGGGACCGTGACCGCGACCGCGAGCGGGATCGGGATCGCGACCGTGAGCGCGACCGGGCCGAGCGCGAAAAGGAAAAGGAAGAACGCGATCTCGAGCACAAGGAGCGCGAAAAGGATCCCTATGAGTTTGAGGGCCCTGGCGACGAGATGGACATTGAACCGAGCGGCAGTGCCGGCAGCGGCAACGGCAACGGCCACTCGCGCAAGGGCGGCGCCAGCAGCAACGGCAGCGGCAACGACCGCGGCGACCGCGGCGACCGTGGCGACCGCTCGTCGCATGCGCGCGACAGTGTTCCACCACGCGGCGGCGATCGCGACACAACCTCGTCCGTCAAAGCCGACAGCGTCGAGCCCCAGCTGCCCGGCAGCGCCATGTCGTCGGCCGCCCAGCGGTCACGCGTCATGTTTGTCAAGGGCCAGGACGTCGTTTTCAAGCCTAAACCAGCCAACCTCAACGACTCGGCCGACTGGTTTCTGGGCAAAGTGCAGCAGGTGCTCGGCGAGGGCAAATCGCGCCGGTATAAGGTCAAGGACGAGGACCCAGACGTCGCACCCGAGCAGCGCCAGGAGTACCGGACCAGCGCCTCCAACATGATCCCGCTGCCGCCGCCGGGCCAGGACCTCACAGAGCTCGAGGCCGGCAAGACGGTGCTGGCGCTGTACCCGGACAGCACGACGTTTTACAAGGCCGAGGTGATGAGCACAAACAAGGTCACCGGCAAAGTGAGCCTGCGCTTTGAAGGGGAAGAGAACTCGGGCCTGCTGCAGGAAGTCGAGCGCCGGTTTGTTGTTGAGTACAGGAACTAAGAGTCTGTTGGGGGAGGGCAGTCCCAGTCTGAGGTGGAGCTATATCTTGTGAGATGGCTTCTCAAGCCTTGAATTTGGCTTTTTTTTTTTTGACGTTTTTGACGTTTTGGTATTCTTTCTTTTTTGTTTAGGGATTGCGTGGCGCAATGGTTCGGATAGGCTTTTTGGGGGTTCATCACTTGATATCATCACTTGATACTTCACTTGATACTTCACTTGATACTTCACTTGATACTTCGCTTGATATCATCACTTGATATCTTCACTTGATAGGTTTGGCTGTTAATACCCAGGTTCGGGCTGAGAAAAGACACGGCACAAAGCCGTTTACTGAGATATACTTGTTGTTGGAAGCACTTGAAGAGACGCTTGTGATGCATTGTACGTGTGCACATAATTTTGAGATGCGTGCTTCGTGACTGTCAACATTGGAGTGCAATATCACAACTCAAAGTACGGCGTAGACCCTTACATAAGATGTCACAATAGACGCTGTAGCACGTCCTTCTCACTGTAAACTGACAACGCGCTCCGGATCTGCACACAAAACGGGTAGGAGCGCACGCCCCACCGGCAACTGCCTTCGCCCTCGCTGGCGCCCTCCAAAACTGCTAGCCTCCTAGTCTCCCCTATTTAAGTCAGGAACCCCACTTTGAGCCCCTGGGACAAGAAGGCGCTTGGGCGCTTTAGGCCGCCTTCTGCCGTAGTCGCACGTCGTACGGAGTATTACAGACGGCACTGGTCAGGGGCAAGGTGTGCCTGCTGTCCCATCGCTCCTGCCACCACAGAAGAAGAGAGACCTCCACAATCAGTCGACTGCCAATTTACCCAGGAAAGCAAAAAGGAGGGAGCTCTCAAAAAGGGACGATATTACAAAAAAGAACAAGCAAAAAGGAATATCACAGACAACGGCGCATCCCGATCCGATCTCCAGACGCCACGACCGCGAACCCCAAACCTTTTTCTTCGGAGAGACGATTGCCGATCTTCTTTTTTGTCGCGACCCCCTTTTTTCTTCTTTTCTTTTAGCTTTGTTGTCGCGCGACTCGACCATCCTCCAGGAATTGATTTTGCTGGATCCAACTCCCCGACATCCCACGAGCTGTGAGCATCACATCGCATCTACGACTACGAACGTACTGAATTGCCTGACCTCGGTCCCTCGTCTTCCGCCAAGTCCAAAGACTGAGCGTCCTACCCTCGCCTGACCCGCGACGCGCCAACCGACGCGCCAACCGACGCGCCAACCAACGCGACTTTCCTCGATCGATCTCGACGTCGACGGCCTCCTTGATATACTTTGATACCCTGATACTTTGATACCCTGATACTTTGATACCCTGATACCCTATACCCCTTGATACCCTCCACATCCATCCACCATGGGCGGCCAGTTCTCCAAGATGATGGGCAAGATCTTCGGATCCAAGGAGATGCGCCTGCTGATGCTGGGCCTCGACGCTGCCGGCAAGACGACGATCCTGTACAAGCTCAAGCTGGGCCAGGACGTGACGACGATTCCGACCGTTGGCTTCAACGTTGAGACTGTGACGTATAAGAATGTCAAGTTTAATGTGTGGGATGTCGGCGGACAGGACAAGATTCGGCCGTTGTGGAGACATTACTTTAGTGGTGAGTCGCAACCCGAGCAGCGAGCAGCGAGCGTCTGCGTAGCAGGCAGATACACCTACGAGGTGACTACTTGGATCAAGTATACTGACACTGACACTTTGCAGGCACCCAGGGTCTCATCTTCGTGGTCGACTCCTCCGACCGGGTACGCATGGACGAGGCGAGGCAGGAGCTGCACCGCATCATCAACGACCGCGAGATGAAGGACAGTCTGCTGCTGGTCTTTGCCAACAAGCAGGATCTCGAAAACTCCATGAAGCCGCAGGAGGTCACGGAGGCGCTGCAGCTGTCCAAGCTCAAGGACAAGATCTGGTACGTGGTGCCAAGTTGCGCGACCACAGGCGAGGGTCTGTTGGAGGGTCTGGCCTGGCTGTCCAACAACGTCAAGGCACCGCCGGCGCCTGCCAAGAAGTAGGAGAGAAAGGTGTGCGAAAGCACAAAGGGAGAGAGTTGAAGATGGACGGTCTGCCGTGGTTTGCCGTTGGTCTATTGTGTTGTATGGTCTATGTGGTCTATAGGACTTTTAATGCTGTGTTGATTTCTGTTCGTTTCCTTTCCCCGTTACTGTTATCCTCCACACCACACTCCTCCTTTCGTCTTCGTCTTTCGTCTTCGTCTTTCGTCTTCACCTTCTCCCATCTCCCTTCATTCCTGTCTCTTTCTGTCAGTGTTTTCCTGTTTCCTCGTCTGCCTTTTGTTTCTTCTCTTGATATTTTTGCTCTTACTGTTTTTTCTTCTTTCTTCTCTTCATCTTTCTTGTTCATGCCTTTGCATGTACTGGGTGTTGCGTCGGCAGATGGATAAAAGGGTATACCCAAGTGCGAGGGCGTGGACGTCTGCAGACAAAAGGCTCGACAATATCGTCTTCTGTCTTGTCTTTTGACCTCCATCTCACACCGCATTCTTCGTGTTCTTCGTTTTCTTCTTCTGTCTACTCCGTGTACTTCCGTACCCTTTCATAGATACCTCGTAATTCGACCTTGTTGCATCTTTTAAAAGTATTTGAATTTCAGCACACTATTCCTCAAATGAAAATGAAAACGAAAGCAAAGCAAACAAACCAAGCGGAAAGGGGTATAATAAACAAGCGTGCATCGTAATACACACAACAAGAGGGGAATAACATCAATCGTAAAAGGCAAAAAGGCAAAAAGGCAAAAAAGGCAAAAACAAAAACAAAAACTCCAGGACCGGACTATTCCTTTACCCGTTTGCTGGCCCGCATAAGAGAGTCGTCGGGCAGGCCGCTCCGCTTGGTACCCGGAAGGCTGCTGGTGCGGATGTCGTTGTCGTCCTGGCTGACGCGCCGGTGCGGGTATTCGGTTTTGAGGCCTTCAAAGCAGTTGCTGCTGATGAGGGTGTCGCCGCTGGTGAAAAAGGGATGCTCGAGGGCGGCTTCGGCCGTCAGTCGCTTTTCGGGGTCGTACTCGAGCAGGCCGGCCAGCAGCGAGTAGCCGTTGCTCCCCAGACTGGCCAGCGATGCCGGGTTGGCGTTGGCGGCGGCGGCGGGCTGGAGCGGTGCAGACGTCTGTCCTTGGCTGATGGTGCTGTAGTACCACTTTTCGAGGTTGCCGTGGGTGTTGGCCGAAGAATGGCCCGACGAATGCGCCGACGAATGGTGGCCGTGATGATGATGGCTTGTGAGCGGCGGCTGCAGCGTGCTCAGCTGCTGGTACTCGGGCATGTTGGCCAGCAGCGGCCAGCGCTCCTTGGTGGGCAGGCCCATGATGTCGACAATCTTTTGCATCTGGTTGCGCTGAAAGGGCACCGTCTTCTTGGAGTCCATCTTGGCCTCTTCGCCCTTGAAGATGGGCCGCAGCGACAGCAGCTCGGCAAAGATGCAGCCAATGGCCCACATGTCAATGGCCGGCGTATAGTGGCGCGAGCCCAGGAGCAGCTCGGGGGCGCGGTACCAGATGGTGACGACGACTTTATCGCCCGAAAAGAGCGAGTGCAGCGGCTTGTAGAACAGCCGCGCCAGGCCCAAGTCGCCAATCTTGACCTGCCCGCCCGACGTGACCATGATGTTGGCCGGCTTGAGGTCGCGGTGCAGCACCCAGTTGGTATGCAGATACTGGCTGCCGTTCAAGAGCTGGAACATGATGCTGCGGATCGTCGATGCCGGGATCGGATGCCGGGGCTGCTGCGTGTGGTGATGGATGATTTGCAGCAAGTCGTGCTCGGCGTACTCAAAGACCATGTAGATGGCCTTGTCCTCTAGGATGATCTCGACCAGCCGAATCACATTGTAGTGCGACAGCTCGCTGCACAGCGCCATCTCCCGGATCGCCGACTGGCTGATGCCCGTATAGGTAATCTGCTCGCCCTCCTTGTCCGGCTTGAACTTTTTGATGGCAAACTCCCCCGGCAGCCCCTGCCGGCTCACCGCCTTGTACACGCGCCCGTATGTGCCGCTGCTGATAAAACCGATGACGCGGTACTTGTCCGTCACGCGCACCTTGCTCTGGTAGCCGACATAGCCCACGCTGCGGTCCGCCGGGTCGTCAAACGCCGCCTGGACGCTGCGCTTGAGGCCCTGCGCGCGCATCGACCCGGACGCGGGGCCCGAAGCGCCCGTCGGTGGGTTCGTGTGGCTCATCGTGGGGGGTATCAATGTCGATGTGGATGTCAATCGGAGGTCAGATGTTGTCGACAAGGATGCGATAAAATGTGGTGATGTGCGATGCGCCGAGATCGCCTTAGGACGGCGGCTCTGTTGAGCAGACACCGCTCGACAGCATTGGCGCAGGAGTCGATGATTGGTAGGGTATCGAAATCGGTGGCTCGTCTGTTGCGCGTTGACAGCGAGGTGTCGTGACAAGGAGATGGGTCGGTGGACGTGATGACGATGTCGGTGATGATGGAAAGAGGTGGAGTCTGAGTCGTGGAGTCTGGCAGGCCGTTAGCGTGGATGGCTGCTGGCCACTGTGCTGACATAACAGGGCGGCATTAACGTGGCTCACAGGCTGTCACGGCACTGTTTAGCGGCTGCAGTGAGGTACTACGAACGTACGGTGTACTTTCACATTATAGGCGCTTTAGTGCATTTGGCGGTGTCACAGGCGTCGTTATCAGAATCATGGATAGAAACATAGTTGATTGCGACAGGTCGCTCTTTCGTTTTTCGTTTTTCGTCTTGCATAAAACCATCTTCAAACGCGCAATGCCCACCAAATAAAACAGCACTCTCCGAATCGCCGAATCGCCTCTCTATCTACGCCGTAGACTGCCCGCCTACCGCCTACCGCGGCCCCAGCTTCTCGAGCACACGGGCGCCCTGCTCCTCCCACTCGGCCTTGGTCACCCACATGGACTCCTTGTCGGCCATAATGTTGGCCAGGACTGCACCACCCAAAAACACCATGTGTCTCCGGCGCGGCGGGTCTTCTATCCGCACCTTGAACTTGCTCAGGCGCTCCGGGTTGCCGCCCAGCACGCGCGTCAGCCACAGCTGCTTGAGCTCCTTTTCGAGACGCGAGGGCAGGCCGGGGTACATGCTGCTGCCGCCGGACAGGACAATGGCCTTGAAGAGGGACGAGCGCACATCGACGTCGGCCTGCTGGATGGTGTTGAACAGGAACTCGGCCATGCCGGGCTGCTCGCAGTCGACGAGGTGGGGCTGGAACAGGCACTCGGGGGCCTCGAAGCGCTCGCTGCCGACACGGATGACCCGGCCGTCGGGCAGCGTGTAGCTCTCCACCAACACCGTCGTCTCTTCGCTCAGGCGCTTATCAAGCTCGAGATCGTACGAGACATAGCACAGCTTCTCCTTGATCTGGCGCACCGTCTCGAAGTCGGCCGTGCGGTTCAGGGCGTAGCCGCGGCGCAGCAGCAGCGCAATCAGGTTCTGCGTCACGTCGCGGCCGGCCACGTCGAGACGGCGCGTCAGGTGGTTGAGCACGACGCTCTCGTAGACGGGGACAATGTGCGTGACGCCGTCGCCCGAGTCGACGACGACACCGCTCGACAGACCCTGGGCATAGAGTGCCAGCACCGCCTGGATAGCCACGTAGACACCGCCAAAGTTGTAGCGGTCAAACATGACCTCGCACATCTGCTCGCGGTTCTTGAGCGGGTTCATGGGCGGCTCCGTGAGCAGAATCTTGCGGTCCGTCGTGTCAATCTGCATCTTTTCGTAAAACGTGTAGTCCCACAGGTGCTGCATGTCGTCCCACTTCTTGACGATGCCGTTCTCCATCGGGTAGCTGATCTGCAGCATCGTGCGCGCCGCCGCGGCTTCGTCGCCGCACATAATGTCCTTGATCACCAGGTCATTGTCGCCCTTTTCTTCTGTGCGCAGGATGGGCCGGCCGACAATCGAGGGGTACTGGAACTCGGGGAAGTTTTGTGCGGCATAGCCGACCTTGAGGAAGCCCGTGCCGCCGTCGAGGACTGTCCGTTAGCATGCGTAGCAACAAGGGGAAGTGATGACTGGGAGTAGTGGGAGCTATGATGATCATGAAGAGGGAGCTCGGATCTCAGGAGCTCAATGGTCGGCCACAACAGCTCAATTGCTTTCGGGGAGAACGTACCAATCGGGGGAGGATTCGCCATTGTGAAGTCGTTGGGCGAAGAGAGGAGAGGAGGAGGATGTCGGGGAGGTCAGAGTCGTGGATCGTGGTTGTCGCCGTCGCAGGTTGTACTCTGCTTGCACGCCTGCTTCTCGGAATGGCTGGGTGTTGGTCCCAGTCCACGGATGCTGACGTTGAATTAGCGGGGTCGGGGGCGCAGCTAGATAAAGCGAGCGGAATGCGCTGCCTGCCAGGCATTGCGTAGTGCGAGGAGTGCACGTGACGAGTCTCGTGGTGCCCCACTGTTGGAGCTGTGTAAACATCACAGAATCAGGGGATAGACTTGTCGAATTCAAAAGCATATTGTCTACTCCAGATCCTACAAATGCAATTGTGTCAAATTGAAGAATAAAGAATACAAAAGAAAGATCATGGGCGCGTCGTTCAACCCATTTGTCGTACAAAACTCACCACTCGCCGCGTTCTGTCTGTTACGCAGAGACAACTTACAGGCCTAATCGGGCAAGAGTGGATTCAACGTCCTCAGCCTCTCCAACTCGCAACAACATCTTCCTCTAGTCACCTACACGACGTACCACTGCGTCATCGCATCCCGGTCCGTATGTGTCGAGTACTGCGTCTGGCCCACCCACACCGTCGCTCTGTAGCCAAAGGCTGGACTGACTGGACTGAAAAGCCAAGCCCGATATGGCGGTTGAAACTGTAGTGTAGGACGTCAGGAGCAGTTGGCTGCATCTGTTCAAATGCGGGTTCGTGTGTTGTCCGCGTCATGGGTTGTATTGTGATTGTGGAGGTTGACGATCGTGAAGTGACAATATGATGTGATGCTCGAAAGGGGACGATTGTTTACTCCGTACAGCA
Organism: Sporothrix euskadiensis; assembly: GCA_019925375.1. Classification (NCBI taxonomy): domain Eukaryota; kingdom Fungi; phylum Ascomycota; class Sordariomycetes; order Ophiostomatales; family Ophiostomataceae; genus Sporothrix; species Sporothrix euskadiensis. Next base: position 169,120 of record JADHKQ010000042.1, read on the forward strand.
CAGTGAGGCAAAGCTTTGGGGCAGTCCGACAGCTTCTAGCGTGCCACCTGCCAGGCTGACCAATCATGTGATCAGAACGCCACCTCGCCGCCAAAATAAGTGGAGCCACCAGCTCGCTAAAGAGCTTGCCGAAAGCTGCAGGACAGAAACGCGATCCAAAGCCCGTCGGCTCTCTTACGACCTCAACACACGACTCGACTCACGACTGACGACTGCGACACCACACCGCGAGCCACCATGTCTGTCCTTCTCGAAACCAGCAAGGGCGACATTGTAATCGACCTGCTGGTGGACTATGCACCCAAATTGTGCGAAAAGTGAGTTCCGTCTCCACGAGCTTCCTTGTCGTCTTTCTTCTTTGCTCCCTGCTAACATCTCCAGCTTCCTCAAACTGTGCAAAATCAAATACTACAACTACTCGCCCGTCCACTCGATCCAAAAGTCATTTTCCTTCCAGACCGGCGACCCGCTCGGCCCGCTCTCCAAACAGTCCGACGGCGGCTCCAGCATCTGGGGCATCCTGTCAAAAGACCCGGCGCGACGAACGTTTCCCGCCCTCTTCCACCCCAAACTCAAGCATGTCGAGCGAGGCACCGTCGGCATGGCCACGGTGGCCCACCCCACCGACCCAGACGTGCGGCTGGCGGCGTCTCAGTTTATTGTGAGCCTTGGCGACGACACCGATTTTCTGGACGGCAAGTCGGCCATCTTTGGCCGCGTCGTCGAAGGCTTTGATGTGCTGGACGCCATCAACAGTGCCATTGTCGACGACAACGGCTACCCTTTGGTGGACATTCGCATCAAACACACGGCCATCCTCGACGATCCCTACCCGGACCCGGACGGACTGGTGGAGCCACCGGAATCGCCTGCCCCGTCCCGGGCGCAGCTCGACACCGCCCGCTTAGGGGAGGACGACCAGAACGACATGGACAACCCCGACGCCGACGACGAGGACAGAGCTGCTGCCGCCGAAAAGGCCCGCCGCGAACGCGAAGCCCGCGCCCAAGCACTGACGCTCGAAATGATGGGCGATTTGCCCTTTGCCGAAGTCAAGCCGCCCGAGAACGTTCTGTTTGTCTGCAAGCTCAACCCCGTCACGCAAGACTCAGATCTCGAGCTCATCTTCAGCCGCTTCGGCACCATTCTGTCCTGTGAAGTCATTCGCGACCGCAAAACAGGCGACTCCCTACAATACGCCTTCATTGAGTTTGAAGACAAGTCTGCCTGCGAGGCCGCCTACTTTAAAATGCAAGACGTCCTCATTGACGACCGCCGCATCCACATTGACTTCTCCCAGAGTGTCTCCAAGCTGAGCGACGCCTGGCGCAGCGACACCAACGCCAAGCGCCAGAAACAGGCCCGCGGGCGTGGCGGCGGCTGGGGCGGTGTACGCGAGCTGGAAAAGTGGCGCAAGTACCGCAATGAGGACGATGCTGATCGCGATGACCGCTACGGTATGGTGCACAACGACGACGAGATCCGCGGACAGCACGCCCAAGCCTTTGCCGAGAAGGAGGCGGCGACAAAACAGTCAGAGGACACAGCCACAAAATCATCAAGGGCGGACGACAGATACAATGGCGGTCGCGGTGGTCGGAATGAAAGAAGGGACCGCGGTGGAGACCGACGAGACAGATACGACGGCAGATACGGCGGCAGAGATCGGGGAAGAGACAGCAGAGACAACCGAGATCGCGACCGCGACCGCGACCGCGACAGGGACAGAGGCCGCGGCCGTGGTGGACGACACGAAAGACGAGACGGCAGCAGCAGCCGACGCGACGACCGCTATAGACACGACCACTACAGAGACGACAAGGCAAGGTCCGATGCCCGAAGTCGGAGTCCACGCAGGGACCGACGCGATGGCGACCGAGACGGAGGCCGTCGGCGGAGGTAGTCTCTCCTTGTTGGCCCGTCTTTTGATTTATTTACCATGTACACCACACGAAGCATATTGTGCTATTTACCTTTTGTTCTTTACGTTTGCATTCAATTGATACCACACATTGCCATGCCGCATGATGTCTTTTGTCTTGCATTGTGCTTCTTTTGACGTGTGTCGACAAGGTTCAGGCCCTCGTCTACTCTTTCCTGTTTTCTGCTGGGCCAGAATGTAGAGAAGAAGAGAGACAATATGAAGAGGAATACGAAACAGACAGGAGATACAGACTACACAGAGACAAAAGCAAACAGCAAACAGCAAACAGCAAACAGCAAACAGCAAACAGCAAACAGCAAACAGCAAACAGCAAACAGCAAACAGCAAACAGCAAACAGCAAACAGCAAACAGCAAACAGCAGACAGCAGACAGCAGACAGCAAACAGCAAACAGCAAACAGCAAACAGCAAACAGCAAACAGCAAACAGCAAACAGCAGACAGCAGACAGCAGACAGCAAACAGCAAGGGGCATGGGACATGGGACACGGATAACACGATACGAGGGGCGACAAGACAAGGCGTTTGCACCCAGCCTCGGGGAATAATGTTGAACATTCTGAAAATGTTGACAAGTCAATCTACACTGTACTGAAAAACTGTTTGATGTTGGACGGCCGATGGAGGCGAGATGAGGAGAAAAATGGGCGGCTGTCCCTTGTGTCTGTCTCTTGTGTCTCTCGTGTGTTCTTGTGTGTTCTTGTGTGTCGCCTTGTCTGTGTCGGCTTCTGATGTCGGCCTTGTGCCACGACCTACAAGACGAGGAAGAAAAAAAAAGAAAAAAAAAGAAAAAAAAAGAAAAAAAAAGAAAAAAAAAGAAAAAAAAAGAAAAAAAAAGAAAAAAAAAAAAGAAAAAAGAAAAAAAAAAAAAAAAAAAAGAAAAAAAAGACAAATTAAGACAGAAAAAGTGAGAGGCGATATCCATTGGCCAACGGAGCAAACATGGTAGAGACGCCTTCTATCTCTGTTGTCTCTTCTCTCCTCTTGTACTACGCTGCATCGGGTGAATCGTTACCAGGGGTCGTCTTCTTACCCCCCCTTCGTCTCTCCTCTCATCCGTCTCTTGTTCAGGCGAAGCGAACGTGCAAACGATAGGCTGGGAGGGTTTGAAAAAAGAAGAAAAATCAAAGGATAACAGCGATAAAAGGGGCAAGAAGTGGAAAGAGGGGAGGCGCGGAGAAATAGAGAGGAGACGACAAGACGTGACACGGGCGAGAAGCTGGAGATCCGTGGGATAGAGTCCGTATCTGTTTCCAATGTTTGTCTATTTCGTATTTGTTGTCTCTCTTTCCCACTCTGGTTTTTGGTTTTTGACCCAACCCTGGCATCTTTCCCCTCCGTTTACATCATGGCTTTTGCTCAACTACCCGTGGCTAGCCTACGCCTCCGTTTGTTCTCCCTACGATATTTGCCTACCCGCACTTGTCAGTAGACCAGCTGCCGATGTTGAGGGCATACAAACGTGGTGGATGAAGGGAGCCGAAAACGAAAAGGACGAAAAAGACACTCAAAAAAGAGACAGGTCGCCTGCGTCTACATTTTCTGTGTTCTCCCTCGCCACAACAGAAAAGCAGCAACACCAACGGTCCGTGTTCTCCGTGCACACACAAGCACAAACAGTCAACAGTCAACAGTCAACAGTCAACAGGACGACAAACGGCAAGACGAGAGATGCAGGGCTTGCAGTCTGGCTCCCTGACTTGTATTGGCCCGACCTCCCACAGAATATTGTCGCACAAGTTTAATATCAGCCGTGGACGACCAGTAGAGGGCACAACTATGTACTCTAAGCTATCAGCTCTTGAGAGTACAAACATGGGCGCAGCCCTTCCCCCCTCTTTTTCGACCGTTGGCCAGGAGGCCGGGGGACAGGCGAGGCAAAAGACTATCAAGCCAACCAAATGCGCCAGAACAGACTGGACACAGGAAAAGAGCACACGCAGCCCGGTTGCTTGCAGTTTTTATGGACTGATTTCTGTTCTTGCCTCGCTTCGTCTTTGTTTTCTGTTTTCTGTTTCTGTTTCTGTTTCTGTTTTCTGCCTAGCCTAGCTAGGCTAATAAATAAAATCTGACATGCATCGGGGTTGTTTTTGTTTGCTCCAGAATCCAGAGGGGGCGTTGCCATCAAATGTTTCGACGTTCTGGAGAATTCTGGAGCCCTTCGCTGAGAAGCAGGTTCCCCTGTTTTGTGGCTGGCTGGCTCCGTTGGTCGACGATCCTTGCCATGCACATCATTTCTGGCCCTTTTCGTATCTTTTCTTCTGTTTCGTCTTTGTTATACTCGTCGGCATGAAAAAGAAGAAAGAAAAGAACATTCAGTGGGGAGGGTCTACTCCAAGTCTTCATCTCGATGCGGGGCAAACCGCAAACTGCAGACATTTTCTCGATATCACCCCGAGAATGCCTCCCATTTCAAGATTCGACTTCTGCTTGAACACTGCACAAGAGCTGACATGATTGGCATGAAACGGGCTCTTTTTGTTTCTTTTTTTTTTTTTCTTTTCTTTTTTTTTTCTCTCTCTCTAGATGGGGGAACAGTTGCGGGACTACTGCACAAACGAAATAAAATACAATGCATGAGACGCTTGTCTTTTCGTGGCCGTTTGCTGTTGCTGCCAGAAATGGCCACTTAGAAGCGAGGACGACAGTAAAAAAGTGATAATCTACAGAAACACAAACACAACACGGAAAATAAAAGCAGCTCCAACTTGAGTGGCTCCAACTTGAGCAGCTCCAACTTGCCACCTCCACTGCCAAATAAGACACTAGACGCTGTGGATAAGGGAGAGAAGAAAGAGGTCGACGAGACAGGGGATCAACGGTAAATAGATGCTGACACGGGAGTTTGTACAACCTACGGGAAGAGTTGCCTCCGCGTTTTCTGCTGCTTTATTTGTTTCCCATTTTATCTGATATGTAGGCGCCCCCTTTCGGTTAGATTTGACGTCTGCTCCCATTCTCGATATTATTTTAGACTTTGTCAACCCATTTTTCTGTTTATTTTCTGTTTATTGTCTGCCTCCTGCTGTTTCACCGTTTTCTTCTATGCTGTGTTACGGGGCTGAAGGAAAGAAGACAACACGAGCTGGCAGCGGGTTCGGTGCCTTTAGTCTGGTTGGGAGTAGTTTACCAAAAACACACTGCACGATATCCACAAACCAAAAAAAAAGAAAGAAAAAAAGAAAAAAAAAAGAAAAAAAAGAAAAGACGGAACCAACAACCACTTCATCGAATAACTGCAACCAACAAGACAACCTCTCGTCGTGGGGACACAAGCAGAGGACGGCCATCTACACGAAACACGTCGGCCCAAATGAGAAGTCAACCAGTCCCGACCGTCTCGACAATCCTGCCAATGGGATCACTGTATGCACAGGAAGAAAGAATTCAAACAGAAAACAGAAAGCAAGCGATCAGCAGGTAAGACAACGGGAACTGTCAAAATGATAGATCGTGGTCAGGAGTGGGTCGCTACAGGGAGATGAATCAAGTACAATGAGATAAACGGTCATGACGATGGACTTGGACGGGAAATAACAAATAAAACAGTACATATTCCACACACAGACGACAAAGCTACTCTTGAAGAAAAAAACAGAAAAAACATACAAACGGCAGGCCTGCCCCATCTATTTATACAATACGGAGACTTTGTGCTCCGTGCTTTTTTGTACCCCCGCAACGACGACTGGCATCGACTGCCAACGACTGCCAACGACTTACATCAACGCCTGGCATCGCACAAGACAGCTCAACGTGATGCACGTAGTTTGCCATTTTCGTTTGCCTGTCCTACCCCTGGCTGTCCCAGTGGCTGTCCCACTGGCCGACTTTTTGTTTTGTGCAGTCTTTTCTACCCCTGGACTGGAACGCTGTTTGGCTTTTCTCATCCGTCCCATCCTTCTGCTCTTCTCCCACGCTAGCTACTCAAACCTCTCCCATGTCTCCGCAGACCTGGGCCAGGATGTCGTTTGTCTTTGTCTTTTGTATGTCTCTGGATGCAGGCGGCAGGATTCTGAAGCAGGGTGGCTTGCAGCTTTTCTTGCAGCTTGTCGTCGTCCCTGCAAACGACAAACCGCAGACTGCAGACTGCAGACTGCAGACTGCAGACTGCAAACACAACCACACCTTGCTGCAGGCACAGACGCCTCTTTTCTTGTTGTCTTCTTTCCTCTTCCTTCTTCTCCGAGCTGCAGACAAACTGCCAGTGTTGTTGTTGTCCGTGCATCTAAAATTATATTCTCCCCGGACGGCCCTGTCCTTTTCTGTCTCTTTTTATCTCCCTCTCTTTCGTTTACCGGTCTGAGTCAAGATTGGGCTAAGTTGTGAAATACAAACTGTAGAATAAACCGTTAAATAAAGTAAAATAAACCATAAAATAAACCATAAAATAAACCACTGTACAAACCGGGACAAGCAACGGGTACACAAAACATCTGCAAAGCACAACGAACGTGCACTGCTTCTCCCATGCTCTCATTTTTCTCGTTTCCTCATTTTTCCTCATTCTGCTTCCAAGGACCGCCGTTTATTTTTATGACAGGTCAAAAAGCACAAAAGCGACAGGTTTTCTCTTTCTTTCGTTTTCCTTTCCCCTCCCTTTCCACTCGGCGCGTCTTTCGTTTTCCCTTGTCGCCTTCCGTCAGTCCCTCGTTGCTGAAGCAAAAGCCGGCTTCTTTGGTGGACCGCTCCACTCTCTTTCTGTCTTTTGTCTTGTCTTTTGTCTGCTTTCTGCTGTCTGCTGTCATTCTTTCTCTTTGTCGGCCAGTCGTCCTCGCCTCGCCGTCCCTCGTCCACTCTAGTCTTTGCCCATCTCCATCTCCACTCACTTATACCCACTCACTTACACACACTCGTTCTATCCATCTATTTTCTTATCTATTTAAGGCCGGCTCCTCGTAGTCTGCAACAGACCTCAGTTTACTGTCCGTCCTGTTCACATCTTTCATCTTTCATCTTTCATCTTTCTATTTCTCTCTTTGCTTCCTCCACTTCCTCTCTTCTCTTCTTTCTCTTCTTCCTCCTCTTCCTTTACTCGTTTCATAGGATCCTATATATTAGTACCCTTAAAGATATAATCCTTTTTGCCTCATCATCTATCCAATATTCTGTCCTATCCAGCAGACTCGGCTTCAAGAAAACAGCAAATGCATCATTCATAACAAGCCCATCCACAAATATTGTCGCTCGCTACCACTCTATCAAATACCTCAATAATTCAAACCCTGTTTTCTTTGTAACTCTTTTCTTTCTCTCTTGTCCTGTACTTCTTGGTTGACTTCTGTATATCACAACACTGCCACTACCATCACAAAGGTGCCACTCGCTTCACCCTTTGCCAGCATTTCGTCTGACAACATCGGCATCAAGCTCAGAAATCCCCCAACCGTTCATATACATCCACGTCAATCATCCCATCCTTACCATGGTCTCCCAAACCTACGGCCACCATGGCGACAAGCGATACAACCGCGCCTTTTCTCCGTATGTCGGCAGCTCCGGGTATGCCGAGGCGCGCGTCTACGTGCCAACCCAGCCCGACTCGCGAACGCTCATGAGCGAACACCAAAACGACCGCCCCGAGCCCCCAGCCAGACGGCGGATTGCTGTGGCAGTGAGTACACCCTTGCATTTATATTGCTTAGCCTCCGCTGACCGTGTAGTGTGGCCGTTGCCGGCAACGCAAGATCCGGTGCAGCGGCGACGTCGGCCAGAACATTCCGTGCTCCAACTGCAAGAATGCCGGCGTGACGCAGTGTCTGTTTCTGCGTGTGTCATCCCGCGAGACGCCCATCAAGAGCGACGTGGCGTTGGGCGGACTGGCCAGTTACGGAAGCATGGGCGGTCTCAACAGTCTCGGCAGCCTCCGCAACGAGTTCAACTACAACCCCGTGATTGCCCGTGCCCTGGCCACCCGGTCGGCCGTGCTACCGCCGCCGGCGCATCCTCAGGCGCATCCTCAGGCACATCCTCAGGCACCGCCACCGCCTCCGCCGCCATCGAGCTACAGCACCTGCTCGAGCGGCAGTAGCAACGACTACAGTAGTGTGGGCGGCGTGAGTGTGGGCGCCAACGTCAACGAGCCGTTCCGGTCGTCGAGCTTGTACCCGTATGCCAACAAGCCGGCGTCGTCTTCGTCGTCGTCGTCGTCGTACTTTTCCAATATGGGCTCGCCGTGGGGTGCGGGCTACGGCGAAGACTGTGTGGACTACACGATCCCGACGTGCAGCCCGTACGCTGCGGTCAACGATACGTCGGGCGGCGGCCACTTGGTGTCGTACCAGCCGTGGGATGCACGGTCGAAGCAGCAGACTACGCACGGTGTCGTGACTGTGTCGGACACGACTGATACGCCATCGCCCACGATGCCGCTGCCGCCGCCGCCCTTGTCGGTGCCGTCGAGCATCTCGACCAAGCCGTCGGATGGACATGGCACACCCGGTCCCAGTCCAGTCCACAGCACGCATCATGGAAGCAGTGGCAGTCACAACAGTAGCAACAGTAACAGCTCCAACAACAACAACAACAGTTACAGCCCCAGCACACCCGGCCTGTCCAGCCTGCCCAACACGACATCCGGCACAACCAGCCTGGTCTACCGCCTCGCGGCTGTCGACAATGACGATTACCGCCATGCCCCATCGCCGCTCAATGCAGGTATGGCTCGCACCGCTATCGAAGGCATCGATCGTCTGTTGGTGAATGAACCCATGGGCCGTCCTTTGCTCGGTCCATCCATCACCAGTTCCATGGCCAGCAAGTCTGCTGCTGAGTTTGTCACCCGCAGTGCCGCACCCAGTCCAGCACCGCAGCCGCAGCCGCAGCCGCACCACTCTATCCACACGGGCTACACTAGCCACACCCTCAGCCCGGCCGACCGCGTCTCGTCCCTCAACTCATCTCTGGGCTATTCCACTGCTCGCAGCAGCCCTGTTGACCACCACCATTCCTCTCCTTACGGCCCTGCCTCCTCCAACACAACAAGCAGCAACACCATCAGTGATGGCAGTCTTTTTAGCGACCAAGACCGCGATGTTGGCCTGCAGGGCAGTGGCGGTGGACCATCGTCGGCCACGTCGTACCTGGACAGCTACACCTACGAGCCTGGTCCGCCGCCGCCAGTACACCCGAGAACATCCAGCACTTGTCTCTCTGGCAGTCTGGGCCTGAACAGCTCGGGAATGGCCCGTCAACAGAGCAGCAAGACTAAGACGGCCTCGACTGAGAGCCTGGGCCAAAAGACAGCGGCGTCTTCTGGGACGCCGACAACGCCGACAACGATGGCAACGACGACAACGTCGATGCACCGCGTCTACAACCCGACTGATGGCCCGGCACCACCGCCTTTGAGCCGTCCTTCTTCACCGCCTATGTACACCCAACACCATGATGCACGCAGTGAGACCCTCTGCAGTGGCAACCATGGCCATCTCCAGCATGTCCACCAAACATCCGGATATCGTGTGTAAGAGAGTAGATTGCTCTTTTGTTTTGCTTCCATGATGGCTGAAGTGCTTTAGTCTCGACTTAGGTTCTTTCGTCTTTCATCTTAGGTTAATCAATGGTTTTACTGATGTTTTGTTTTTCTGCATTTATTTTGCATCTATTTTGCATTTTCCAACATTTGTTGTTCTTCCGTTACTTTTTAGTTGTTTTCTTTTTCTTTTTCTTTTTCTTTTTCTTTTTCTTTTTCTTTTTCTTTTCTTTTCTTTTCTTTTCTTTTCATTCCTTTCCTTTCCTTTTACTTTCCTTTTTCTTTCCTTTTTCTTTCCTTTTCTTTATTGGCCATCCTGTTTTCTTACTGTAATATCTATTTGCTTTCAGCGAAACCTCCTGTCAGATTCCCTTCCAAGGTTGAAGGGAGTGGCGAGGCAAATAAAATAAATCAACATCGAGTCATCCAAATACTGAAAAGTGAAAATCGAAACATGAAAATCAAAAGAAATGAAAGTTGCACTTTAGACACATTTGGTGAAGTCTAGACCGCCTATCGCTAGCGCTTCCTCCCCTGAACGATGCCCGCTAGCCTACTTACACCTGGGTACAGACCGTTTCTAGCTACTCCTAGCCAATGGTTGGAGCTTGTGGTGGCTACTCGCTAGGAATGCACCGAATATGGATTCCACTATTGTACAGTTGTGTACTCCGTACTGCACCCCGCTCCTTCCCATTCTTGCTTTCTGCCCACCGCTCCTACGTTCTCCGCCTCATCACCCTCACACTCACAGGCCAATCGCACCTGCCAATTGCAGCTCCATTGGCACCTGCCACATACTAATACGACATAGACTTTTCCATTTCGTGCCCCTTCCCTCTTTCCTTTTTTGTCTCTTTTGTCTTCCTTCCCTGCATCGTACAAAACATCGTCTCGCCCACTTTTGACAGCTTCACTTTTGCCTCCTTTTCTCATCAAGCTACGCATCCGATACACATCGACAATCACCTCCTCCCTTTCTTTCTCCCACCACCGACACCATCGACACCACCGACAACACCGACACCACCAACACCACCACCACCTTCACCATGCAGATTCCCCTGATCCGGCTCCAGTGCGGAGTCAACTCCTACGACTGGGGCAAAAAGGGCACCGAGTCCGTCGCCGCCCAATATGCCTCGGCCACACCCGCCGCCGGCTTCTCCATCCAACAAGACAAGCCGTACGCCGAGCTCTGGATGGGTACGCACCCGTCGAACCCCTCCAAGGACGTCGAGACCGGCCGCAATTTGCTGGACCTGGTGCAGGACAACCAGGCACTGCTGGGTGCTTCCATTTCCGAGAAATACGCCCAAAAGCTTCCCTTCCTCTTCAAAGTGCTCTCCGTCAACAAGGCGCTGTCGATCCAGGCGCACCCCAACAAGAAGCTGGCGGAGCAGCTGCACGCGCGCGACCCGAAAAACTACCCGGACGACAACCACAAGCCCGAGATGGCGATTGCCATTACGCCGTTTGAGGGACTGTGCGGGTTCCGGCCGCTGGGCGAGATTGCCCACTTCTTGAAGACGGTGCCGGCACTGCGCGAGCTGGTCGGCGAGGACGTCGCCTCGGCTTTTGCGCAGACAGTCACAGGCCACGAGACGGACGACAGTGCTGAGGCGACACAAAAGAACAAGGGCGCCCTCCGCAGCCTGTTTTCGGCGCTCATGTCGGCACCCCAGACGGCGCTGGCCGCGGCCACGACCAAGCTGCTCGAAGACGTCGACAGCCCGACGGCCAGCGAAGACTTTGCCGCGGGCGGCGTCGAGTCATCGTCGGGCGCCGTGCTGGCCAAGCTCATCCAGCGGCTGTACGGCCAGTTTGGCGTCGACTACGGCCTGTTCAATCTCTTCTTTTTGAACTATGTCACCCTCCAGCCCGGCGAGGCCTTGTTTCTTTGTGCCGACGACATCCACGCGTACATCTCGGGCGACATCATTGAGTGCATGGCCGCGTCCGACAATGTCGTGCGGGCGGGCTTCACGCCCAAGTTCAAGGATGTCGACACCCTGACGTCGATGCTCACCTACAACTACGCCCCCATTGACGAGCAAAAGATGAGCCCCGTCGACTACCCCTATGCCACTCTGAATCGGCCGGCCTACAGCTCTGGCTCCGAGAGCATTCTGTACGACCCGCCCATCGAGGAGTTTAGCGTCGTCCGCACCGCCCTCAAGAGCAACGGCAGCAGGGCCACCCTGGATCCCCTGGACGGCCCCAGCATTGTTATTTGTACTGGCGGCCGCGGGACTATCTCCGTCGGCCCCAAGGTCGAGCAGGTCGAGGAGGGCTATGTGTACTTTGTGGGCGCGACGGCCGAGGCGGTGCTGGAGGCCAAGGGCCTGAATGACGGCGAGGAATTTGTCACGTTCCTTGCTTTCTGCGAGATTGACAGCGATGGAAATGCTGGTGCCAATGGCGCCTAGTATTTCGCGGTGGTTTTTACCCCCCTTTTTGTCTTTTTCTTTTCTTTTTTCTTTTACGTCTCCTTTGTTAGCGGGGCAAAGCCTCAATGTACTACCTTTTTACGTGCCAGTCTACGGAGAAGCAATTTCTGTTTGTCGATTTATTTAAATAAAAGTTTGACACCCTCCAGTCATCGTCGGTTCATACGAGTACGGAGCGCTCCGTACTTTGTCCTTTTGTTCACAGTGGTCTACAGAGGCTCCATGCAATGATGTCATTGGCTGCGCACCCCACCGTGCAGACCAGCCAGACGCCATTTTCGGGCCAATAAACGCCGCTGCCAATGCAATAATTCGATAATTCGATGCTCTTTTTGGAGCTTACAGCAAAGCTGTGCCGAGTCTGTCGCTTGTCGCAAACCGACCACTTTCCGCCGCATTTTCCGAACCGACGACAACCACCACCAAAATCCACAGCCCATGGACAATGCGCCCAGAGCACCCATGACGAATCGACCGGCGTCTGCCGCACCCGCCGTGCAGCGCTTCTGCCGGCAATGCCTGCAGGCCGAGCCTCTACCCGATTTTCCTGGTCCTGAGCTGCTGCGGCAGGACGACGTGCAGGAATATCTGTATACACAGCTCTTTGCGTCCAGCCCAAACGACGGGGAGCCACCATTGACGCCGGCATACTCTTTACGCGTGCTCAAGGCGCTGGTCAGCAAAATAGAAGAGAGCATCGACGACTGGGATGAGCATGTACGTGTTCGCGTGCTACGGTATCCGGCTGTTTTCTCTGCTAACAGACTTCCTAGGGCGTATCCGACAATTTGATGGAGAGTCTGGCCAACTCGCGAGCCAGCGGATCACAAGCTACAGCTACAGCACTCTCCGACGCTGTCAAAAAGAACAAGGTCGTCTACTACCTGTCGGCTTTGGAGTCCGACAACGACACTCCTGCTCCCACGATGACCCTCCTCGAAAACCGAGCCACCATTGCCGCTGCGGGCACCACCGGCATCCGCACCTGGGAAGCCGCCCTGCACCTCGGCGCCTACCTGTGCGAGAACAAAAACCGCGGCGTGGTTTCTGGCAAACGCGTGCTCGAGCTCGGCGCCGGCACAGGCTATGTCGCCGTGCTGTGTGCAAAGCACTTGGGCGCCGCCTCGTGCATGGCCACCGACGGGTCGCCCGAAGTGGTGGAAGGGCTGCCGGCCAACCTGGAGCTGAACGGGCTGAGCCAAGAAGAGGTTGAGCCGCGGGAGCTGTGCTGGGGCCCGTCGCCTCCACAAGACTGGACGGAAGATGGCTTCGACACCATCCTGGGCGCCGACATTACCTTTGACGCGCGCGACATGCCGGATCTGCTGGCCACGATCCGATGGTGTCTTGGTCAACGTGGGGAGGCAAATAAGATGGCGAAGAAGGAAGAGAAGGGAGAGGAAGAGAAGGAAAAGGAAAAGAAGAAAAAAACTGTCATCATCGCCGCCACAGAACGCAACAGAAAGACGTTTGAGACGTTCACACAGCTGGCGGCCGAGTTGTTTGATGTCCAAGATGTCGCGTTCCCTGTGCCGCCACGCGCAGACCAGACGGGGCCGTTCTACAGCGACACGGTGCCCATCCACATCTGTCGGCTGCAGCTGCGAGAACAAGAGACGTGGTGAAGAAGTGGAGAGGAAGAAGGCGTCGCAGGCGTCTCGGGCGCGTCAATGAGCCTTGTCCAAAAAGGGTAATAAAGACAACACGAATGTTATGTCGTACATAATTTTGAGTTTCACTGTCACGTGTAAGCGACTTCATTTTCGCGCTAGTGCTCCAAATGCTCCAATCGTTAGGGCTACCGCACCACACAGTAAAGCCCGGAAGAACCAAAGGCCGAAACGCAGGCAGGGCGCGGTGGGGCTAGTGAAAAATAGGTGGACAGGTGCGAGAAAAAAAACCAGCAGGCAGGAGTGGGTCCGCTCCCTAACCTATTGGCCTATTGGCACCTTTGCCCTTTTGCCCTTGCCAGTGCCCACTGGCTGCAAAACAAAATAGTGTCGAAAAGTTTTGGGCCAAAATTTCCCTTTGCCTCTGCTTTTCCTCCCCTCCTTCTCTTGACTGTTTTGCTCCTTTCTTTCCAACCATCACCACTTTCAAGTATCGACAACATGGCCGACGCAGACACCCCCGTTACCCTGCGGACACGCAAGTTCATCCGCAACCCTCTCCTGGGCCGCAAGCAGATGGTCGTGTAAGTTTGCATTTGGGTGGACGAGATTTGAGCGGAAAGAGATGCGATGCGAGCGATGCGAGCGATGCGGAACGAGAAGACCAAACGAAGACCGAGATCAAGATGGAGATGAAAACGAAGACAAAGACGACGGCAATGATGGACGACAAAGACTTTGCACGGCATGACGAGAACATCGACACGACGAGCATCGACACGACGAGCATCGACACGACAAGCGGCAGAAGTGAGACGTCAAATTCAGCCTCATCAACGACAGTTTGGATCGACGGAAAGAATCTTCCACTGGAGCCTTGGGACGAGACCTCGAGAGGCATCGACCAGGCAATCTGCAAGCGATCGTGCTCGATTGCTTTGATGGCCTCGACGGGACAACATGTGGAACCCGCGAAATGAAACATTCGTCGCGACATCAATTTTTGTCGTCAAATTGAATCGACAGTCTACGACCACTCTTGACCCGTCAAGAACTAGTCGATCCGCGGTCTCGGTCTCATCATCGTCGTCTTTATCTCTCGTCTTCTTTCCCGCCTTCTTTCTCGCCTCGCATCTCAATCTCTTCGCGGGACCATCTTCACAACAAACACCGACTAACCTCTCTCAGTGACATCCTGCACCCCGGCCGTGCCAACATCTCCAAGGACGAGCTCCGCGACAAGCTGGCCACGCTCTACAAGGCCTCCAAGGACCAGGTCAATGTCTTTGGTCTGCGGACGCAGTTTGGTGGCGGAAAGACCACCGGCTTTGCTCTGGTCTACGACAGCCCCGAGGCGCTGAAGAAGTTTGAGCCTCACTACCGTCTGGTCCGTGTTGGCTTTGCCACGAAGATTGAGAAGGCTGGCAGACAACAACGTGAGTTTTTTCGGAACCCTGAGACGTCTTGCCCTACTGTATCTACAGTATCCCTCGCCCAAAGAACGACTCCTCACCACCATCACAAACATTCACTAACCACCCTCTCTCCACAGGCAAGCAGCGCAAGAACCGCCAGAAGACGCTCCGCGGCACTGCAAAGGTCAAGGGTGCCAAGGCCAAGAAGGAGAAATAGATGTAACGCCCCATCCTGTCAGGGTTGGCGTTTTAGTACATTTTATTTACTCCTTTTTTCTTTTGCTCTTTTGCTCTCTTGCTCTCTATGTGCTCTCTATTTCCCTCCTTGTCCTTGTTACCTTACATCACATGTGCTTTTGCAACGAAAGAAACGAAAGAAACGAAAGAAGGAAAGACGGAAAGAAGGAAAGAACGAAAGGGAAAAAAGAACAGGGGTTCTATTCACTTGCTTGTTCGGAAAAGGAAAATAAAAAGGGTTGCGGGAGCTGGCTGTTGAAAAATACAACAAACTAAAGGTGAATTGTGAAGAGTTTTGGTGTTTTCACATTCATGCAGGAATCAAACAAAAAACAAAAACACCGGAAACTCATTAATCTTTCTCTCCAACTCATGGTATCGTGATGTCGTGACATGGTGGTCTAAAATACAAGTGCAAGAATGTCCAAAACCGGCCAGCCGTGTTCCAGACTGATGTTGAGATCCTCCTCAAAGAGATCCTCCAAAGAACGACGAAACTCAAGAGCGACTAAACTCAAAGAACGACGAAACCGACTGCAACCGCAACACATATCGCCAGATACCACAACCGCGAGAGAGACGCGGACGCGCCGGACGTGCTTGCATCCAAGATGGGCTCGTGCCAGCCGCAGTGTGTATATGTGCCCATGGTGACACACGAGTAGTAGGTCGTCTGCACAAACTTGGCATTGGCTTTCGTGACTGTAGTCTCTGCACCTGATCCCGGCGCATGTGTTATGGAGGCCGCCGGTACTGATGGCCGTTCTTCCTCATGGCCAGCCGACACGGCAATCCCCGGGGCCACGGGTGGAGCAACAAACGGCTGCGTTGTCGACACGGCCTGCTGACTTGGTGATGTCTGAACAAATGTCTGAACAAAACTGGCTGGTGTCGTGGTGGCCGACGGTGAAGACGGCGTGTTGTGTGCACAAGACATGGCTGGAGATGCGACTGTGACTGCCACAAACTGGGCGATGATGCTTGCGAGAAGCGCCAACGTTGAAGTCAAGGGTCTCATTGTGGATGTGGGCGTATGAGGTGTGATAAAGATGCAGAGATGCTGAATTTGTTGTTGATTTTTGTGTCGATTTTGTCGTATGTGTTGCAAATTGAAGTTGAATAAACATCAAGTTTTGCTCCCCTTGGCATCGCGACCAGGACAAGACTTTCTCTATATAGCCAAGAGATTCTCTTCAAGCAACTACTTTGCGTACATCCATTCGACTTTTCTTCTGCAATGTCCGGCTTTCTTTCCTTCTTTCTTTTTTCTTCTTTTTTTTTTCTTTCTTTTTTCTTGTCAACTGACCGCCTGACGGACGGTGTACTCCTTTTCAAAAGTGTACTCCTTTTCAAAAGCACTCTTGCTAAAGATGCTGTGAAATGTGATGGATGGGAATATGACTTGTCTATAATACGTGGAAAAGGACGAGCATTGGGCAGACGTCGTCCAAATGCTTTCTTGTAGAACGGTCTAAATCGGACCTCTCTGGCCAGTGGTTGCGGCTGCAGGATGCTGTCACAAAACACAGCGCCCAGGGCTCGCCAAGATCCACTAACAAAAACTGCCAACGTTCGTACTGCCTACGTTCGTACAGCGGGACGAACGCACAGCCAAAACGTCCACAGCGAATCACTTCGAATGCAACCTCTTGCTCCTCCTTCACTCCCACATCAAACACATGCAGAACAGAGGAGACAACACGACATCCACGCGACCTGTGATTTCTCGTAAAGTTTGAGATAACCTTTATTCGCATTACCTTATTTTTAAAGCGTACTGCTTTCGCAAGGATCTTGTTTGCAAACGAGAAAGTTTGCAAACGAAAACGCTTGGCCAACCGGTGATATTTGAGTCTGCTCTCCTTTTTTCTGTATGCTCAATGCGATGCTGGTATTGGGGTATCATGTCTCCCCTGGACTGTTAAGTGACTCATTCTGATGATGCTTCTGCTTCTGCTTCTGCTGCGTCTGCGTCTGCCGCTGCTTGAACGATGCGCGGCTCCATCAGCTCGGCCAAGACAAGACTGCGGTGACCATTGTCCACCTCACCTCCATCACGTTCCTCCTCCTCTTCATAGTCGTCCTCCTCCATGTCAGGCCCGTCAAACCGGCCATACACTCGCTCTCCCGTCTCTTCGTCGTACTGCTTCTCGGGCTTGCGGTCTAGATCGCGGTCGCGGTGGGCTAGGACGACGCGCAAAGTCTTGCCATCGTCTTCTGTGGTGACAACCTTGGCAGTGACGTCCGTCACTTGCGGCTGCCAGTTGGTCTTTTCCGAGAGCACCCAGTTCTTCCACGTGATGACCATGCCCTCGGCGGCGGCGCCGGCTTCAAGAAGAGGGAGGGCGGCAATGTCGGCGGGGAGCGGTGGAAGTTCTTCGTCGGCGGTGGCAGTCTTTGTTTCCGCCCCAACCCGGAGAGTCTCGTCGGATGTTTGTTCTTCATCTCTCTCCCCATCTTCGTCCTCGTCCTGCTCGTCGTCACTCTCCGAGTCGTCTGAACTGCTTTCTGATGCGGCGCCGTCAAAGTCGCCGTCATCGTCATCGTCATCGCTATCAGAGTCTCCGCCCCAGTCGGCCATTAAAGACAAACCAATCTTTTTCGTCTTTTTCGTCTTTGTGTCCGCCTCGTCTGAAGACGAGTCGCTTGCATCCGACGACGAGTCATCAGAGCTGCTGCTCGATCCAGACGACGACGTGTCGCTGTCTTGCTCCTCCACCTCGGGTGCAGCCCGTTTCTTGGGCCGTGGCTCGTCGGCAGTAGCTGCATCCTGCCTTCTCTTGGCGCCAGCCCGAGCAGTCTGCTGTTGGTTCTGTCCTCCCTTCTTGGTGTTATGCCACTGCTGCACAAACGGAAAGGTCGGCTTTTCCAGTGCAAAGTTGTCGTCGCTGCACTCGACGGCGGTGTAGTTGATGCGTGAGGCCCAGTGGTCGGGGTGGCCGGGAAGAGGGGGACTAGTCGAGGTGGCTGTGGTGGCAGTCGTCTCCGTGGACGTTGTCGTCTCAGTCGCCTCGGCTGTCTGTGCCGACGTTGGCGCTCTGCCTCTCCTCAGCCCCAGAGCGGACGCAATCAGTCGCCGGCCGGCACTCATATCCAGACGCAGGCGGCGGCCAAGCGAGGCAGGAGACTCGGCCACTTCTGCTGCAGCTGCAGCGGACTCAACGGCTGCAATCAACTCGGCAGCGGCTGCTTCTGCCATGTCTGCTTTCGTCTCTGCTGCTGTGCTCACGGGTACGCCTGGTGTGGCCTCGACCTTGTCGGCCAGCTGCTGCTTCGCTCGACTCAATGCCCTCTGTTCCGCCTGCTTGGCCCGTCGACGTGCATTTCGTTTCTTTGTCCGCGCTTTGCCCTGGTGTGGTGGCGTGGTGGTGGTGGTGGTGTCAATATGTTTGGCGCCCTGTTTGCTAGAGATCTCGAGTGGTTTGTCGTCGTCGTCTTCGTCTTCGTCGTCGTCGCTGTCTGAAGAAGAGGAGGCATCGCTATCGCTGCTGTCGTCGGAAGAGTCCTCAGCAGCGTCAAAGTCGGCGTCTTCGCTGCTGTCTTCGCTGTCATCGACAGCAGGTCTTGGGGGAGGTACAAAACGTACACGCCTTGACGTTGACGTGCCGGCCGCCTCGTCTCTCAAGCCCTGCAGCTCGTCTTCGTCCAGGTCGGCGTCCAGGTCGGCGTCCATGTCGGAGTTCATATCTTTGTCCGAGTTCTCGTCGTCCTCATCCTCTTCCTCACCCCCATTGGGCAAGTACTCAATCAACTGCCGTCTGACTTCTTCCTCTTCATCTTCTTCGTCGTAGTAGTCCTCCTCTTCCTCGTCTTCATAACCAATCGGCCGTCGCCGTTTCCGCGGGGCAATCTCGACGGGCGGCCGGCCCCTCGGTCTCTTGAGCAGAGGCCGCCCAAACGGCACGCCATCCACCAGCCGCCGTCCATCCGTCGAAATTTGGTGGCGGCCACTGATCCTCCGTTTTCTGAGATCATCCGACGATAGCGGACGGATAAACACTTCGGCGTCGCGGTCCAGCAAGTGAGAGACAAGCTGGTAGTGCAGGCACTCAAAAAAGACCCCGTTGGTCGCCGAGGGGAGCTCGACTGCATAGTCGTCCAGTCCCCAGTCCTCGCTCTCCAAAGGCACCAGCTCGTTGACACTTTCCAAAAGCTTGGTGACGTTCGTGTCGTCGGTCGTCGGCAGCACAAAAACGATGCGGGTGTCGGGCAGGCCGTTGCGCTGGATATGCAGGCGCAGCCGTAGCGAGCTGTCGGCCATTGTGGGAAGTAGGGGTGAGGAGGGTATGTCGGAGAGTTGTGTCGAAGGTCAATGTTCACTCGTCTGGACAAGGCGTGCCTGAAGACCTGAAATTTGGAAGGTACGAACGTACGGTAGACGCGCCACGCGATTGGCCTAGATAAAAGTGGGTCCTCGAAACTGGCAGCCTCGTCTGAGCCGTCAGATCAGAAATTGTTGCAACAAAAAAGTGTATTCAATATGATGATTTGGTATTTGGTATTTACATTTTAATTCTCCTATATGCTCCCATGCTCCCATGCTCCCATGCTCCCTCTCTCATGCTCTCCCATGCTATAATAACGTGCCCGAGTCGAGCAAATGGCCCATTTTCTGGATCTGAAAAGTAGTCAGTAGATGAACATAAGATGGTGACTAGAACAGAGACTGCTTGTTCTTGACTCACCTTCGTACTGAGATAGCCGTCCACCTCCCGGCTGCGGAACCCGCCCTCGCCCCGCCACGACAGCGGCACCATCGGCACCCGCTCCTTGACGACGACCTCGCGGTTCGGGCCCTCGACGGCACGGATCTTGTCGGGGTTGTTTGTGAGGAGTCGGATGGCCGGCTGGCCCAGGTCGGCGAGCATGGCTGTGGCCAGGCCGTAGGAGCGGGCATCCGCCGGGTGGCGCAACAACAGGTTGGCTTCGACGGTGTCGGATCCCAAGTCCTGCAGGTTGTACGCCTTGAGCTTCTCGCCGAGCCCGATACCGCGGCCCTCTTGGCGCAGGTAGATGATAATGCCGCCGGCCTTGTTGGTGGGCAGGGCCATGAGGCGGGCGGCCTCGTCGAGCTGTTCGCCGCAGTCGCAGCGGGCCGACCAGACGGTCTCGCCGGTGTAGCATTCGGAGTGGACGCGGACGAGGGGGGCTACAGCCGCGCCAGCGGCTGTCCCTGTCGTGTCTGCTGCGGTGCCGGACGTCGGCGTCCCTGCCAACATGCCACTCTCCGTGCGCCCTGGGAACAAGACGCCGGTGTACGCCCCCCGCGTCATTCTGTCCCGCTCCGTCTCGCCCGGCCGCGGCGCATCCAGACTCTTGCTGCGAATGTGCTCGCCAAAGACAATGGCCAAATGCTCCTTTTTGTCGACATTGTTCGTGTACAGGTGCAGAAACATTTGCGTGCCATTGACCGTGGGAATGCGCGCGCGCACAATGCACTCGACATGGGGTAGCGTCTCCAGCAGCCGCGGGCGCTTGGTGCCACATCCGCCGGAGTCCAAGCTGCTGTCCACTGGGACACCAGGCTGCTCCCCTGCGTCGCCAGGCGCAGAAGGACGAGAACTCGAAGGAAGTCCGTTTCCATTTCCGTTTGGCGTGACTGGTGTTCCTGGTGCAGGGGGTGTAAAGGCGGGGGAGACGAGCGAGGGCAGGGAAGGTTCAGCGAGGTGGTCCAAGCTGAGGGCCGGGTTCTTTGGTGGTGCGGTAGACTGTGTTTGTGATTGTGTCTGTGACTGTGTCTGTGTATCGAGAGAGAGATTGCTGACTTCGTTTGGTCCCTCGGTGGCGGCGGTCCGCGGCGAGTAAAACGACGGCAGTGTGGCCGCGCCGGCCTCGGCTGGCGGTGTCGAGGCGGGCATGTCGATGTGTGAGCAGAGGTGTGACTGAAAAGAAGTTGTAGTTGTGGTTGTTGGAAAGTCTGGGGAAGCGCCGAAAAAGTGGAAGGCAATTGACGAGTCAGAGAAGTCAATCGGTTGGGGTAGACAGGCGGCGGAATGGAACAACGTGGAAGGTCGAGAAACTGCCGAGAACGGAAGGAGGGACAGACTGGCGATGAGGAAAGAGGGAAGGAAGGAAATAAGAAAAAAGAAAGAGTACGACGTAGAATGAGGAAAGAGCGAAACAATCCAATTTGGGAAGTCGCGATTGCGCCAGTCAATCAACAAACACAGTCAAAGTGTAAAATGAGAGTGTAGACGAAAGGAATCAAAATGACTACAAAACGCGAGCACGCAAAAGCGGGACATCACTGAGAAGCCGTCTGGCCGTTTTCTATCCTCGTAGCCCCAATGGCCGATGGCCGATGCATGGAAGCGGATTTTGCTTCGTGTGCCGATGGGAGGTTCCCAAAACAGCGCTGTAATAATACCTCGTATTTTTGGGGGAGTGGCCTAAGATGACTGCTAACAGCGCTGTACTCGAGCGCTGTAAACCAGACGACGGCGCCCACCCAAAGATTCCGATGAGCCGAGGGCTTACTTAAGCCGTGGTGTCACTAGTGCAGACTCGTACAGTGGCAGTATCACGTGTAATTCGTCCGTTCGGTGGTCGTTGGGCGGACAAACGGCGGGGTTAGCCCATCGAGGAGCCGTCAGGAGGAGTGAGGAGTCGCCCACTGTGAGCAATTAGCAATGCTTAGTAAAATGGCAGAACAAAGGCGGGCGATGTGCGGAGACCACATAATATGGTGAGTAATACGGAGCTCGTGTTGGTGGGCGTCACACTTACGATGATATGAAAACTCTGTATCGAGGGACGAAGCAACTTTTTGCGGAAAAGGCGTTTTATGTCAAACCCATGCAGGGACGGTAATCTTTAAGAATGTTATTAAAACTATATATGAGTATGACTGTGAGACATTTACAGATGTTGGATAAAATGGTGTAGATTTGTAAACCAAAATAATTTCTCGCACAATTAAAGATCAATTAAAATCAACACAAAACAAGTAAACAAATATTTAATAAAATTGATATAGGTAAAGAGTAAGATGCTTCTAGCATTGTAAATTCTGAAATATATATTTCAACATCTCTCACCGAGATCCATCATGACCACCATGACCAGACCAGTCTGAATAATCCTGTTACCCAAGGGCCAACTCACACCTTCTCTGCTGTTTTGGTGTTTGCGTTTGAGCTTGTTTTTGCATCCGCCCCCCGCGCAGCCATCCACATACCAAACTCCTTGATACCCATCAGGCTGCTCAGAAAGATGCGACTAAAGTCGTCAATGTCTTCGGCCCGGGCTTCGGCCAGCAGTTCGCCGAAACTGCCGACGCGCGCGAGAAAGAAGCGGTTGGCACGCCACACCCTGACAAACTCGAGCGCGTTGGTGGCGTGCCACAGCGGCGAGGAGATGGTCCAGTAGCGGTTGAGGTAGCGGCGCTCGTTGCAGGTGCGCGAGGGCGTGCCGACGACGATGCAGTAGAGGTGCATAAAGTAGAGCGAAATGAGAAACGTTCGGCGAGCCGACTCCATCATGACCCACTCGTCCCAGAAAGCGCCGGCTGCGAGGGCCTCGTTCTTGTCGGCTGTCCTGTCGGAGTCGCCTGAAAGGTCTGACAGGTCAGACAGGTCAGACAGGCCAGACACGTCTGGCGCATCGTGGATCGAGCCAAAGGTGATGAATGACAGCAGCCGGCGGGCGGCATGCTGGAGCAGCGGCTGGGTGTTTTCGACGGTGGCGCGCGCGTTAATGTCCGTGCCAAAGATGCCGACAATGTTGTACAGCAGCAGCGCCTGCGTCTTGGCGATGCACTCGAGCAGCGTCGTGGGCTCGGGTGCGCCCAGCAGATCGTGCAGACGGGCGTCGATGGTGCGAAGCACTATCGCACTGTTGGTGCTATTTTTGGCTTGGTACAAGGCACAGCTCGACAGCGCATCCTCCATGCTGCGCGGCATGCGGTCGCGGTACAGCAGTGGATGGCTCCAGGGCAGGCGGTTCTCGACGACAAAGAGCCGCGGCGCGTCGCGGATAATATCCATGGCGTGGCCGAGGTGGGACGCGACGATGCGGGACACAAAGTTCCAGTCGGCCGCCGCGAGGGGGCCCGATACTGTCAAAGAGGGGGTGGGTATCAAAGAGGACATGTCGAGGGGGTCGAGATCGAGAGAGAATGGGGCTGGCGCCGCAGGTGTCGGTTCCAGCACAAGGTCGCATGCTTGCATAGGCATAAACATGTAACCGTCGGTTGTGTCGGTTGTTGCTGTCGCAGTAGTCGATGTCGTCGTCGTCGTCGTCGTCATCGTCATTGTCGATGTTGTCTGGGCCCTCACCGGATAGAGACACTCGACACCGCGTCGACGACACCGCACACACGACGGCAGTGTATTGTCGCAGCGCCGCTTGGCCTTTGTGCACGCCAAGCACGACCGTCGCCGCGACGGCGGGCATGCGCGCTCGAGGGACGAGAGGGAGGGCATGTCGTCAGTGGGGATGTTGTCAATTCGTAATGCTCTCGTTTGTGATGTTCTCGTTTGTGTACTCTCGTTCGTGATGCCTCAAGGCGAGAGACGCGTGTCGGCAGAGGCCGCCATGTTGGACAAGCGAGCTGGCAAAAGCTGAAAGAGCTCGATGTCGGAGAATTGCGCTGCGCTCTGCAGAGATGCGCGGTCTGGGAGAGTCGAGCTCGACTCCTTTGTTTCCTTTCCTGATTTCCTGACAAACCGACTTTTTGGTGGATGGCGGAGTTCCGCCCGCTAACCTGGAGAGGGCCAGGAACGGACGATGCTGATTCGCCAGAAATTATGGAGCTCTTTCTTTGGCAGCGGAGGACCCTGAACGGCAGGTGCGACAGGGCTGTCTTGGCTTGGCGGAGTTCCACCAAGTCGCAGCAAGTAAGAATCGAAGCTGAAATGAATGTCAATAATGTAAGAAAATAAGGAAAATTAGCAAAAGGAGTTGACTACTGATATATAAGTCCGCGATGTTTCTCCATTTCTGTTGTTGTCGAAATGTTGTGGCATCTCAAGCACTTCCCTTCCTGCCAAGCATTGACTAACACGAGACGCAATTGCCAAATACAGCAAGTACAACTCACTGTCAACACAGCGACACCACAACACACTTACACCAGATATTCCGTACAATCTCACAACATCGCCACCACACCACATGTCCCAGACAATCTTTGTTGCCGGCATCACAGGCTGCCAGGGCGGCGCCGTCGCCCACCACGCTCTCAAAAAGGGCTGGACCGTCCACGGCCTGGCTCGCAACGCCGACGCCCCCGCTGCCCAAGCTTTAGTGGCCCAGGGCGTCCGTCTCTTTCCGGGCGACTACGACAATACTTCTGTTCTTCAAGAAGCCATTACTGGCTGCACGGCCGTCTTCATTGCTCTTATGCCGCAGATCCACGACCCACCTGCCGAGGTGCGCTGGACCAAGTCAATCCTGAGTATTGCCAAAGCCGCTGGGGTCCAGTCGGCTGTTGTGTCCACTGGCTTCGGTGCCGGCAACCCCGAGCAACTCCCTGGATGGAACGAAAAGTCCATCTTTGCCCAGTTTATGCTCTCCAAGAAACACATCGAAGAAGCCCTCGAGACGGCCGGCATCCCCAACTGGACCGTCCTGCGCCCGGGCTTCTTCATGGCCAACTTTTTGCTGCCCAAAGTCAGCATGTACCCCGGCTTCCGCGAGACGGGCGTCTGGACCACGGCCTTGCTGGCCAACTCACGCCTGCCGCTCGTCGACGAGCTCGATATTGGCGCCTTTGCCGTCACTGCCATTGAGACGCCCTCGGCGTTTGCCGGCCGCCGCCACGTCGAGGTCGGCGGCTACGATGTGCGCACGCCTGCCGAGATTGTCGATGTCTTGTCCCAAGCTACGGGTCGGCAGCCGCCTCTCCAGGCTGCCTTTCTAGAGGACGACGTGATCAAGCAGGGCAAGGGCTCCAACCCGATGATTGACGGCTACCTTTCTATGCGCGACATGATCCACCTCGTTGACACGGATCAGGTCAAGGCCTATGGCATCCCCATGACCTCCTTTGACGCCTATATCCAGCGCCGCATCGACGATGCCAAAGCGACGTTTCTGTAAAGGGGCAGAAGGGAAAGACAAAGGTGGATTAGACAGAATCATTGTATATATACAGTATACAGTATACACTTCCAAATATGTCTTGTTATAATACAAAGACTTGAAAATGTCGAGACAAGAGAAGAAGAGAAGAAGTGAAGAAGTGAACACGAAGAATAGAATAAAAAAAAAGGAACACTTTGAAATTAAAAAAAAGGACATTGAACAGAACAGAAAGATGAGGACAATACGATTGGGCACCCAACCAGTCGCACAGCTGGTTGTTCGTTAGTTTCTCATCACTACCTAACAGACATGAATACCCATCAACAAACAAAAATCATACCTTAACGGCGCAAGATTGATATCTGGCAAACTGAATGTGAGGCACCATATCCCGGCACCCATACCAATCCCAGCACCGGCACAACGAGCAAAGATGCTGAGGCCTGTCTCGGCAATCTGTTGGAGCGTGACCGTCACGGAGCCAAAGTTGGGAGTGTCGATACAGTCCATGAAACGAAAGTTATGTGCACAATTGCCTTTGGGATTGTTCTACATGCTATATATATTATGTGCGTCTTTAGCCTTGCTGTCGCCCCAAACTCTCCACACGACAGCAGCATCACGGCCAGATGCTCGTCACAAACGAGTCCACATAGGGATAGTCAGCAGCCATGCCCATAATGACACTGTACTCGTCCCGCAGCAGGTCGGACCCCTCGTTGGCATACGCCCGGTACTTGCTCAGCTCGTGCCGGCGCAGAGCCACGTTCCAGGGGAAACTCGAAAAGGCCACGCCCATAAAGGCGCTGGCCTTGAACATGACCATGAAATCCACCAGCGCCTGCTGATCAAAGGTCATGGCCGATAGCCTCTCTAGGTCAGTAGGGGGCAGTAGGTCGTACTTGGTCACGACATCGACATGCCGCACACGCGCCGTCAGATCGCTGGTGATGCGCTGTTGCAGGTACGTGGCAAACATCTGCACAACCGTCTGGTTGCCCGAGGCCACAAAGACGGTACTTAACCCTGTACGCTCGAGGTGCCGGTACTGCTCTTCAAACTGGTCCTTCATGCGCGAGAAGCGCCACTGGTCGGGCGGCCAGGCCCAGATGGCGTCCGACTCGAGACGCAGGTGGGCACCATAGTAGGCGCCCTTGTTGATGGCGACGCTCGGGTCAATGGGCAGCTCGAAGCGTGTGCGCAGGGCCCAGAGCACCTTGGCGGCGAGCTCGCGGGTGTCGTTGCGGAACGACAGGATTTTGCCAAACTCGTGCACGAACGCATCACCGTCGTCGCGCACGGGGTACTCGAGAAACGACTGCTCCATCTGGATGTGCACGGGACTCCCGTTCTGTGGTACGACACCTTGCTTCTGCAGCCACGTATCAAAATTGCGCCGCCAGTCCCGTGGATGCTCCAGCCCCGTCCGTGGATGGTTCGGCTCAAACCGGTCGCCCAGCAGCTGCAGGGGCTGACCCTGTCGCTGGCTGTAAAAGGGAACGTCCTCGACTCGATCATACACGTGCATCTGCGGGCACCCGGCGGCCAGGTGCTTTTTGAACGTGGCCCGCTCCAACAAATAGTCGAGCGGCATTTCGGTCGCCGTCTCAATGTCCTTGAGGTCGTTCTTGTTGCGCACGGCCATCGACGGCACCACCACCGCACCGCCGCCGTGGATGGCATACCGGATACACTTGAGCATCTGGTTGCGCAGCATGCCGATGCCGCCGTGCTGGCCCTCGCAGGTAAAGACGAGACCTGGCCTAAAAGGGGTGCGCGAGCAGACTTCCTGGATGGGGCCGTAGTCGATGGGTGTGGGAAACTCGACATCCATGGCTTGCTGGACAAAGGCGGCCTCGCTGAACTCGTTGAGCGGGCTGTCTGGGGATGTGGGCGGGATGGCGCCGGACAGGACAGCGAGGACGGCATCGCGGAAGCCAAAGAGACGGAAACTCCAGGCGAAGAAGAAGGCGAGGGTCAGGGGGACGATGATCGCCAGACGTTCTCGTACATCCTTGGCAACCATTGTGTGAGGTGGGTGGTGAAGAGAGAGGACGGAGAAAAGAGAGAGGGAGAAAAGAGAGAGGGAGAAAAGAGAGAGGGAGAAAAGAGAGAGGGAGAAAAGAGAGGAGGGGAAAAGAGAGGAGGGAGAAAAGAGAGGAGGGAGAGGAAGAGAAGAGAAAGAAGAGAATACAAATGCAAAGACCGGCGCTGGAAATGAAGGTATCAAATCAACAAAGACGAAGTTGAGAGAATGGAAAGAGGCTACCCAGAGCCAGAGAAGATGCGTGCAATCATAAACATCAAAAGTGGAAAGGAGAAGAGAAAGGACTGGAAGGAAAAGGCTGCAAATCAATTGCTACCTATGGTATGTCAAAGTGACAACATTAGACGAAGGATGGACAAGGAAGAAAGGAGACAACAACAAACATGGGGAAAAAGAATGAAAGACAAGGCCAAGCAGGACCATAAAATGGAAAGAACAATAGAACCGAAGACGGAAAGAAGAAAGAACAATTCTAAGGAAATCATTTGACGTCGAAGAGGAAGGAACGACTGAAGACGAGTGAGCTCTTGGAAGCTCTTGCCGTTATTGACTTTGACAACCCCCGTTTCAGCAATGTTTCAACCGAGCTGGGACGCAACGCTGGCGCTCTGACAGGAGCGGAGCAGTTTAAGCTTATGGGTGTGTTTAGGCTGCTTACGAGCCCTGTAAGACGAAATTCTAGGCGTCAACCGGCAATTTGGAGCCATTTGGTGTGTTTGTTTTGAAACATTGCAAACGCCGAACAAAGACAAAAGGAGAAGTCTGCACTCTGCACGGTCGCACCTGCCAATTTCGTCAACAACCAATTCTACCGACTCCTATTCTATCCTACAAAGAGAAATCAATTCCTCCACCTCAACGGACTTCCTGCTTGACACCCTACTTCTGTCCGCGCCGTCTCTCCATCGCCCTACGGCGTGTCGACCGCTTCGACGACGATGACGACGATGACCCCAAAGAACTCCGCGTCTGTGTCTGCGCCAGCACACGCGGCGACAGCGACACCGCCTTGCCGTCGGCATCCACCACAAACAAAAACTCATCAAGCGCCACACCGCCATAGACGAGCTGCGACACGACCTCCCAGGCAATGCAGCTGGCCGAGAAGGGGCCCTGGTCGAGCGGTGCCGGCAGGACCTGGAACGTGGCGCGCCAGCCGACGGCGGTACCGTTTTCAGAGGTTTGCTTCAGTCCGCTCGGGTACAGGTTCATGACGACGTTCTGCCCCAGCGTCGCATTGGCGCCCTCGAGCTCGCCCAAGAGGTCCAGCACACTGAGCCCGCCGTATGTCCACTCCGTCACCGACAGACCAGGCTGCGTGCTGTCGGCAACGACGGTGACGCTCGAGTTGGTGGCCGCATCGGCATACTGGCCGGCATAGTTGACGCCCGCCTCGGCCAGAGCGGCAGCACGCACACGCGGTACCCATGTGCTGCTCAGAATATCAGAGACAATACGCACCGTGTTGGTGGTGTCCGTGCCGGCCGCCAGGACACTGAACCCCAGCCCCAGCTCCGGCAGCAGCGCCACCATGGACGAGTACATGCCCAGATCGCCCGCCTTGGTGTACATCCAGCTGGCAGGCGCACCAGGACTGTCAGGACTGTCAGGACTGTCGGGCGCGCGCATTATCTCCCAGGGGGCGCCGACAGCGGCATTGGGGTCTGCCAAAAACGAGTGCGGCCTGAACCAGCGACGCGTCTGCACGGGCGACAGCTGGGTCGACTTGAGCATGGATGTGCCAACCTTGCGCATGTCATCCAAGGTACTGTAGAAGCCGCCGGCGGGGGACTCGTCCAGGGCGTCGGCATTCCACCAACTGTAGGTGGCGTTGTAGGGGATCATGCTGTTGGCCGTGACATTGTCGGGGGGGACCGTGTAAAACGTGCCGGTCAGGTTGAGCGGCTGCACCAGATGCTTGTCAAAAAGGTCGGGCATCGTGGAGTTGGTCATGTTTTCGAGGGCGTAGGCCAGAATCTGGAAGGCGGCATTCGAGTACGCCGGCGACACATACGACGCAAAGATGGGCCGCTGCTGGGGAAAGTCTTGAAAAAAGGCTGTGCGGTTGCAAGGAATCATGAGCCGCGTGTCACCACAGGTCGAGTGGTTGAAACCGCCCGCATTGGGCACACCCGCCGACCCCAATGCCGACTGTAGACCCGCATTGTAGGCAGCGTCACGGGCAATTCCGCCAAGCTGGCTGGCCAGAGACCCGACCGTCACCGACGACCAGTCGACATGGTCCACCGAGTCAGTAATGTCGCCCTCTGAGGCCACGAGAGAAGCAAGCTCGGGCACGTAGTCCGTGATGGGGTCATTCCACGAACGGTCACCAACAGCAATCAGAAAGACGTAGGTGGTCCACAGCTTGGACACACTGCCCAGCCGAAAGACGGTGTCGCTGGTAATGTGGGTGACGCCGACAGTGTGTGCATCCGTCAGGCCGGGCGGGTCGAAGCTGAACGTATACAAGGATTCACCCGAGGTGACAGAGTACACTTGGACGGTGTAGGCCGTCGTGTTGGCCTCGTAGGAGCCGTAGGGGATTAGACCATTGGCGGCGGCCAGAAACTGCAGCTCTGTGCTGTTGATGGCGTCCTTGATGTAGCTGGAGCCGACGGTCGAGAGAAGAGAGGGAGCTGGCAGTCCAGCGTTGATAACGGGGCACGGCGTGCTGTTGACTGCAGCCTGGGAGGCCGAAGCAAGGGCAGCCAGGCCGGCCAGGGTGGCAGGTGAGAACATTGTGAGAGGAGAGAGACAAAAGAAAAGAGGAGGACAAAAGCAAATGATGAGATGAAAGTGCCAGAAAAGACAAGGATGAAGGCGGTTATCCCTGGAAATGGGAGACTGCTAATTGTCTCTTTGAATAAATGGAGAGAAGCTTGCTCTTTATATACAAAGCTCAGGGAGGCTACCATCAGGGAGGCTACCATCAGGGAAATTCAAGGAAACAATACGGCGACCACAAAGTTTGAGAGCTCGGAGCTGGGCTACAAATCCAGATCCTGGTACCGGGTAAGCAGAATCAGGACAATCCAGAGAATGAACAATCAAATGGCAAGGCAACACTGCCAAGAAGCTGTTGAGCTGCAATTGACGTTTGATTTATTGCAATTGTCAGCTCGGATAGCTTGAAAAGCTTCACTTCCATGCAAGCATTTATGCTCATCTCCATGATGTCAACACACAGCCCTGCCCTGCCGGTGGGCTGGCGTTGTTAATTTTCTCTAGCTCTCCCCAAATTAGCAGCTTTTAGGTTCCAACTACGGAGTTCGGGGTACAGGCCCCGCAACGCGAGCTGGCCAACGGCAGCCGTTTGACTGCATCCTGTACGTCGTAAGGCTGCAGCGAAGCATCTCCTTGGACTAGGATTCAAAGGCCGTTGCAGAGTCGTGCCCGTAGATATTTTTCTGTTTTTGTCTTTCGTCTTTCGGCTGTATTTGGCTGTGGCTTTGCTCCTTTGAGTGCATTTTGGGGGTGTTCAAGAACTGTTTCGGGGCCGATCCTAAGGCGATCAAAGACTCCACAATGCGAGCCGACCAATAATATTACACGGATGACACTAAAAATGGAGACGATGCAGCCAAATGAGCCATGTCACCAAATGCAGGCCAAGCCCCTGTTCTGCCCACCCAAACTTTTGTCTCCAAGAGGCACCACCTTTCTGACCCGAGCCGACCAAACAGAACCTGCCAAACAGAGCACGGAACACAGCCCCTGGTCGTCCCATGTTAGTCCCACGTCTGACAGGCCATAGAGGATAGTCGACAAAGTACGAACGTACGTGGACATCGACCGCCTGAAGTCAAGTCGCTTAATGCTGCCGCCTGGCGCGCCGGTATCCAAAAGCTTAATTGTTTAATCTGCACACAACCCCATTCCGCAGCGAGTGAGAGACGAGTCTACAGCAACAAGAGACGAGAAACACGAGAAGTGCGAGAGTGCGAGAGTGCGAGAGTGCGAGACACAGACGCTGCCAGACTAGTTCACCCCTTTCAACGCATATATCGCTCTCCATCACACAGTACGCACACACTACGGCGCCCCAGGACGCAAAGACAATGTTGCCAGAAACGGCAGTCGCGGCAGCCACGACAGCCATGCCAGAAACAGCAGGAACGACAAGAACGACAGCAACAGCAACAGCAACTGCCGCGCCAGGGGCGAAGCCAACAGTCAACCGTCGACTCGGTGGAAGGAAGGACCGAACAGGCTGCACCACCTGCAAGTGAGTTCCCCCACCGTTCCTGTGTAGCTGTGTTGGCACCCACTCACCCACTCACCTCGCAGAATCCGCCGCGTCAAGTGTGACGAGGAGAAGCCGGCGTGCAAGCGATGCACGTCGACGGGGCGCGCCTGTGACGGGTATGCACCTGTCGCTCCCAGGCCAAAAGTGAAGGCAGTACACACTGCAGGGCAGTCATCTTCTGCGTCCTCGTCTACTCTGCCCACCCTGCTCTGTGCTCCCCAGCACAAAACTGCCAGCGGCGCGCCTATGAACCAGCAGGAACACTTGGCCTTCCAGTTCTTTGTCCACACGGGTGCGTCATCGCTGGCCGGGTGTACAGACGTCGACTATTGGACGCAGCTGGTGCCACAGTGTGCCCAGGCGGATGCGGCCATCTACCATGCGTCCGTGGCCGTTGGGGCTCTTTTGATGGAGCATCATCAGAGATCCTCATCGAGTCAGACACACTCACTGGTCGTGCCTCGCACCGCCCTGACAACCCTCGCCATCGAACGACAGAACAGGGCCATCCAGAGTACCGTCCGTGGCATGGTCGTGCCCAGTCAACGGCCGACCGGCGCCGATGCCACGACGTTCATTCTGCTGTTCTGCATCGAGGCACTCCAGGGCCGTGAGGTGGAGGCTCTGCGTCTGTGTCGACACGGCATCCAGGCATTGGCCCAGTCGTCCTCCCCCACGTCAGAAACAAGGTCTAGCCACACGATGATGGCCGGCCTGGCCGCTCAGCTCGACCGCCTCCGTGTCCAGTGCGGCATGTTCAACGGCGGCACCGCCAACGCCGCATCGCCCGTCCGCCTAAAGACCATGCTCAAAATGCTGGCTAATCCACCCACGGCGCCCTTTGCATCACTCGACGCTGCCTGCGATGAAATTTCGCAACTCGTTGCCGCCGTACAGCACATTGTGGGCGCTCGTTGGGGCGAAGTCGAAGACCCGGCGTCCGATCCTCAGAGGAATGTGACACAAACACAGGCCCTCGATGTTGCTCTCCACGGCTGGCGGTCGCGTTTTGAACAGTTTGCGAGTGTCAATGTCAACGTCACCTCCTCAAACGACAACCTCCTCTCGTCTACTGCATCGCTCCTTCGCCTTCGCTACTTGATCTCGCGCGTCTGGATGGCCGACGCCCCGGGCCACAGCGAGATGGCCTATGACGACGAGCTTGTGTCCGTGCTCTTCAGGGATATTGCAGCGGAGGCGGACATCTGTCTGCACGCCACAGGATCTGGGGTTCCGGGGTACTTTTCTGGCCCCTTCACCTTCGAAATGGGCCTCACCCCGCCACTCTACTGGGCCCTCCTCAAGTGCCGTCATCCTCGCCTGCGCCGCCGCCTGCTAGCGCTACTTCGGCAAGCCCCGGCCCAGGAAGGCTTATGGAGCAGAGACATTATGGTCCAGGTCGCCGAAAAGGTCATTGCCCATGAAGAGGCGGGTATGCTGGAGAGTGGTCTCGACGTGCCTCTCGAAAGACATCGCATCAAGACTGTCCGCATCAATCTGAGGACAACACTCCTAGACGGCCGACGGGGCGATGTAGTCCAGTGCTTTGGCATGCCCTATGGGAGCAACGGCGGCCTGCATGTCGTCCTCGAGTTCGTCGCCTTTTGCATCGACGCGATGTCTGTTTGAAGAGAAGTAAAAAGACAAATAGGACAATATCGACTTACAAGTACCTGCTGAGTCCGTCCGCAGCATCCACAAACTCAGACATCAGTCCGAACTCTCCGAAGACGCGATGTCGCGAGTCCACCGCTCCACAAAGGTCATCCGTCATTTCCCTCATCAAGAATAACCAAACGATATCAAAGGCGTCGCCGTCTCTCACAAAAAATACAAAAAAACTCCCGGACGTCTCTGCCGTGGTGGACGGGCGTCGGAATCGCGTCGGAATCGGTGCCCGGAATCCGGTCACAGGTGGGGGTCCGCCTCTGTGTACAGCACCCTGTCTTTCCACTTTGGTCGCTAGTCCAGGCGCCGTTCAACTCCCGCGTGAGCCTACTCATATATAAGGACACTTAAAGGTGGCGAGTGCCGTGCTTCGATGCCGGTCGCCTCTTCGCCCTTTTCCCGTCTTGTTCGCGGGGATGGCCATTGGGCCACCCGCAAAACGAAGCTCTTTCTTTTGCGGGGGCCACACCAAGACAAGACATGGACGACTGCGCCAGAAACTCGACAACATGGAGTGTGGGGGTGGGATGGAGTGCAGAGTGCATTGAGTGGGTAGTATTGGAGAGAGATTGAGAGCGAGAACGACATTTGGATTCCGGCTGAGATGGAAGCAGCTTTTTGCGGGGACGGCGCGCTAGCGACTGCCCTGGAGCTGCTTTCCAGCGGACGTGGTTGGCTGTGTCAGACTGCCACTACGACGCACGTTTGCCGCTGTTAGTGCGTTCGCAGTTGACCAAAAGAGCGGCTCGTATTCGACCAGACGGTCCAGCGGCGAGTCTTGCGCATTCTGCCTTTTGGGGTCTCCGCAAAACCGCTTGAACACCCGCAAACACCGCGTTCTTTTTTCGGTTTTTTCGTTCTTTTTCGTTCTTTCGTCTCCAAGTCACAGGGCTGGCCAAGCTGCGGTTCCTGTTGCATTTCTGGGGCAGACGCGGGACTTGAAATCGGCAGCTCTTTTCCTTCTTTTTGATGCATCACGCGCCGCCTGTCGCTCCTTCCCAAACACCTTAAAAGACGGCGCCTTCCTTTGCCAATTCACCGCCGTCCATTCGCCCCGTCCTTCCTTCCCTTTGCAGACGACACTAACAAATTCGGAAAGAGCTTGTGTCACACATCAACGACGCCCAACGACACTCTCTTTGACTTTTTGACTTTTTGACCTCACTTTCTCTCCTACCAAGACACCCCTCGCCACATAGTTTCACGACAGACGACCTCGCACTCCACCCCGCCCACCATGACTCTCGTCAACCACCTGCTGTCGCCCTATGGCGCCGGCCTGGCTGTGGCGCTCGTCCTGGCCTACTACCTGGTGCCGTACCTGGTCACCTACAGCGATCTCCGCAAGATTCCTGCTCCCTTCCCCGCCCAGTTCTCGGACTTGTGGCTGCTCTCGACCGCCCGCCGCGGCCGTCGCTATGAGATTGTCGACGAGGTGCACAAGAAGCTCGGCCCCGTCGTGCGCATCGCCCCCAACCACATCAGCGTCAACGACGACGAGGCCATCCAGGTCATCTATGGCCACGGCAACGGCTACCTCAAGTCGTCGTTCTATGATGCCTTTGTCAGCATCCGCCGCGGTCTCTTCAATACGCGCGACCGCACCGAGCACACCCGCAAGCGCAAGGTCGTCGCGCACACCTTCTCGGCCAAGTCTGTCCTGCAGTTTGAGCCCTACATCCACGAAAACCTGGCCCTCTTTGTCAAGCAGTGGGACGGCCTCATCAAGAAGAGCGGCCGCAGCGATAAGACGGCCCACCTTGACTGCTTGACCTGGTTCAACTTCTTGGCCTTTGACATGATTGGCGACCTGGCGTTCGGTGCGCCCTTTGGCATGCTCGAGGCCGGTGCCGATGTTGCTGAGATCCGCAGCAGTCCCGACGAGCCCCCCACCTATGCTCCTGCCATCCAGATCCTGAACCGCCGCGGCGAGGTCTCGGCCACGCTAGGATGTCTGCCCGATCTCAAGCCCTATGCCAAGTGGCTGCCGGACCCCTTCTTCACCCAGGGCCTGGCTGCTGTCGAGAAGCTCGCTGGTATTGCCGTCGCCCGTGTCAAGGCCCGTCTCGACAACCCGCCCTCTGTCGACCGCAAAGATCTGTTGGAGCACCTCATGAGCGGCAAGGATGGTCACGGCAACCTGCTCGGCCGCGAGGAGCTGACCGCCGAGGCGCTCACGCAGCTAATTGCCGGCAGCGACACCACCTCCAACTCGTCTTGCGCCCTCTTGTTTCATGTCGTCCGCACGCCTGGTGTCATACAGAAGCTGCAGGCCGAAATCGACGCTGCTGTCCCCGAGGGCATCGATGTCCCCACCTACGACATGGTCAAGGACCTGCCCTATCTCCAGGCTGTCCTCAACGAGACCCTGCGCCACCACTCAACGTCCGGCATTGGTCTGCCCCGCCAGATTCCGTACGACGCTCCCGGTCTGCACCTCAACGGCTACTACTTCCCGCCCGGCACTGTTTTGAGCGTGCCCACCTACTCTGTCCACCACTCCAAGGACATATGGGGCCCTGATGCTATGGAGTTTGTCCCTGAGCGCTGGGAGTCCATTACGCCCCGCCAGAAGAACGCTTTTATTCCCTTTAGCTACGGTCCCCGCGCCTGTGTCGGCCGCAACGTCGCCGAGATGGAAATGAAGCTCATTATTGCCACCTGGGTCCGCCGCTACAAGGTTACTCTGCTGCAAGACTTTATGGACACCCGTGAGGGCTTCCTACGCAAGCCTCTTGACCTCAATATTGCCATTGCCCGGAGATAGACTACAGTCTCCCTCCACACTTTCATCCACACCTCGCATCTACGCACGCACTCTCTCGCTCTGAAGTTTTGTATTGAACCATGTACAGTTATGAAAATCGCATTTCTATAGTATCTTATCTCTTTGTATATCTCTTTAAATGAAGCAAATTGAACGAACAATCAAACAGCAGACAAACAAACAAACAAACAAACAAACAACAAACAAACAACAAACAAAATCTATAAACATCTAACAGCACGACGGCATCTGCACGGGCGTCGACTTGACCACAACACCGTCCTTGGGCCGCGCATCCTCCACCAGACCCGCCGCCTTTAGCAGCCGCCGCTCTGCCATCGTCGCCGCCGTGTCAAACGCGTTCTGCGTGCTCGTCACGGACGCTAGGTTCTTGCCCACAATGTCAAAGGCCGTGCCGTGCGCCGGCGTTGCTACCGGAATCGGCAGGCCGCCCTGCACAGTGACACCGCCGTCAAACGACAGCAGCTTCATCGCAATCTGGCCCTGGTCGTGGTACATGGTGACGATACCGTCAAAGTGCTTGCTCTTCAAAAAGATGGTGTCACAGGGGAAGGGGCCCTGCACATCGATGCCCTTCTTCTTGGCCAGCGCCACCGCCGGGCGGATGGCGTCAATCTCCTGCCGGCCAAACGAACCGTTCTCGCCGTTGTGCGGGTTCAGCGCGCACACGCCTAGCCGCGGGGATGCAATGCCCGACTCCCACCGTAGCCGGTTCAGCAGCTCAATGGCCTCGAGGCACGACTGGGTGGTGATGCGCGCCGCCACTTCCTCGAGTCCAATGTGGCTCGTCACACGGCCCGTCCACAGCGGGCCCGCAATGTTAATCTCGCTCGTCCGCCCGGCAAAGTCCAGCTGCTTTGCAAACCACCGCAGCTCGTCCTCCTCCGTCATGCCCGCCAGCTTGAGGGACGACTTGTTCAGCGGGCCAAACACAATGCCGTCCACCTCGCCCGACTGCACCAGCGCCAGTGCCCGCTTCAGCTGGTACAAGCACCGCGCACCGTTCGTCTTGGTCTCCGTCTGCCGCTCCACAGGGCCAAACTGCGCCGCGCTGTTGTCGTCCAGCAGCTGCACCGCGACAGCACTCGCCGGCTGGCCGGGTGCGGCCAGGGGCACGTGCACACCGCCAGCATCGGCCACAGCCGAATCCAGCTCGCTCTTGTCGGCCAGCAGCAGAATGTCGGCGCGCTGGGTGTTGGCCGGGTTGCTGCAGAGCTTGGCAATCAGCTCGGGGCCAACACCGGCAGCGTCGCCCAGGATCACGGCGATCCGGACACGGCGCGGCGCAACCGGGGCCTTGGGATCTGTTCCAATGAAGGAGCCCATGTTGTGATGTGATGTGAGGTAGGTGGGAGTTGAAAGATGTAGGTTGAGGCTGTTGATGTCGGTGTCGGTGATTCAAAAGACCGGGTTGGATCAATGGGTATTGTCGTTTCTTATTGAAGAATTGCAGATGTAAAGATTGGCCGCCTTGCTATGGAGGAGTATGTATGTTATGAACACAGGCAGCAAATAGTGCAGGATGGCCACCCCATATTCAAAGATATTTGCTTAGTTTGAATCCTTCTCCTTCTTCCCCATGAACACGAATGGCCACTCGAACGGAGCCAATGCACCCTTTGCCGTTGTCATTTGCCTCGTTTCGCATACAGTAACCTTCCGAGTATCTGCAAAGTACGCACTTGGGCGTGCGGGACCGGCGAAAGTGCCGACTTGCAGGCAAATGTGTAGCGCCGATGCACCGGCCCACCTTTTTGTGGGAGACTTCCGTACTTTCGGCACGACAGCGAGCTGCGTCTACGTCACAAAGAGCCTGTAAAAATAATAATTGTAAAACAGATGAGAGTCTACAGGTACAGGTGCGAAGTTACATGGCCCTGAATTCACGTGCCTCTTATTTGTTGACTTTCAGCCACATCGACAACATTTCTCATACATCGCGGAAGCTCTGAATCAGCAGAAACATCGCCACCAACGACAAAAAAAAACACAACATAGGACAACAACTTGGCAAAAACTGCAACCACCACAAAATGGCGGACATGACCAAGAATCGCACAATGGCGATACTCAACGCCGCCCGGGACGGTGGTTATGCTGTCCCGGCCATTTGCTGCTACAACCTCGAGGCCGTGCTGGCCACCGTTCGTGCTGCTGAGGCCAAGCGTTCACCAGCCATGGTCCTGCTCTTCCCTTGGGCCATCGAGTATGCCGGCAAAGCTCTGGTTTTGGCAGCAGCCGAAGCTGCGCACACGGCTTCTGTCCCCGTGTCTCTGCACCTCGATCACGCTCAGTCTCCCGATCTCGTCCGCCGCGCCGCTGACATCCCCGCACCCTACAACTTTGACAGCATCATGTGCGACATGAGCCACTACGAAAAGGAGGAGAATTTGCAGTTGACGCGCGAGCTGTCCGACTACTGCCATGCACGCGGGATTGCTTCTGAGGCTGAACCAGGTCGCATCGAAGGTGGCGAGGACGGCATTGCCAGCACGGACGCAGAAGAGCTGGAAGGTGTGCTCACAACAGCTGAGCAGGCTCTCGAGTTTGTGGCCACTGGTATCGAGCTCTTGGCACCAGCCATTGGCAACGTCCACGGCGAGTACGGCCCAGCTGGTATCAACTTGGACTATGAGCGCCTCGACATGGTCAACCGGACTGTGGGTGACAAGGTGCGGCTGGTCCTGCACGGTGCCGACCCGTTTGATCTTGAGATCTTTACGCGGTGCATCAAGGCTGGTGTCACCAAAATCAACATCAACAAGGGTGTCAACAAGCACTACGCCAATGTTCAGGAAGAACTGCGTGGCAAACCTCTGACAAAGGTCATTGAGGCAGGGACCGATGCCATGCAGAAGGCAATCGAGGAGTACATGGACTGGTTTGGCTCGGCTGGAAAAGCATGAACGTGTAGATGCATAAGTAAGGGAGATAAAAAGGATTGATCCAAGTATGAGCTAAAAATTATATACTGTATAGACACTCGATATAAATATTATGGTGACTTTTTGTATTCATTTTTCAGATTTTGTGTTCTTGATTTTGTTCTTCTGAAGAGAATAAACACAAAACATTCTAAAAATATCACACTAAGATCATCTACATTTACAAATTGACTTCCTTTATCACCACAGACAGAGAATAAATATCACATCAAAAGAAAGTAAAAAATTGAGATGAATACAACAGTCACACCATCATCACATGATTGTCTGTACCTCCTTCTCTCTCATGTTCCAGACAGGCGATGATCGGACGCACTTCACTCTTCCGCGCGAACCACTTACAAGCCAGCCAATCACAGATTAGTTGCGACTTTGGACAGACGCTCGACGCCGGGTCGGCGATTTCGCCGACAGCCCCCTGCCACAGTTGTAATTTAGTGTGGCCATAGCTCTTCGCCGGTCTCACCTAGCCTTCTTTTTTGCTTCCTTTTGTGGCATGTCGAATGGAGAAAAGAGCGGGCCAAAACCGCCAAAACCACCACATGATGTTAGAAAGTCGGTAAAACTGCCGTGGCACCAGGTTTGAAGGCTAGCCTTTGTCGGTGATGATGGCAACAGCAGGGGGCGGTGTATTAAAATATTGCCAGAGATAGGCTGTCGGATGACAAGAAGTATTGGTAAAAAGGTAAAAATCAGATCGAAAGTGGCCCTGCATACGTGCCTGGCCTCGAAACAACAGCATAGCTTCGTTCTTCTGTTTCCGGTGCTATCTTCGAGTCGAAAAACGTGGCACTGTTTCTGGATAGCCTGATCCCAGAATATGAGAAAAGTGCACTTTTTGGGGAAATCTGCAAGGCCAGACGACCATGGTCGTCTCCACTGAGAATATCCACTGAAACGCTCCTCCAGTAAATCTCCAGTGGGAGCCCCACACTCCCCCAGTCGTACTTTATCTTTTCGAGCATGTGCCGCACTGGGGTTCTTCC
Source organism: Sporothrix euskadiensis (assembly GCA_019925375.1). Lineage (NCBI taxonomy): Eukaryota > Fungi > Ascomycota > Sordariomycetes > Ophiostomatales > Ophiostomataceae > Sporothrix > Sporothrix euskadiensis. The sequence continues at coordinate 208,959 of JADHKQ010000042.1, forward strand.
TCTTCTCCACGTTTCTCAGGTCGGATTGATGATTTCTGATTGTGGATTGTTGCAAACAAGTACGATTTCTGCATGTTTTACACATCAAACTCTGTGCCTACCAAGTAGCCCTAGTTACACGTCCAGCATCATGAACGGCAACAAACGCCAGCGGACCAACAGCGACGCAGCAGCATCAAGCGACCGTGGTTTAGAGCGGCCGGACAAGGCGGCAAAACCACTGTTGACACGCGCATGTGAGTACATGGGGTTGCGATGCTGACTCTGCTCACATACTGACAATATTCAGGCGCCGAGTGCAAACGACAAAAGATTCGATGCTTCTTCGCTGCCGGCCAGTCGGCATGCAACAAATGCTCAAAGAGCGGCATACAATGCGTGCCGCACAACTTTGCACAAAAGTACATGGACGATGATGCACTGTAGGTGCCCATGTTTCCCAATTGAAGTCATGCCCAATGTACAGGTACAGCCAACTAACACCACCAGTTGGAAGGCCGAAGCAACAGAGACCATCAGCCGACTCACCGCCGCCGTCAACTACCTCCTCGAGCAGAACAGCCTGCCCCAGCTGTCCACCTTTGGCAAGGGCGATAAGCCTGCTGGCGCAAACGACCACCCACAGACACGCGAGAACGGCAATGCGACAAGCCCAACAGCCGCACGAGATGCCACCGCAGCAGTGCAGGGTGTATCGCCTGCCATGAGCCAAGCCAGCAGCACGGCCGTCGCGGCGACCACGGCAGCATCTGGCAACTTCATATCGGAAGGCCCGTCGGCTGACCTCCAGGAAGACGACTCCGACCTTGTGCCAAACCCCATGAACAATTTGTATAGCTTGACGGACCCGTCCAAGTCATACCTGATTCGTGTCGACCCGACCTGTGTCAACGGCCCAGACTTTATTAGTCGCGGAGTTGTGTCGTTGGATGAGGCGCAATTCTTGTTCAGCCACTTCCTCGCACATATCAACCCGCTGCTCTGGGACGGCATTCTCTGTGCGCATACAACACTGGAGTCAGCGCGGGCATCCTCGAGTTTACTGGTGGCTACCGTGTTAACCGTGGCGGCAATGCATTTGTCCGGAGAGCGGAAGGAATCTGAAAATGCGGCAGGTGCGCAGAATGGTAACCGCAGTGACCAGCAGCGGCAACAACAGCAGCAACGCCAGAACAAGCCCACTCTTCTCCACGCCACTTACGACGCCTTTGTCCAGCTCATGCGCGCGTCGTGTCTCTTGCGCAGCCAGAACCTTGACGACATCCGCGGCCTCTGTATTGGCGCATTCTACCTCACAAGTCTCAGCTGGGCCCTGTGCAGTCGCGCCATCCGTGTCGCCACTGAAATGAATGTGCACAAGTCCTCCCTTCAATTTGCGGCACGAGGCGCACCCCTTCCCACATCCTCAGCGTCATCAGCGTCCATGCCCGGGCAGCCGCCATCTTCGTCTTCGTCGTCGTATGGAAATGACCAGTTTGAGCGTGTGCAACTCTGGTACGTGCTCTACGTCTGCGACCACCAGTTTGCCCTCGCCTATGGAAGACCCCCTTCCATGCACGACGACGCCAGCATACGCAACGCCGACAAACTCCTGGCTATGAGCGACAGTCTCTCTTTTCCAACAGATGCCGTTCCTGGAACAATGCCACCTCCAGTGTCTCGAAGCGCTCGTGGCAACCGCTGGCTCGTGGCCCAGGTCAAGCTGTTCCGCATCTTGGCCGGTGCCTACTTCTTGTATGGCTGCGACCCCGACCTGGCACTCAGCGGAGAAGACTACCAGCGCCTGCAGTCCTTCAACCTGTCGCTGGATCAGTGGAGGTTGGGAGAGCAGCAACATACACGGAGCGGTCCGATGGGGGTCCTTCCCGTTTCGTTATCGGGCGACGGGCCGTCCCGCAGCTACCTGGCCGACGACAGGCAGGCCGTAGCCAACAAAGTCACGACGCTTTACTACCACTTGGCACGCTTCCAGCTCAATTCTTTGTCGCTACGCGGTATTTCGGCCAGAGGGAATGATGCTGGTCCGATGGGTGCCGGCCAGTTTGGCATGTCTGGCACAGCCGCCATCAGTATGAGCTGGGAACGGCAGGAGGCAGCCAACAACGCCATTGCCGCAGCTGCCAGCACAATTCGCCTCATTGTCGAAGATGCCGACCTAAGGAACCTACAGATTGGCATGCCCATTTTCGTGCACGCCATGATTGCGGTATGCGCGTCGTTTCTGCTCAAGATGGCCGTTGTGTTCAGTGCCGACGGCAGCAGCAACAACCATGCGACTGCCCTGCCGTTACCACGGGACCTCTCCCGCCATGGCCTCAACTTCCACACCGAAAACGCCCTGGCCGACGTCGAAAGTCTTGTGCGTGTCCTCGGCGCGGTTGCCGACAGCACGAGTCAGCAGCACGTTGTTCGACAGGTCGTCACAGGGCTGCGTGAGCTGTTGCAACGGTTCCGGCCTGGGAACGATCCCGACACATTTGTGTACCTGCGTTCGACCGCTCAGGGCCCGACGCACAACGGCATACATAATGGCACTGGTGTTCAACGTGGTGTTCCTGGCAGCACAGTGCCTGCACATGGTGGATCCTACGATTACGCCAACAGCGAGATCCCACGGACAGCTCCACCGGCGTATTCCATGACATCACACGGCAATAGCGGACTTTCGATGCACCCCAACACCTCTCACGCAGGACACCAGCCAGGTCACGACCATATAAATAGTGGACACATGGGTGGTGGATTCAGCTCTGGAAATGGGGCCAACGGTAGCAGTGTGCCTTATGCAGCGCTTCCGCAGGGGCAAATGCCGTCGGATGGAGTCATGCAGCCGGGCGGAGCGTTGGCATACCAAGACGACCCATTCAACCTGATGGGTGACTTGGACTGGCGGTTTAACGATGCCTTCTTGTGGGGCATCCAGGCGGCGGAACCACCATACGTCTAAGATGAGCATGGTGTTTTGATTTTGATTGTACAATACGATAGAAGTGTGAATGAGAAATGATGATCTTGGCAATGTTTCAATATTAATTGCAAGTAAAGTAAAGAACCACGATGTTGTACGAATTCAATTCTTCGAAGAAGCTATATACAGAGATGGGAGGTATAATATGACCAAGGCAGTTCTACACGGCCATTTCTTTGCAGAGCGCAGACCCTGATCGGCTGCTGACTCCTAGAAGCTACACTAGATGCAGTAGATGAACTCGGGGTTCTCGCGATCCGTCAAATCACGCCATCCATGGTTCTCCATAGGGACAAAGTCAGGCTGGGCGCGGATAGCAGCCTTGCGACGGTTCTCGCGACGGCACCACCAGTTGATAAACAGGAGATCGGCAATGCACAGGGCAAAGCACACCAGAATGGTAATCTCGGCCGACACATAGCGGGGTGCATCCTTGGAGCGGAACGTCTGGGGGCCGATAATGTTGCCGGCAGCGTAGCCGACCATGTAGATGGCGGCAACTGTCGTCTTCTTGGTGTAGCCAGCAATGTTACTCGAGATGAGGGACAGAACGGTGGCACCGACTGAGGGAAGCGTCTGTGTCATGTAGTAGCCGATCAGACGGCCGACATTGTTGGAGAGGGGCAGAGCAATGATCAGAATCATGCCGAGGACTGCAACAGCCATCGGCACACAGGCCACAATGGTGCGCTTCTGGAAGTAGTCACCCAAAAAGCCATTGGCGTAGCAGGACAGGATGACAACACCGCCACCGGGAATACCGTAGAGCAGACTCTGGAGAGGGGTGTAGCCAAAGTTGACAATCAGCTGGCTAAAGTAGTTGGTGATGCCGCCGTTGGGAATGTCCGACAGCACACCGTACATAAACAGAGCCCAGGTCAGCGGATCAGTGAAGGCCTCGACAAGCTGGTACTTCTTGAAGTGGGTGTTGCCGATGCCCTGCTCATTCTCCCTGACACGGGCAATGGCCAAGAGACGGTCACGCTTTGACAGCCAGCGGCAGTTGAGCTGCGAGTCCGGGATGACGTAGAAGAAGGCGAGGCCGACAAGGATAGTGACACCGCCCGTGACGATGAACAGAATCTTCCAAGGAGCAACGGGCTGCGTGCCGTCGTTGGGGATATGCTTGGCAATGCCGTAGGCCACGAGGCCGCCAATGATCTGGCCGCCGCCATTGGAGCCAATGTACATGCCCGTCCGCGTGTTGTGTTCGTGATGTGTGTACCACTGAGAAGAGAGAAGCGCAAAACCGGGCATGCTGGCAGCCTCCAATAAGCCCATGAAGAAGCGGACGGCCATGGCACCAGACCACGACTTGACGACAGCAAAGAGGCACAGGACGGCACCCCAGAGTGTGACACAGGCGGCAGAGTAGCGTGCCAGAGGAAGCATCTGCATCAGACGGTTGGTCGGGTACTCCCAAACCAAAAATCCAAGGTAAAAGATAGAGCCAAGCCAGTTGTACTCGTCGACGGATAGGTGCAGGTCGACCTTGAGGCCCATGATGCTGGCGTAGGACAGGGCAGTCTTGTCGAGATAGTTGAGACCAAAGACGAGGCACAGGATGGGCATCAGATGCCAGTCGATGGTGCGGAGCAGACGCTTGTTGGTGGCTTCGTCCAACTCCTGGGCGATGTCCAAGGGCTCGCCGCCCAGCTCGGCAAAGGCCTTGAGGGCCTCGTCATCGTTGCGGGTGTACTTGGTGACGTGCTGGACTGGGAAGGCCGTGTCGGCGGTAAAGTTCTTTTTGGTGTCCTCGACCTCCATGGGCTCGAGGGCCTTGGGCAGCTCTACCGAGTCGACCATTTTGATGAAGAACAGAAATCGTAAAAAGGTGAACAAATGCGAATAAAGGATAAGAAAGAAGATGAACTGAATAGATAGTTAATGGCAGTTGACCGCGTGGCACCCATTTCAGTTTCTTCCTGCAGAGAGAGAGGGCGATCGGCGCTTTTTGAATACGCCGACTCGACTCTATCTGTAAGGAGCCATGAAGACGTGCGGGTTGCTTGGGGTTATCCGTCGCCGAGAACGACGAAAAGTAACAAGGAGAAGTGTTTGTTGCTGCACCCGAGAAAGCATGCAACACGCGACGACGCATTCTATCTGGGGTCCCCGGGACTCGACTCCCCACGGGGCCGGATTGCTGTACCAGAAATGAAGAAAGCAATAAAAAGGCAAAAAAAAAAAAAAAAAAAAAGACTACAGATTCCCTAGTGTATCAGAGTCGGTGCGTTCGCCGAGTTGTGGATGCATCATTTTTGCGTGCCAAAGTCGGAGAGCGGCCGAGTGGAGCCCGACGTCTCAAGAGAAGCGATTCTACAGGTCCAAATGCCCTGTCAGACGATAAGTTTGCGGGGTTCATTGGCTCATTGCGGGGATGCACTACGGGAGGGTGAAGAGGAACGCTTGCGAGAACGAAGTCGCGCTATTTTGACGTCTCGACTTGACCGAGGGCTGATATCAAGCTATCAAGCCACCAAAGAAGACAAAAAGTCAACAAAGCGACGGACGACAACGGCATGGACACACTCCTTGTGCCACCTGATCCAACTTTGCCACGAAACCGAGCGCGCTACGTGTGCCAAGAGCCGTGGGATGGCGGCACATTTTTAACTTATGCGCGGCGCCAAGGTCGCATGAGGACCGTCCCGGAGAGGCTCCGACAGTACACTGCGCCCAGAAACAGCACATCCGGTGACCTAGACGAGGACGACGAGTTTACCGAGCACATCTTACCGACACCACAGCCAGAACAAGAGGCTTTCCTGCAAACCTGGCTCTTCTTTGGCCTTTTGGCCGAGTTCTTCGGTCTCAACGAAAACGATGCGGGAGAGAGACTTGTTGATACCAAGACGGCAGCTGAGGAGATTGCCGCTCTGTATCACGACTACACTGAAGACATTGTCACGGACGGCACTCCTGTCAAATATCTGACGGGGGCCCCGATGTTCCAGGCAAAAGATGCCCCCATCCTGATCGTCACACGACTGCGTCTTGCCGGGCCCGCCATCGAGCAGCGCATCCAGCATCTCCACCGCTGCCTATCCTTTAGCTGTTTTTTGTTGAATACTGCCATCCACACCGCGTTCGACCCGGCCATCAAGACATCCATTGCTGCACTGGGCGAGCTACTGTCAACTGGCTTTGCCACAGCTTCCAACCTCAAACGGATCCCGAGTGCCGGTGCTAGCTTCAGCTTTGCATGGGCTGATCGCTACCTCGAGGATGGCGGCCAGCTGGAAGGCTGCATGCTGACACATGGCTGGTGCAGGAGCGAGGTCGAAAAAATCCGCTCCGTCAACCAGGGACTCGGGACGCGACACTACCTGAGCCACTTGAGAAAAGGAAAAGTCGGGTCCCAACGTGACCACAGCTCGTGCTCCAAGGAAGGCTGTGTGGCGTTCCAAATTGATGCAGCAACGTATCGGCCATCGCATGTGCAGCAAGGCTGTTTTTGTAGCCTGTTGGCGGTGGATACGGTGGCGGTTCAGCAAGTGTTAAAGGAGACACCAGGATATCCCGTCTTGGATATACATCCTGACACTGATGGCGACGGACATGCGTTGACGATGGTAGTGGAACCGTACTCGGACAGTGTGCCGTATGTTGCAATATCCCACGTATGTTTGTCGCAGGCTCCTCTTCTTCACAATGTCCCCCACGCTAACAAATGTAATTGTAGGTCTGGGCAGATGGCATGGGAAACCCGACGGCAAACTCTCTCCCAGCCTGCCAGATAGCTAAAGTGGCAAGGCTTGTTTCTCAACTACAAGCAACTGCCACGGCAGGCAGAGAGGGTAGCCCAACAATTGACAAACATGATGCAAACTACCGTGTCTGGATTGACCCTTTGCTGTGTCCCATTGAGGCGGAGGGAAAGAAGCTCTCACTACAACGCATCCCGGACGTCTACAGAAATGCCACACATGTTCTGGTCCTCGATGCCTCGTTGATGGAATATTCAGCCAAGGACCTGTCACCTGAAGAGATTCTCCTCCGTATATTCAGCTCTTCAGCGTGGATGAGAAGACTATGGACGCTTCAGGGTACGTTGTCTCTCGCCTGCACCTCCATTTAATATCCCGCCTAACATTTGCAGAGGGCGCACTTGCACAGTCACTCTATTTTCAGTTTGCCGACCACGCTGTCACGCCCACCGACGAAATGGCCAAGCTGTACATGAAAGGCTTGAGCGATGCACGGTATATGCGAATTTGGCAAGACATTGCCATTGAGCAGGTTCACCTTCGTGGCTGGTTCAAGTCAATTGAAGACGAGACCAAGCCATCATCACTGAGTCTCGTCAGTCTACAGCGGGCACTTCACTTTCGCACAGTATCCGAACCAGCAGACGAGCCTCTCTGTATAGTAACTCTGCTCTCCCTGGACCAGACGTATGTGGTTGGCGCCTCTACACTACAGGACAGAATGGTGCGTGTCTGGGAGCTTGTGGCCAAGAAATTGGGCGGCTCTGTACCGGCTCGCATTTTATTCTCGTCTGACAAGACACTCGATGTTCCTGGTTGGCGATGGGCGCCCCGGAGTCTGCTGGGCGCAAGTTACGCTGCCAAAGACTCGTCCATGGATGTGCACCACCGTATTATGCGGTTCCAAGCTTGGCACTCTGATGGGCTCCAAACCGAAGATTCGACGCGAAACTCTGGTGTACCGACTCCCTGGGGCTTGAGAGTAAAAATGGGCGGCTACATCTTGAAATCGCTTCCACTACTCCCGCACCTGCCTCTTCACCCATGGGAACGTGTGGCTGGTTCACACGAAGATATGATTATGGTGAAGCATCCTGTATCCGGCCGATGGCTGCGTCTCATGGACTTCTATCGACTGGAAATGGGTCGGCGATGGTCACCAGAACAGCGGCGCGGATACGACCGAATGACGGACAACCTCTTGTGTCGTCTCATTGACGGCGGCAGACAGGCACTACTATGTGACCGAACTTCAAGGCAGGGCCAGCATTATCCAAGTCTCATGGTCTGCCTCGAAGATGGATGGGACCAGCAAGGAGAGGATCGAACTCGTCAGACATTCAGAGCACGACGAGAACGAATGGTCATCCTCGAATGGGCCAGCGCTGCGCACACTATTGTTGCCAATGGTCTTGAGGAGCTGGCCAAAAACGTTGCCCAAAGTGATGTCACGAAGCAATTTCTCGATGAAATGGACACAGTCATTGACTGGGACCAAGGACGGGCTGCAATGGACGCCGTCAAAGAGTATATGAAGGAGGTTGTGGCAGAAAAGTGGAAGTCGGACGCTGCCTTTGTAGGGGCTGTTCGTGACACACGAGGACCAAACATGGAGCATCTTCTCTGGGCCGAAATCCAGATGCGGTTCTCACACAGTATTGTTTGCCAGGAGGTCCCAGGTTCACAAGTATGGCTAGTAGACTAATTGGGTGGATGCAGTTGGATACTTTTATCACCAACTCATTTTTTAAGTAGCTATATACATTTTCATATCCAACATCTGCCATTTATATCAAAGTTCATGACCATGCGTACGTCACCCTTTGACAGTGGCGATACAGTGGCGATGACCATGCCTACGTCACCCTTTGACAGTGGTGACAGTGGCGACACTTAGCGAGCAGTGGCAGCAGCCGCACAGCCGCTGGTGGTGACGCAAGCGCACACGGTGGCCACCGCTTCGAGCACCTCCAGGCCCGTAGCGAGGCCGCAGCCGGCGACAACGCAGTTAAGGGCAGCGTTCTCAATGGAAGCCGACTGCGAGCACTGGCACGAGTAGTCGCCATCGGTGCAGCCGGCGTTGGTCACAGCGGCCGACAGGATGCAGTCCGTGGCACACGAGGGCACAGCGGCAATGGCCGTCGAGCAGGGGCTGCAAGGAGGCGGGGTGATCTGTGCCTGGGCCACAGCGAAAAGGGCAGTGAAGACGGAGAGTGTGAACTGCATGATGGTGGTTGGATTGGTGAAGTCTTGTGTTGGTATTTCTGGTATGGTTAGATGACGGACCTCGATAGGGAGATACTGCTCCATAGACTTGCCTTGTGTTTGGAAGAAGGTGGAATGAGAAGATGAATAACTGATGATGTGATTATCGATCTTTATTTTCCAAAAGAGCGCGCAACGACGTTCAATTTATACACAATTTTCTCAACATGTACCAGTCAAATGACTTGTTCTGGCTGAGAGCATGGCATCGCCCCCAAGTTTTCCTGTTCCTATGTCAACACGGAAGATCCCATGTAAAAGCATGCCTTGTTCGGGTTCGGCACTCTCTGTGTCGAAATGCCAGCCACCGCTAGAATCATGACTCGCCCGTATGGGGTACGGGGGTATGGGGGAATGCAACTTGGGATAATGCAACCCACATGCTCTTGCCGCCGTTGTATCGTAGAGAGGGGTTTGTAGTCTAGCCCGTTTACAGGACAGGTCCCGAGCCTTAGCATTGCATTCTTCATTTCTGTCAGCGATTTGAGTCGCAATGGAAGTGACACGCTCCTTATTCTCACATGCCAATCCATGCATCTCTCGATTGAGGTTGACTCTGTGGAGTAATGTGGATTAGGAGCATTGTGGTTCAAGAACATTTCGGCGGTGAGATATTTTTGTCGTTTGATTCTTGTTCTCAGCCCTCTCCATTGAAATGTCTCCCCGTACGGCTGTGGAATGACGGTTATCGTACGTCGTAGGAGACGGGACATGACCCAACCGGTGCCTTGGATGATCGGATCATCGGGATTCAAACGAGATAGACAGTGATGGTGAAAGACAGTGTTGGCAAAAGATGTCGTTATTTTTCCTCGGTCTCATCTTTCACTTCTTCTTCATTCTTCTTTTTCTTTCTTTTTTTTTATCCGGCCAACTCAGCAAAACAGTAAAAAACATGTGAAATCATATGTCAGTTAAACACTCAATACCACTCGATTGCGGGGAAGGTCGCAGACAGGAAGCGCTCGGTGGTTGTGAGACGGATTGGGTCGCATCGCAAGGCTGCAGTGCGCCGTCCCTACATCGTTTATATGTGGCGGTATGACAGCCTCTGATTGGACACTTGTGTTGTGGTCAAGCGTCACGCCGTCTGCTCGCAGATGTTTGTTTATTCTGATGTACGACGTAAGCACAGAGGATTCATGTGGGGGGGAAATGGGCAGGTGACTGTATTCAGTCCTCTCTTGTTTAACCGTCTCCGTTTTGGGCAGGTCACATACTACGAAGTGTAAGTTGCAAAAGTAGTGAATGGTAAACAAGAGATACCGCTCTGTGGGAAAACAATGAGCATGAACTACTCCGTACATCGTACACTGAACTACAGTGGCGCGTGCTGCCAAGTTGGGTTCAGGGGAAATAATACGCCGGGGATATAGCAAGCTTCTGGTTAGCGTCGGTAGAACGCCGATTGTGTGTCCGTTGGTTGCCGCGGGCTAACTGCCAGGTCGGTGCAGTCCGATCCCGCAGCCAGCTCGACCATTTTGAACAGCATTTAATGCCACCATCTGAGCAGACGGCACGACAGCATTTCTTTTTACTGCATCCAGCAAGTTGAATCCGAAGCTATAGCTCATCTGTGAAAGCAATAATCGCTTACGCTCATCCCACCTCGGCCGTTCCATCTGCACTCTGCACATTCGACCCCTCATTTCTTGCTCTCGACTTGTCTCAATTCTATTACAGGCACATCCCCCATCCTACACAATGTCTGCCAGCGTCAATGGCTTGGGGAGGCTCAACCCGCCACCGCGGTCGGAAAACACCGTGCGAGTGCGCATGCTCGACACCACGTCAGTCATGTCGCTGCATGCCTTCTCATTCGTGAACCCTGTGATGCCGGGCCATGAGCTGATGAGCGTCACGACCATGGCGTTTCTGATTGAGAATGAGCGACTCGGCAAGAAGGCCATGTTTGATTTGGGCACACGCAAGGACTACTGGAACTCGCCGCCCATGACCTTGCGTCGCATCCAAGACGCTATCCCGGGTGTGCGCATCGAAAAGGATGTCACCGAAATTCTGCAAGAAAAGGGTATGCGCCTCGACGAAATCAACGACATTATCTGGTCGCACAGCCACTGGGACCATATGGGCAGCCCGCACCTGTTCCCGCACTCGACAAACCTCAACTATGGCAAGGGCACTGGGGTCTTCCCAGCCTATCCCCACTCCCCTGATTCCAACCTCAACGGGGACGACTTCAAGGACCGCCAATGCAACGAGATAGACTGCGGCAGCAGTGGCCTGCGCATTGGCCCCTTCCCGGCACATGATTTCTATGGTGACGGTTCGCTGTACCTGCTCGACACACCAGGCCACTGGCCGGGTCATCTGTGTGCCCTGGCGCGGACAACGCCCGATACGTTTGTCTTTCTGGGTGGTGACATCTGCCATTTTGCTGGTGACTTCCGCCCTAGCCCCCAAATCCCCATTCCGGACGAAGTGCCTGCTGTGGCCTTCCGCGGCCACGTCGGTCGCAACCCGATGCCCTGCCCTTGTGCCGTCTTCACCGACTGCCACCCCCAAACACACGATGCGTCGGCATCCGAAACCAAGGACGTCGATGTCCGCACAACACCATTCTACAAGCTCTCTACACACACAAAATCCACATACAAAGACCCACAGACGGCCATTGTCACAACCTTTGGCCTGCAAGAGTACTTTGACGCCGACCCCAATGTCCTCGTTCTCTTGGCCCACGACACGGCCCTGGTCGAGGTGCTGCCCGTCTTCAATGACAGCCCGGAAAAGGATCTCAACAATTGGCAAGCTGATGGAATGAAGGAGAAGTGCCACTGGGGCTGGCTGGGCGAGTTGCCACAGTATGACAGCGAGCGTAATGTCGTCGGACCACCGGTGTGCCGCAGTGTGCCTATTGTTCAAGGACTGTGGAAGGAAGGCAAGCTTATCAAGTCGTTTGACGAGTGAAGGAGTGCCAGAGATGACATACGTATAAATGAATATATGAAGCAAAATAGCATCAAACTTTCTTTTTTTAAAAAAAAAATTGACATCAAAACTGGCTTGAAAGGATTCTAGCTAGGCCGTAAAATCATCCCGCATGTCTATTTACTGTCTTGATGCATGGCTCCCCGCGGGCCAGGTGCTCCAGATTTGATTCCAGGATCTAATATCGTCTCTCGAGGCGCCCGAGAACCACCGCGATGGAATCAGGCTGTCCGGGTCGCCTGTTCCCGGAACGCAATAGCCGGTGTCTTTCCGGGACTCTGGCATGGCTCGTTCGCTCTGGGGGTATGCGTACACCTCCATTCCCATCGCCTGGGCAAGACGCGCACACTGTCGGCCGATGGAGCCATAGCCCAAAATGCCCATGCGCAGGCTAACCGAGTCTTGCACGCCAAAGTGTCGTGTGTCCCGGTGTCTCTCGCTCATACGCTCCCTGTATTGGTAGAGCGGCTTGAAGGCTCTCCTCCGTCTTGGGCGAGAGCTGACGGCGGCGAGGGCGGCAGCCACCCAAGCAATGGTAGGCTACGGCGTGCGTCCAGGCGCAGTGAGCTGGGCTGGTGATGCTGGAGTCATCATTCCACAGGACGGACAGAATCAGACGGGCTTCATTATCACACACACAGTATCTCAGGCGTACTTGTGGCGACTGGGACAGCTGCGTCCGGGGGATGCTCTTGGCTTCGAGAAGGTGGCGTGGGCTCAAGTTCGTGCACTGGAAACGAAGATGGTCGACTTTTTCACAGCTGTTGCCCAATATGTCAGCACGAGCAACAGCGAAGCAACAATACCATTGACTTTATCGGATTGGACTCTCGACCCCCGTGCAGAGACAGACGACAGTGATGGTGTCTTGTTTCGTCGGCCGGAGACTGCGCAAGCACCGTCTCTGTGCATCCGCCAGGAAGGCGACCGCGCCGTCCTCTGTGTCTTCGGGCCAGGCATATATGAAATAAGCTTTACGCGCGCATCCAGCAGGTTGCCAACGCCATCCGGGACAGTCCACCCAGAGGTCCCCGTCCCGGTGGCTTCATGCTGTGGAGTCAGACGCTGCCTGGCTGTTGCTGGGACGCATATGGACGGCGCAAACGCGCAAAATCTGGTGTACCATGGCTGTTTGCGCCCTTTGACCGGATTGTTTTCCACGAGGTCAGCACAGATGAGTTTAATAACACACTACGGAAGTAGGCCTCGGGCATGTACGAGATACAGATTGAACCAGGCCAGTTCGACCTTGCCGCATATAACCCGCTCGTGGCCGACACGGCAGACGAGGTTGTCGCCATGCGCAAGGTACAGGGGGAGTGCACGAAGGTCGAGCTAGAGAAGGAAAACCAGATCTACGCCGAGTGTGTGGCAGCCAAAAAAAGATGAAAGCAGCAGAGAAGCTGCTGCAGATGCCAGTGCACCCCAAACATCAGATCCCAACCACGTCTTGGTCGCTTCGCAACGGCGATGAAGATGAAATTGCTATGCACACACCGGGCACAGCGGCAGACTGGTTCAAAGTGGAAGCTATCCTTAAGGCGCCGGGTGACCGTGTTCAAGCTGGTGATGGGCTGCTGCTTTTGAGTGTAGCATAGTGCAAAGATGTGGACTTGTGAATAGTGAACAAATGGAAGTATAAAACGAGTTGAAAGGGTGGATAAGACAAAACAAATGAAGAAGGGAACAACCGCAAAATAACATACATGTCGGACTAGGGCTATGCCAGTATGTGGGGGCACGGCTTTGATACGGAAATGACGTCTTGGCTTGGGCAGAAATCGTCGAATCGACCACTTTTGATTTGCGCACTTCGTTTCCATATCTCCACTCATACCCCTTGGTTTGCGCTACACACTCTGACGAGTGTTTGTGTCTCTGCCGATAATCGGCTTATTGTGTGTTATTGCACAGCCCGTTTAAACGCAATCAACGTAAGGCGGGGTACTTGAACCCGCTCTCCTATAAATGTCGACCACACCTGCGACAATCGGAAGTAAAAGAAAATGCAACCCAATTCCACAACCAGACTTACAATGGCCGAAATTCGAGTGTGCACGAAAACGTTTAAGCTGAACAATGGTGAGCTTCTCGCACCTTGACAGCACAACGCGTGCAGTGCTAACGTACCAGGACGGCAAATGCCCGCCGTTGGACTCGGAACTTGGCAGGGTAAGTGAGATCTGTGAATTCGTATATATGCTCCTTTCTGTGCATCTTCGAGATTATTCACTAACCATCGTGCATTCCAGGTTCCTATGGCTCCAAAGACGAGGCGGCCTTGGAGGCCTCGGTTATCCACGCGCTCAAGTCCGGCTACCGACTGATTGATACGGCCCAATTCTACCAGGTTGAGCCCATCGTCGGCAGGGCCATTAAGGCAAGCGGCATTCCGCGCGAAGAGATCACCGTTGTCACAAAGTTCTGGAGCTACTGGCACCATGACCCCGCGGCCGCCCTCGAAATCTCGCTCCGCGATCTCGATCTGGACTACATTGACGTCTTTCTCATGCATTGGCCAGCAGCAATGACGCCGCTGCCAGAAAAGCGCACCGTGTTGCCCACCGAGAGCCCGACTATCGTGGAGACATGGAAGAAGATGGAGGCACTCGTCGGCAGCAAGTGTCACACCATCGGTGTCAGCAACTTTACACCAAAGACCTTGGCCACCCTTTTGGAGTCGGCGACGATTGTGCCGGCCGTCAACCAGGTCGAGCTTCACGCACTCAACCCAAACTTTACCCTTGTTCCTTGGTGCCAGGAGCACGGCATCCAGGTCGTCAGCTGGAGTACACTGGGTCCCAAGGCTGGCCCGGACAACCCGATCCTGCACCATCCCATCTTTACGGATATTGCGACTGCCCACAACGTCGGTGCTGCTATTGTTTCGCTTTCGTGGGCCGTCCAGCGTGGCGTCGCCATCATCCCCAAGAGTGCGACCCCCAGCCGCATCGAGGCCAACATTCGCCTCGTGGAACTGTCGCCAGAGGAAATGGCTTCCATCGATGGCGCGCACAAGACTCTGGGCCCTCTCCGCTTGGCTGATTCATCTGCCAACCTGTCTGTTCAGGTCAACGGCAAGCGCACAATTTTGGGCTGGTCCAATGTCGACATGGGCTGGGAGGACGAGGAGGGCAACTGGCTGGTGTAAACCAGTGACGGGGGCCGCTGTCCAAAAATTATGTCACCGAGCTGTATGGCACCCCACTATTGGTGGATACCCGGCAAGTTAAATAATGTGCCGGTACGGAGTATCGGGTGGGTCACAACATGACTGCGCTAATTGCCGTAAACATAGACTTCATAGAGAAAAATGTCAATAGAAGACAGTTGCTACTTCGTGACTTGTTTATATCTACATAAAGGGGATAACGTAAGCTGAGAATTGTTTCTTTTTCTTTTGTTATGATTTTTTGTACTTTTTTTTTTCTAAAACAAATATGAGTATATATATTAAACTGGGAAATGAAAACACTAAAATCAACTCAAAACTATACGTAAATATAGTTGCAATAACTCTTCAATCGCATCGCCACTCGCCCACACCATAGTTCACCATATACCACATCCACTCAAAGGGTAACGGCAACGCGGTTCGTCTGAAACTTTCTGATAGACGGCAAAAACAGTGCCGCAATGACAGCAAGACAGCCAAAGGGAATGCTCGTGTACCAGACATACTTGAACGCATAGGCATAGGCGGACCGACTCGCCATGGTAGCAGCCTCAGCAACAGAGACCGTGTATCCGGGAACGTCAGTGATACTCCCTGCTTCGGCACCCAAAAATGTGGCAACAAACTCTTCCACGTCACCACTAGGCAGACCGGCGCTCGTCACGGCACTGGCAATATAGGCAGGAAGTGCCGATGTCAACTTCTTGCTGAATATGTTAAAGTAGACGGTGTAACCGATCGAGCCGCCGACGGTGCGGACAGAGAGGGACAAGGCCGCCGTGGTAGCCAAAAGCGAGTCAGGGACGACGATCAAAGCCAGAGTGGCTGCGGGAACGAGAATGCCACCGACGCCAAAGCCAGCAATGGTTCCAAGAGCAACAGTCTGTTTTGCGTTGTATGGGTCTGCAGTGGCCAATGCTCCGCCGAATGCGGCTAAAATACCACACAGTTAGCATTTCAAATATCCATGCGTACGTCAATGTCAGATGGAAGAACTCACTCATGAGAGCCGACGCAATGGCAATGGGGTAGCGGCAGTGTAGGCTCTTGACAGAAAGAAGAGCATTGAAGAAGATGGCCCCAGATGTGACAGAGAGACCATAGCCAAGTCCCTTGAGACCAATCTGTACTGGTTCGGGGTTGTAGACCGTTGAGAATGTCAATGGGAAGAAGTTGATCAGCGAGTAAAAGTTGATGCCGGCGACAAAGGCAATAAAAAATGACAGTGCCACTGTGTATTGGCCTTGGAAAAGCTGGCGTGGGATCATGGGCCATTTGGCAAGCTTCCATTCCCAGACCACCCATGCGCAGATCAGAGCAAGGCCAATGATGAGCTGGCTAAGGACATAGGCACTCGTCCATGGGTGGCTGTATCCACCTGCCTGCAGAGCAACGAGGCTGTAAATGTTAGTCAAGTCAAACGACCACGGAGGTGAGGAGTACACGAAACTCACAAAATTGTTAGGCCGAGAATGGACAAAAGTGCGCCGACGTAGTCGATCTGCTTGAGAATGTCCCGCTTCTTGACATTGGCCATGCGTGGGTGGGCTTTTGGGAAGTATGTAAATAAAAGTCCCAAGAAGACCACACCGTTGTACATTCTGGACAGTTAGTGGACAGGTGTTGCGAAATATGAAATCAAGGGAGGTGGTCGTACAGGGATATCCACATCGTCCATCGCCAAGTGCTGCGAGAGGATAGCAGTTGGGCGTAGAGGACATAGGGCGTGAAGGGCAACAAGAACACGACCATCAGCGCCAATGATGTGCCGCGGTGCTTGACAGGTACAATGTCCGAGATTCTGTAAGGACGGTTAGAAATACGTGGAGGGTATAAGGCAGGAAGATGGAGGTAAATTACCCGGCCAAGGCTGTTAGTTCGCAGACGGCCGCACCTGCACCGCACAGAGCCATGCCGGCAACACCAGCACCAAATGTCTTTGCGCTGCCCGTAATGGCGAGACCAGTCATGATAACAACACACCCAATAAGGGTAATGTAACGGCGACCAAGAAGATCCTGCAGGTACCCAACAAAAGGCGCAACTGCTGTGATGGCGAGCGTATTGCTGACGGGCAACCAGGTGCCCGTGTTGGCAGCGCCTAGATCCTTCTCAATGTACGAGAGCGCTGCACCAGTGAAGTACAGCATGATCATCGATGCTATTCCATGATACTACCTTAGTCCAAGTATGCGTAGCTGGGAGCACATAATTTTGACATACCTGTGTACAGAGCGGCCAAAAAGCACATGGCAAAGACCGACTTGATCGTCCAGTCGATCTTACCGTCAGAGTCATCGCCCTTGTAAGCGTGGGCGTTTTCTGCCGCCACGAGGTCATTGGGCTTCTCTACATCGTAGTTGCCGTGTTCATCGTGCTCTGGCACGATCTGGCCTTTTTCGTTAATGGTAGTCGTCATGGTGACTTGTTGCGAGAAGAGGTCGATTGGCAACGTGATAGAAACTGCGCCGTTGGAGACACATAATCGAACTGGAAAACGTCTGCAGATCAATAAATATACAACTGCGACGGCTCTTTCCATGTCCTGCCACCTGCAGAGTGAAGTGGTGCGGTGCAGGCTGACCAATGTATCACCAACTACGCCTTATTTCCGATTGGGAAATTCTGACTCGACAGTCTGTGAGTCTCTGACGCAGCCTTGGCATTTTATCTGCCGACCACTGGATTTCCCTCCATTACCCCGCACGAAGCGTTCTCCGTGATCTGGGGAAACCACCTCACAATGCTCCTTCTGAACTCTGATCAAATGGGCTGATTTCGATCTTTCAACTCTCTACGACGATTGAAATGGCGATCAAAAAAAACATAAATCGGATAAGTTTCTCCCGTCATAAAGTCTTCCAAGCAGAGAGACGACGGAAACTCCTTGTCCAACACGTCCATAGTCAGGACCACAGCACTGTTTTCAAAGCTCACTGGCAGTGCTGTGACAGCCTTGCACTCTTTAGACCGGGGCTAGCAAACGGCCATGCCATATGAGAGCCAGACTGCACCAATCTCAATCTTGCCATTTTCCACCCCGACTTTCGTGTTATCAGCAAAAGATTCAAGGTCGTTTTTTTCTACACATCCGTGCCTGGCTTCGATTTTTGCAATGTTAGTGCCATATTAACGCACCCGGGAGCAGACGACGTCGTGTACACTGAGCTTTGGCTACCACTGATGGAATGGAATGAACGATTTGTTGCGACCGGTGGTGGCGGTCTTGTCGCTGGGTTTGAGTCAAATCTGCCTCCATTTGTCCAGCAAGGCTATGCTTCAGCATACACTGATGCTGAGTTGACGCTGAACAACACGACCGATCCATCAACTGGTGCATAGCCGTTACCTCGCCCCGGCCACGTCAACGATGCCCTCATCGAAATATTTGCGTTCCGCTCCATCCATGGCATGACGGTCTTTAGCAAAGCAGCTACAAAGGCCTTCTATGGCAGCTCACCCAAGTACTCATACTACTCTGAGTGCTCCACCGCCAGCCATATAGGTTACTTTGCAGCACAGCATTATCCGGATGATTTTGATGGCATCCTCGCCAACTCGCCAGAAATCAACACGACCTAGGTATCACCGGCCGACTCACCTCCCCAGTGCGTCTTTGACACGTGCCTAGCCGCCATCACGACATCCTGTGATGCAGCAGATGGCATGATAGATGGTCTTGTTTCTGAGCCTTCACTTTGTCACTTCAACACGAGCAGCCTCATTGGCAAGACAGTTAACTGCTCTAGCCCGGATACTCAAGTGGAAATCACAGCCGACCATGCAGCAGTCATTGCCAAGACACCCCAGGGGGCCACCTCAACATCTGGCGAGTTTTTGTGCTTTGGCCTGGCCCCGGGCGCTCCCTTTTACTGGTCTCGCAGACACCATTCAGTCACGCCCGTGCCCTTCTCGTCGGCTTAGTTCTGGATTTGCTGTCTCGTCGACCAGAACCCAGATGCTCAGACGGCAAACTTGACATATGAGCAATTCGACACTGCCTTTTACCGCTCGGTTCAACTATTAACGGGCATCCTGGGAATCGACAACCCGGACCTCACGTCGTTCAAGAACAAAGGCGGCAAGCTCGTCACTTTCCACGGCCTAGCTGATCCACTGATATCGCATCGGGGCACAACTCTCTACCGGGATCGTCCTCAAGAGAAGGTGGGTGGTGCTGCAGCAGTCGACAACTTTTATCGTCTTTTCCTTACGCCAGGTGTTGGTCACTGTGCCAGAGGAACGGGCCCAAACCCTGCGAACCCGTTGGGAGCTCTGACAGACTGGGTTGAACATGGCATCGTACCACACACCCTATATGCCAACTCCACAACTGCATCCAGGAACCTGTGTTCCTACCCAGAGAAACTGCAGTACAAGGGGTCTGACGATGTGAGTCTTGCATCAAGCTTCATATGTGTGCCAAGTGACGGGAAGTATTAGGATGGATGCTCGGTTGGCTGTCAATACGCTGCTGAAGTGTTGATCTAAATACAATTGCAGGAGACTAGACGTTAATAGTACAGCAGTGAAGTATGAAAACAAAACAAAACAAAACAGATAGGGCTGCTTTTAAAAACGCTGCAAGTCGTTGGCGAAGCCCCATTTGGCCCGCCGTAGTCAAAACCGTGTCAACAACTAGATATCTTTGCCCTGGACCAAATTCCTCTCACTGCCCTCGCGACTCGTCTTGCCATCGCCATCCTCCAGGATCTCAAACGTGTGTTCGACGTAGATGTCGCGGTTGTTGCTGCCTGTCGGGTTGCGGCCGGTGCCGGAGGCCATGGCGTTGCGGCTGAACGAGTTCATGCCAAAGGTTTCGGCCCGCTGGCTGTTGGCACCGTAGCCATTGGTCCGGCTTCTGTTGGCGCTGTTGACGGAGGAGCCGAGTAGCTTGGGCGCAATTCTCGAGACGAAGGGCTTCAGGGCTGGTACGGATGCACAGATTATGGCGACGTTAATTTCGATGTTCTGCGATGTTAGGATACATACGATAAAAGGAACTGGAGATGGTGAGGATCTTGCACTTACACTCCACATGGCGATGTTGATACCAGCGACTAAAACGTTTGTGTTAGTGATACTCGAGACGATACTGACGTGTGGGAACGTTAGTCATCCCTGAGAATGGCCTGCGCGACTTACATGTTGTATCGGGAGAAACGGAAATAGAAAGAAGAGACCGGAGACGGATGATGGAGGTGATGCAGACACTGGATAAAGGCAATTAGTAGGTGGTTAATAGTCTTTAGAAGGAGGTGATATGACTTACACTGTACCAAAGGCAAAGACGAACATCAGAATGACCTTTTGGCGCAGGGGAATCTGGAGACCCTTGATCAGGGGTATCGGCAAAATGATGATGGCGACGTCCGTAGCGATGTTGATGGATGCGTTGGAGAACCAGAAGGCGAGCTTGTTCAAACAGTGGCCCTTACCCACGCCCCAGAAGAAGGAGACGGGAACACACATAAAGACGGAGCCGAAGAATGCCCAACAGCCGTAGATACCCAAGAAGATGAGAAAGTAGAAGCAGATTTTCTGGACAAGGGCCACAGCGAAGACATGCTTGTACTGGAAAATAATCGACAGCTTGCTGAAAATCAGGGACAGATTGTAGATGGGAATCGTAGCCCATAAGCACTTTAGATGGATGCATTAGCATACGAGACCTTGGGCTGTTTATTGGTGTTGAGTTTGCACGCACCTGGAAGAATCTCGTGAGGTCTTCGGGGGGAACATCGCCAATGTGCTGTCCCAGACCGAACTTGATTTCTGTGGCATGTTAACGAGACGGTGAACGACATTGAAGTAAAAATGCAATGGGTAGACCTACGAAGCATCTCAACTGTGAGGAATCCAATTGCGGCAGCCTGCAGACTGTTAGAATCGTGGTCATATTGTGTGTGGTGAATATTGTTTCTTGCGGAGTAGTCATGTCTCGGGATACCACAGCACACTGTTGGCATTGTTGAGGATCGTGGGGTCATTCAATCCCGGCGTCGACGTGGTGGCGGAATGAAAACCACTTGAGGATATAAGAGCCTACTCACCAAGGAAACTACAATCAAATAGTCCTCAACGCTGACAATCCGGACGATCTGGCTGCGCGTATAAAGCCGCAGGATCACGACCAAGAAGCTGAAGGCCGTGAAAAAATTGCTCACGACCACCACATGTTGGACAATCGGAGGGCCGTACATATTGTACGGTGGCGCGAGGTTCGGTTTCCTGTGGTGGTTGTCGTAAGTTTTGCTTGTAGACGCTTGTTGGTAAAAAAGAATGAAAGATGACCGACTGGGAGCCTGAGAAAATGAGAAGATCTAGATGGACGCGACGGCGTAT
This sequence comes from Sporothrix euskadiensis, assembly GCA_019925375.1. Lineage (NCBI taxonomy): Eukaryota > Fungi > Ascomycota > Sordariomycetes > Ophiostomatales > Ophiostomataceae > Sporothrix > Sporothrix euskadiensis. The sequence continues at coordinate 230,374 of JADHKQ010000042.1, forward strand.
ATCAAACATTCGTTCGACTCGAGGACATCGTTGTGTCGGGGTACCTTCGTCGAGTTGTGCACAGCTTGCTTTGGCTGATACGACAGTTTTACTAATGCCCAAAATTAACTTCAATCACACGCAATACCAGCCCCCAAGGTGGCTGCTCAAACGCATAACAGAACTCCCCTGTAACAGTACTTTTCCCCCCACAAAACATCCCAGAACCAGGTCCAAGGTACTCCGTACTGAGTTCTGGGAATTCCGCGGCTGGCAATTGTCAGTTTCCATTCTTTTTTAGATCTGACCAAAAAGCAGACACATCGAGAAAAGAGGAAAAATTTCCCCTGAATTGTCTGTTTCGTTCTGTCAGCCCGAGTCTGCTTCTGCATTGTCTCTACACCGTGCTACGTACCAAGATGTGACAATGAAACCCGCAATGTATCTTCTCAGGTACATACGGAGTACATACGGAACAGTTATGCGCATGGGGGTAGTTCCGACGACGCAGAAAGTATCGACATGGACACATTACGACGACTTGGTCAAAAGCAGCTTGGTCGTAAATGGGGGTAAAAACGGGCTCTGCCAAGGAAACATTCAGGGGCGACCTCCCTCATTGGTGCATTTCCCCCGGTCACGGCCGACCATTGTTGTTGTACCGTTGGTTAGTAGGATGGTGCAGAAATCCATATTGCTTTTTCTGCCAGCACCTATTTGATACCTGAAGGTACAAGCAAGATACAAGGCAGTGGTGGACTGATTCTTGCAACAACTCTTCATTTTTTTTTTGAGGCAGATACATCGCAGGTTATCTTTCGGGGCCAACCGCTGACAAGAATGTATTAAATTGTGCAGTGAGACAAGTTGTGAGGATTAAGTGTCATATACAGAGTACAGACATAGGAGAAAAAGGATTTCTGTTGTGTTTACTTCTCTTCCCTGAATTCAAGAGACATACATTTATTTTCAGTTCTGTATGAATAGATAAGGTTCTGTTTATGTTGAGTGTTGCTTTTTTGAGGGGCTTTTTATGCAATCAGGTTTGTGTTTCAAGTACGTCGTAGAGCTTTATTATATATATTTTACTCGTAATTTTCTTTCCTTCTAATTTTTTTTTTCTTTCCCAATCCACCCCCCTTTTTTTTTTTTCGTTTCTTTTTCGTCCAAAGAAAGTCAAACCGTTGTCCTCTTTCAAGTTGAGCCGAGTCCTTTTTGAAAGAGACAGATCGAGTTGTCGTAAATACGTTATACGTTTTGCTCTCACTGAACTACTTCAACTGTCCAGAAAACATTTTCCTTTAAAAAAAGAAGTCGACATCAACAATTACCTTCGCGGCATGTATTTTTTTTTTTTTTTTTTTTTTTTTTTTTGGGTATCACAGATGAAAAAACAAGGCAACTTTCGAAAATCTGGATACGCGCAAAGCCAACCTCCCCATAAGGATTATGAATCTCTGCTCGGCGGATACTGGTAAAGCACAAAAAAAAGGAGGAGTAGCTGAAAACCGAGACGCATACGGAGTACCGTTTTGCAAAAAGAAAAGTAAGGCAGTACAAAGTAAGGCGGCGGGGCGGGTGTGGGCGGGTAGTCAGTAGCTGAAAGTGGGTAGTGGATTTAGCTGTTAATTCCTAGTTCTCCCTTGAAGGACCACAAAGGGGAAAAAAGGAAGAAAAAAGAGGAAAGAAAAAGAAAAGAAGAAAGCCTCCGAGTTAAGTTCCGACCCAAGCGTTGAGCTTGTCATTGATCGAAGGATAGAAGGAAGGTGCTGCATTGATCCTTCCTTCATAACACAATGTCACCATCATGTATTCCTCGCCGGTGAGATTGAAGTGAGACGTCTTACTGTTAAGAGAAAGCCCAGATTCTCACCTCATCACCCCAAGACAGACCCACCATGGATGGAGTGCTATGCTAGTAGAACTTACGAAGTATTACCCTGTACGGAGTGAGCCCCGTTTGGGCCGTTTTGAAAATAGGACGTCTTTTGGGCTGCATACGAGTACGTATGGCATTAGTATTTAGGATCAGTGAGTTGTGAAAGACAAATACATGTAACTGAAGACAAATACGACGTACATGGACTGAAGAGAAGACACGCCATATTCTCCCCCGAAAACGTCCGCAGCAGTGCATAGCCAAGGCAAGCTACTCCGTACATGTCACGGTAATAATACTTTGCCCGGGACAAAAAAAGAGTGGGTCAAGGCCACGACGACAGAAGTACATTACGGAGTGTGTTGCTTGTGTTGCACTGATAATACGGAGTAATACGACGCAGGTATTCGACCTAGCAGGCTCTTCCGTCCATGATAAAGTAGGGTACTGGCTCACCCTAAACCTTATGCGCCCAAGCGGACGACCTTGCCACCGGCCGAGGGCGAAAGCAGCCTAGCTGCCAAGTTGAGTTTTTAATGTCGGCCGAGACGAGAAAATAAGATACGTAGTGGGCCACCTGCTGAAAAATAGTTTGAGGCATCCCTGCCAAAAAAAAATCGGGCGCGGAGGAAGGAAAGACACCCCACCTCGGCCTGCACTAACCATGCGCGCTTTGACCCGATGTCACAACGGGGGGCTAGTCACGGATTTTCTCCTGACGACGTCTGTTGTCGTTGGTTGGATGGAAAATGGATTTTATCTGCTGCATAAGCAAGAAAAAAAAAGGCGCAAGGGCATAACAGTACATGTACTTCGTATCTTGGCATAGGCTGACGGAATGGTACTACTCGCCTCCTAATTCGTATTTTTTTCTTTCTTCTTCTTTTTCTACAGACAACATCGCATATGCAAGACAAAAAAGAATGGCGGAGATGCATGGCAATTTAGAAAGTAAAACTGTGTAGAAAGAATATTAAGTATATATATAGAGAGCACCCAATGCAACACGCCGCCACTGTTTTTTGTTCTTTTTTCTTTTAGTTGTACAGGTCCTCGGCCTTCTCGGCGGGAGCGTCGATGTGGTTGTTGAACTCCTTCTTGGGGTCGATGAGGAAAACGGCAGCTGCAATGGTTAGTATCTTTGGTTTATCATGCCATAAAGGAGATGCGATTTTGCGATCCACTTACCGATAGCGGCGACAACGGTGAACGAACCAGCTGCAACCCACACCCATCTGAATGCAACACTATATGTGCTCTTGAGAGCGCCAACAGCAGCAATAATAATGTCCTGCGAAATGCCGGGCACAGACAGCAGAGCAGCATTGTCCTGGGCCGCGAGAGCGCTGATAAGAGCCCCGAGAGACGTCTCAGGCAGACCAAGGGGAAGAACGGCCGCAGCAATGTTGGCGCCAAGATTCTTGTTCAAGTGTCCGGACAGGATGGCGTTGTCTAAGTTGTTAGCAATTTGACCCCTTGTCTATCGGGCTTCAAAACAGCATCACTTACAAATGGCAAGACCGACAGAGCCACCGAGAGAGCGCATGCCAATCATGAGGCCGCTCGTAATGGCAATCAGCTCGCGAGGCGTCGAAAGCTGGGCAACGGTCACTAGTGCGCACAGACAGATACCTAGGCCGAAGCCGAGGAAAACGGGATAGCCCCAAACGTTGCGCGAACTGGTGGCTGAGGGCGTGGCCGTTGCCATGAGAATAAAAAAGATGACCATGGACACAAAGGCAGCAAATGCAGGCCAGCGCACGTTCTTTGTCTTGGAGCAGTAGAAGCCCGCACAGACGGCACTGAGGCCATAGACAAGCATGTTGATCGTGTAGCGGAGACCCACGCGCAGACTATCCGTCTCGTAGAGAACGCTGGCTTCGTAGGCAAAGTAGTTGTTGGCGGCAAAGAAGACGAGACCTTCAACAAACACACAACCCAATGCAATGGGAAAATTGCGGCGGGTGAAAAGATCGTGGTGAAGCATGCCGTCCTTCTTGAACCATGTCTCATAGACAATTAGGCCGACGAGAAGAGCCAGGCCGACAGCAAAAGTAGCAGACGTGTGGGGATCCGACCACGGGTACGGGTTCTGCGACCAAGAAAGACCAATGCAGAAGAGCACCAAGCTGGACGACAACAGTGCATAGCCGATCCAATCCAGCTTGGCCAACTTCTCACTCGTAGTGAAGTTGAGCTGGTTGGGTGTCTTGGGCGGCGTGTAGAGAACGGCCGTGAGAATGGTGGAGACAGCAAACAAGGCGGTGGCCAGGTACCAATAGTTGCGGAAACCGGCGGCATTGCCGTTGCGAGTAAAGGCACCGCCAGCAAGGAGGGCCACAACACCACCAAGGGCGGCTGACAGGTTCGTGGCGCCCTGGGCAAAGGGCCGGTAGCGGCGAGGAAGAACCTCCGAGGCAACAGCGTGAAGAAGAGGCTGGGCACCGTAGGCCATACCAGTCACTGTGAAGCCAGCAATGGCCATGGCGATGCTGTCGGCGCGGGCAACAACAATCGAGCCAACAACACCACACAGCGTCGACAGAATCAGAAACCAACGACGACCCCAGTAGTCGGCGGCCTGGGACACGACAGGAGACAGGACACTCGTCAAAATGGCAATGGTGGACGTGAGCCACACACTATCCGAGGTGCCACCAACGACCGCGGCGATCGTTTGTGCTTGCTGTACTTGTTAGAGGTCGCGTCTTAAGCAAAAGACTTCGGTAGTATGGGTGGAGATTACGTACAGCACCAGCAGCGACGACGTTGACCAACTGCGCAAAGTAGATGAAGCAGACTGCAAAGACAATCAGGAACGTCTTTGCGTGCAACTTGGGCACGGGCTCGTCCTCGATCGATGGCTCGGAACTCTGCGCTGACTTGTCGAAGGCATCTTGGGATGCACCGGCGGGCTGGTCCGACTTCTCGTGGACGACCACGGCCGCAGACGTGGTCGGTTCAGTGGTTTCAGGCGGTGCCATTGTGAGGGTCCGAGCAAAAAAAAAAATGTATGCAGTAATGTGGTGATGGAACGCAGACAAAAGAAAAAATGGGAGACAGGGAAAGAATAAGAAAGAAAAAAAAAAACAGCAAATTTATTTAAAGGAGTGGAAGAAGGAGATAGAACAAGGAAAGATCAGCTGTCAGAACATCAGCCGTGCGGAGGAAAAGAAAAAAAAACGTGCGAAAAACGTGCGGCAGTCCTTTCTGATGGGTGTGTCTGTGTACTTAAGAAAAGCAGCATCCAATGAATACTGTTTACAAACCAAATCCAGAACACGGACATTACTTGGCAATGCACCCTTATGCACCCTTTTTTTTTTTTTGTGGTTTTCCTCTCGGTAGCATTGATAAACTGTAAAAGGATCCTGCAACGCCACGTCGTTTTCTTGGGTGTCTTCAAAGTACGTCGTATTACTCCGTACTGTTTATGATTTTGTGTTCTATCAGCACTCTCCTGCACGCTAAACTTCCCATTGTGATGCTCTTGCCTCAGGTGTCTCTGCTTGTGGGACAGCCTACCATTCTCCACATCTTCCAGAGAGCCATTTTCACTGCAACTCCTGGTTCTGCATCTGGTCTCTTGCATGAAAGTGGCCGAATAAACAAACCCCTTGATAAAAGGGGCACCGACTCCTTTGGGATAGCCCCGTCCTCGATGGAGTAAAATTCATACATTGCCTTCGGGCCCTACTGGAACGAGCGTTTGGTGAACTCCGAGCCCGCGAAATAGCCTACGGTGGGGGTATCCACTTGAAAAAAGGGTCAAAATTGTCGTTTTTTGTCATCGACAGGGGTAAAAGCGAGTACGACGTTAGTACTTACACTAGCACTATAGGATCTGCAGCCGAGCAAAAGTGGTTGTTTTAGTCGGGCTCACAAGGGTGTACTTCAATGTACATGCCAGAGTACTTACTTCTGTTCACTAATTGGGTACGTCTTTTGCAGCATTTGAACATGAATGGAGTCCTGCGCAAGACATGTCATAATGAAACCCAGGACAGGAGTACAGGCACAAAGAACCAGGAGTACGACGTAAATGTAGAACAGCAAAGCATCCTTGTCGTCAGCCCATACGCCCTATCTGAGAGTCTCACGCAAGAGCAGACAATACCCAACCGGCAGGCAGTTGTTCTGTTTATTCACTTGCCCCTGAGATTGGTCACCCATTATATTGCCCCTTTCCATCTCGCTAAAGAAAAAAATATCTGTCGGACTTTATTTCATTTTCTTGACTTTGCCCTGCTTCCATTGCTTTGCCGAAAAAGCCCGCCATAATTCTCTCATTATTCAACCCAGACCACTTCTCACAGACAAACGGAAATCGATACGAGCCATTGCTGTCAAACAAACCCAACATGTCGTTGAACGTTGCCATCGTCGGTGGCGGGATCAGCGGTTTGACTGCCGCAGTGTCACTGCGCCGGGCTGGCCACGTTGTTCGGGTGTACGAGCGATCGTCCCACAACAACGAAGTCGGCGCCGCCATCCATGTCCCCCCGAACGCGGCACGGGCACTCCTGGCCTGGGGTTTGGACCCAGTTCATGCAAAATTTGTCACCACCAAGTCCAGCTACCGTGCCAATGAGAAGACCCTTGAGCGCTTCCACACGGGCAAAGAAGTCGAGGAACAGATTCCCATTCGCTGCGGTGCGCCATGGTTCCTGTCGCACCGCGTCGATCTGCATGAGGAACTGAAGCGGTTGGCTACAGAGCCCGAGGGCCCAAAGGCACCTGGAATGCCTGTTACTGTCGCCCTGCAGGCCAAGGTTGTCCAATATGTATGTCATCGGCGATCCTCGCTGTATTGCCCTGCTGTTTTATTACCTTGTTGCTGATATGAGAGACGGGACTAGAACACAGAAGAGCCATCCATCACCACCGACAACGGCGAAGTCATCAAGCCCGACGTCGTGATTGCCGCCGACGGTATTCACAGCATTGCCGTCGAAGCCATCCTGGGTGAATCACGTCCATTGGGTGCACCGCAAAATGCCTGCTTCCGGTTTCTGATTCCGGCCGACGAGATCAATGCCGACCCCAAGACCAAGTTCTACACCGAGGATGACGATGGCCGTATGAAGTTCTTTGTGGGCGAGAACAAGAGAATTGTCTCGTATCCCTGCCGCGAGTACGTACGCTCCCCATGGAATGTATAGACCTTATTAACTTCACCATGCTAACTTGTCCAGCAACGAGGTCCACAACTTTGTAGCAATCTACAACACCGAGCACGAGACATTGGACCTGTCTAAGAAAGAGAGTATGTATCAGACATATTGTTGACGGGGACTACGGTGCACACCCCATTTGTTGGACTGTCTAACACGATACTAGGTCGCCACTCGCCCGAGGACAAGGCCAAACTTTTGGAGAAGTACTCTGACGTGCACCCAGACCTCTTTGCAGTCATCAGGTACGTCCTCATACTCTACACCGTTCCACATCCTTATATTGACAACCAGAAGCAAAGCAACCGAGGTCATGCAGTGGCCGCTCTTGTTCCGCCCTCCAATCCCAACTTGGACCAAGGGCAACGTCGCTCTGGCGGGTGACGCCGCACATCCCATGCTTCCGCGTAAGTGCTCCCCACTCATTGACTGTCCTACGACTCATGCCAGCTAACCTCCCACAGACCAAGGACAGGGCGGCGCTCAAGGTATTGAGGATGGCGTTGTTCTCGGCCTCGTCCTTGTCGGAGCCACCAAGGAGACCGCGGCGGAAAGGCTCAAGCTCTACGAGAAGATTCGGCGGAACAGAGCGAGCATTATCCAGATATTTAGCAACGCTGGCCAGGACCAGCCCGAGCTGATTCGCAAGGATGTCTCTGCCTTTATGCCCGAAGACAAGATCCCGAGTATGTCCTTCCTGTCAATGTGTACCATTCCGCAGCAACGACTAACGTTATGCCACAGAACGCCCCGAGGACTTTTTCGACTACAACTTCCACTACGACGTCATCGAAGATTCCCTCGGCCACATCAAGGAGCAGTATCCGACCTTTGAGCTTCCTAGCAACTTCTTCCAGAACACACCTGGCAAGATTGCAGCCTGAGATGGAGGCGTGGGCAATAATCGTTAAGATGGTACGGGAACCGGCTGTCTGCATATGGCAGGAGGAGTTATTAATGTGGCTTCACGTGTATAGACCGCGGCAAGCTAGTCATAGCTCTGGAAGTTGATATCAGTAATATTGTCTCTCTATCGAAACACATTAACAGAAATAGACTCTTTGCATCTCTTGATCCATCTATCTCATGAATAAAAATTGAAAAATATGAAGAGAGAAAAAAAAAACCAGATGGGTTGTTCTAGGGACATTAATCTGAGCGTTGTCACCTACTGCGTTTTGCGTTTTGGCTTGACCAACCAATTGGCCCAGTAGTGCAGTGCGAGAAGGTAGAGGTAGCGAGGTAGCAGGACCGTCAACAGACTCACGATGCTGGTCTTCTTTGGAGCAATACCAAACAAATTAGGCAGATTAGTCACAGTCATGTCGGTGGAGATGGATGCTGCCTTGGTCTCGTCCAAACGATACGATGCTGGCAGGTACTCCGGGACGTTCTCACCCATAGCCATACGGCAATGGCATCGCCACAAAGCCACTCCGTGTCCATGCCATGTCCGTTGTAGCCACCTGCAAACCACTCTTGGTCCTCTTGGCGCTGGGTCAAGGGCTCGGGCAGGCGCCCAACCAGCGGTAGTCCATTACCTGTGAAGGCCATAATACCAGACCAGAAAGTTTGCGGAGATATGAAGGCTAACACGACAGACAATCCGGAAATCATGGAGGGAGCGCCGTGTTCGATCCAGGTCTTTACGGGAGGAATGCATGACGAGGAGTGCCTGGCTATTTAAGGCTGTGGATGGCTGTCTCAGGAATGAAGCGTAGGTATTTTATTCTGCACTCAGTGTCATAATCAAACAGTGGACGGAACGTTGTAGTTTGCAGAAAACCACAAAATATGCGCCATAGCAGTACAACTTCTCCCTCATCCAGCGTCTGTATAACAACCGGAGAATATCACGTTTTGCTTTTAGTTAAAGCTAGAATACCAGAAGTATTCCACGGACGTTTGTTGTATTGATTTGCAATATTATCTTATATGGAGTACACTGCTTACTACGGACGTGTATGAGACTCATCAATGACACTTTGAGGCTTGACAAACTTGCCCAGAGGCTCGTATTTGAGATGGTTGAAGCCAAAGGCGTCTGGGCCACCGATCGACATGGCACGCTCACTGCGAGTCCAGCGGTCGCTAGCAGCAATGCCGAGGACAGTGAAAAACAAGCCGTAGTGGTACTCTGGCGAGCCAATGGCCTCGCCGTTCTGATCATCAATCAACGGGACAAGATCGGGGACAAGGGCAATGACATCCCCCTGCGTCTCCTGGCTCTCTGCAGTCGCGCCGTCCGTGCCACGAACATGAATGACAACAATGTTCTCGTTCTTGAGGGGGATATTGACATGGCCAACAGACTGTGCGGCTCCATTCTGACTCTGACCGACATCGTCTGTCAGGCCGGCACCTTCAACGATGCACTCGCCGTAGACATGGCCCATGCGCAGAGTCCGCTCGACGCCGACAATCTTGCCCTTCCGCAGGACCTTCGCGGCCTCCTTGCCACCACAGGCATCAATGATGGAGTCGGCGACACTGTCGATGCGGTTGGTGCGACGTGCCAGGTCAATGGCACGGCCGATACGCCATGCCTGGAAAATTGTGTGCTCAACAGCCCAGCGGCGGGTCTCGGGGCTAGTGACAGGAGCTTCGGCACAACCAGCACTTGAGCCCATCTGACTAACGGCAGCACGAGTGATGCGCTCGACGTTGAGATCAGAGATGGCCTTGCGCATGACGAGCACGTTGCCGTTTCCGTCGCACATGGCCATCGGGCAAAAGATGGGCGTGCGTTCATTGAAAACGACGGGGCTGGTCTGCCACTTGGTGGGGTAGGCGCGGCCCATCCAGTCACCGTCGACGGCAGGAAGGTCCATGTTGTTGCTGGCACCGACAATCATGCTTTGCAGGCTGTTGCCGCCACCAATTTGGATGGAGACTATGTGCGTGGGCGGCGTGTCGCACACCTTGGCTAGCTCTTGCTGTGCCTGAAGCATCTCATCCGCGGGAAGCTTTTCAATGCCAACGGTGGGTGAGCCCATAGAGCCGCCAGTGTAGACTTGGTCGCTGTCCGCCAGATCATCGGGGCTCACAACAAGGACAATAGAGCCCTTGCGGAGCATCTGTCGAAGACGGACCATGTGCGAGTATGGAGATCCGCCGCCACCGGTTCCAGCACGTAGCAACCTGATGCAATCTAGTTCACGTCCGCCTCGTTGATATACCAGACGCGGTCTTTGACAGTTGGCCGGTACTCCTCAACGTTAATCTCGGGCGTCTGCTTTTTGCTGGTGGTCTCTGTCTTCGGTTTTGACGCATTCCCTGTGTGGCTGGTCTCTTGTGCAACTTTGTCGTATTCGTCCATGTCGACACTGTCGGGACACTGTCGGAGTGCTCGAGACCGGCGTCCTTGGATGGAATATCGATGTCGATACGGCTGTAGTCAAAATCGCCGGCGGCACGGACCACGAAGCGAGACTTGTTCTCGATATACTGCTTTGTTAGTGGATGCTTGTTGCCATGATAAAAGTGAAAGTGGCATACCTGAAGGGGCAGAGTGTCCATCTCAGCAATCTTGACCGTCGACGGATCTGCACCAGCAGCACAGTGTGTGCAATGGCTTCCTCCGCAATCTCTTTCAATAGTGCCGACGTCGTGGAACAACGGCACTAACACGAGCAATGGCACCGCCGATGACGTTGGCCACGCCAGACCAGCGGGGCTTGAGGACGCGGCTGGCACCTTTGAGTGTGTCAGGGGCGATGACAGCACCTCCTCCGACGAGCAAAACAGGCACATGGCCAGGCGACGTCTTCATGTTGTCAATGACACGCTCGATTTTCTGCTTGACGATGTGCTTGAACTCGGGAATGTCCAGATTGGCAGTCGTGCAGCCATGGCACCCGACAAAATTGTGCCGTCATTTTGCGTAATGAAGACAGGGCACTGCAAACACAGACGCTGCACGGGCACATGATTGTCTTGCATGCAAAGGCGAGAATGGCCGCGTTGAGGATAGCAGCATTTTCATGCTCGACAAATCCCAGGCTGGCAACGTCCTTGGGGAGAACGATATCGCAGCCGGGGAGAACACGACGGACAATATCGGCCGCGCGCTCCTCCTGTCTCTCAACAGTACCGATGGGGCTGAACGTGCCACAGATGACAATGCTGCGGATGTTCTTCTCCTTGATCTTGGCACATTCGGCCTCGATAGCAGACTCGTCGATGTCTGCAATCAACGAGCCGTCGACCTCGAGATCACCTGGCAGAATGGCGTAGTGTTTTAGCACCAGATCGCGCACTTCTTCGGGCCAGTCTACACAAGGCGGCGTGTGGTGAGAGAACGGCCCACACAGACGCAGAACAGCCACCGGTGACAGTCGACGGGCATCGCGCTCCACGACGGCGTTGACAAAATGTGTAGTGCCGATCGTCACGCTGGCAACATCAGATGGCGGGATCTTGGCCGTTGTCAGCATCTTCGTGATGGCGCTGCCGATGCCCAAGCTGGGATTTGTAGTTGTCGCTGCCTTGTGCCAGGCAACAATGCCATTGTCAGGCTCAGATGCCCGCGTTGGATCGAGGATGACATCATCAGTATTGGTGCCGCCGACATCCACGCCGATGCGCAGTCTCTTTTCCTCGACAGAGCGCATATTGAGTAATTTGTTTCTGTTGGTACGACTCTGGGTTGTTGTCGTAGATGAATCCGAAGCCCGAAAATCTGAAGTCAGGATAAATGAAAAGTATCCCGGCGTTTCTCACAGTCAATATTTTATTTACACGCAATACTCTGTTCATCGTCGGTCATTGTCTCCTTGAGCTTCCCGGCGCCGATCGGTGCATTACTGTTCAGTTGAGCAGACATGGTGGGTGCCACTGAAATTGGCCGACGCGGGTTAAGATAAGCATTTTAGTTGGCCGATGTTGTGGCACGAAGTTGGCCGATATGAAATCCTTCCCGATTTGGAAAGGGCTACCCGAAGAGAAGGGGCGGGGTGCCGCGGAGGGACCACCGGTGCCAGCACCAAGAAATTAATTAATTGCTTGCTGCAACCCCTCGCGGCTTGGCATGCTGTATGAAAATAGTTTGGCTGCATTCGGTAACATGTGGCGTTTGTACTGGCCACCAAACTGTAAATTTAAGAGGGCTTACATAAAGTAGCCAATTGGCTCTCTTTTCCATAGGAACGTCCACTTTCACAATGTATTTCTGGACTGTAGATGATGTACGTTATATTGTGGCCTGTCTCTTACATTACATTGGGAGCTAACGAAGCACGAGCATGTTCACTGGGCGGGCACTGCTCCCAACAGGCTGCCGAGGGAAGATCTTAAAATGTTTTATGACTTCAAGTGGTATTTATCTTAAAGAATCGACACAAATATATTCAATACATATTCATCCGCAAGAAAGATGTCCAGGTGAAAAAAAAAAAAAAAAAAAAAAAAAACTTCCTGAAAAAAACTTCCTGAGGCTATGATTCTAAACGGAACATTGAATGGTCTGGGGCAGTCAAGCATTTTATGTGAATAATTTTTTTTAAATACCTGTTCTTGTTCAGCTACGGTATAAAAATAAGAATAAAAATAAAAGTAAAAGTATCGAAACATAATGAGAACAAAACATGTACCACATAACCTTCAATGACAAGAAAACCAGTTTGAAAAAGAATTGTAGGATTTCGTATCTATTTGCATGAAAATGTGCTGTACGAAGTATTGACAAAAGGTAAAAAAAATCGGATAAGAAAATAACGTAGCTTATCGTGTATTTCTTCGCTTGCTCTCTGTATCGGGAAGACACAAGCGCAACGGCTACCAAAGCAATGGTCAAAAAGTCCTCTCCCGCATAGTACCTATCCTACTGCCCGATTAGCTCCGTCTTGATCTTCGTTCCCGTCTTGGTTAGTTCGACAAACTCGCGTGGATGCTTTGACTGTGCATCTCGCAAGTACGTGTCATATATGCCGGTTATTGATTATACAATGCAGCCTGTACGCTGGCACACGAAGCCTATTCACAGAGATGTGAAGTATCACGTGATCTTTATGTCTACCAAACTTCGAACGTCTGTTTACTGTTTGATTCATTGTTTATTTTCGAGTTCATTTCACACTGTATATTTAAGAGTTGTTCATCTCTTAGACCCAATCCATAGATCCTATCACAGTACTCTGTCCTATTATGTCTTTCCTTCGAAACGGATCTCAACGCCCACCCAATTTACTCCACTTTGTTCACTTCGGGCTCCCGTGTGTCGGAGAGGGAGACATCGTTCGGCTCGCCAACAAGGTTGATAACCTGGGGACCAGTGTAGTTCTTGCGACCGTCAAACACCCACTGCAGGATAGAAATGATGAGAATGACACCGAAAGCGACTATGCAGTAGTTCATGTTGCTCGGGGTGACAGGGGTCTCCGGCGGGAAGACGAAAAGCACAGTCGTCAGAAGCGTCCAGGCAATGCCAACAATGTTGACAGTCCAGCCGACAAAGCTGCCCAGCTTGAACGGACGCGACTCGGGCAGCATACGGCGGCCCCGGAGACAGTTGATCGCAGGAGGGATCGCGTAGGTGACGCCGAGAGCGACGACGCTGGCGGCGACAATGGCGTTGAAGGCGTTGCTGGAGCCCAAGAAGACAAGGCCGAAAATGATGACCCATGCCGCCGTCCAGAGGAGGGAATTGAGCGGAACCTCAAGGGTGGGATGGACCTTGGCAAAGAAGCGGCTGAAAGGAAGGCCGCGGTCACGGGCAAAAGCATAGCTCATGCGGCTGCTCGTGGTCATCAGCGTCGTCGAGGTGAAGAGCATGCAGACGAGCGGAAAAATGAGCAGGCAGATGGCGCCAGCCTTGTTGTCAGTGGCCTGGTAGATTATGGTCAGCAGCGGGCCGACGGGGCTGCTATTGACGGCATCAATGTCGGTGAGCACAAAGAGAAGGCAGCTCAGGAAAACAAAGCCCGTGAACATGCCAATGCCGATGCAGTACAGCATGATCTTGGGGCCTTCGACCTGCGGGTTGGGAATCTCCTCAATCATGTGGATGGTGCCGTCAAAGCCAGTCAGAGCAAAGGCGCCCTGAAGGAGACCCAGGAGCCAGGCCAGACCGTCGGGCCAGCCGACATCGTTGATAAAGTCGCCGTAGACAAAATCGCCCGACTGGAAGTTGGGCGATGCGCAGGCCAAGACTGTGATGCTGATGATGACGAAGCCACCGAGAGACCAAATGAAGGCGGCCTTGGTGAAAAGGGACAGCAGCCGGTTGGTAAAGGCGTTGATCAGGAAGGCAGCCACGGTGAAACCGATGTAGATGAGGAACTGGTGCCAGTTCTTGGCCTCGTAGTTCTCGTGCATGAGGGTGATGATCTCGACAACCAGAGTGCTGCCGAGAAGACCGCCCGTAGCCGTCAGACAGACCCAGGCACCGACATTGATCCAGCCCGTGATGAAGCTGATGGCACGCGAGGTCGAGGGCCAGCTGATCATGGCCGCCCAGTGATACTGGCCGCCAGCCGTAGGGTAAGCAGACACGAATTCAGCGAGAGACGCTGCGAGACACAGGTTGCAGATGCCGGCTGTGATCAGGCCCCAGATAACGGCGCTGGGACCGCCCGACGGCAGAGCCAGACTGAGGGATGTCGACAGTGCCGTCCAGCTGTTGAGAATGGCAAAAGCGAGTCCCAGCATGGACAGCTTGGAGAAGTTGCGCTGCAGCTCCTGCTTGACGCCGAGGCGCTCCAGGGCAGCCGCATCGTCGCTGATGGGCTGCTGACTGGATTTTTGTGTTTCGTCCATCTTGGCGTGGTCTGCTCGATGCAGATGTGTGTTGTTGAGGTGAAATGGAAGGGTGCCAGAGACTGACGTTTGTTGGCGGTGATGGGGTGATAGAAAAGATGGAAGAGAAAGGGAGGAGAAAAAAAAGTGCGTAGGTGTGGCGAACAAGAACCAAGCTATATGTACCATTCAGGATCGGCAGCGAGACGCGTCTTTTGGTAACCCCCATGGTCACCCAACAGATCCCCACGCCACTCCCCACAACCTCTCCGCGCGACGGTGATACCGTGAGCTCTTCCGACTCGCCTTGTTCGCTCGTTCGGTATCTGATACGACAACGGCCCTTCGCAACTTTCGACTCCTCTCCAGATAGGAGCAAATCTCGGCAGAGCTCCTACGCCTTTTGCTTCGATGTCTTACGGGCCCTCGGTTGGCCCTTCCCAACTTGTCTCCAATCTGACAGGCTTTACATAAGAAAATAGCCCTAACAAGATGGAACTGGGGTTAGCTGTCTCGTAGTGTAGCAGTGCTCTTTTTTGCAAGCCGAAATACCCATTTGCCTGCCCTTCGTGGACCAAGTTGTATATATTACGTGATGGTCAATGACGTCCTAGTTTTGATTCTGGCCTCTGAGTGGCTGGCTTGGCAAGTTCGAGCAGGGTTAGCTATTTCCGCAACGTAATGCGGCTCCCATTAAATCCTTCCGGTCGTTCCTCGCACACGTTAGCGTCCTTCTAGAACACAGTCTACGACGTACAGTGAATGACTCGAATTGTGCTCCTAATGTAAAGATTCCCGGTACCCTTGACCTGATCCACTGGATTGAAAACAGGATAATGAGGCCACACCTTTTCTCTCGCCTCCGCCCCCGCTCTGAATATGTTTTCTCACTTCCATTGCTTTTGGGATATTGTCTGTTCCCTTTCTCCTTTTTTGTGGCATTTCTCGTTGCAGCAAGTCCTGACAAAATACGTAAGAAAATCCAAGTTGTGATCCCCAGATTCTTGCCTCCAACCCCCCCGCGTTTCTGCTTGTATTGAATTTGCACCGCGAGATGGCGTTTCTGGAGTCAGCACACAAGCTTCTGTTGACAAAGGGCTGGGCAACAACTGGTGGCCTAGAATGATCCTGTGTGCAGAGTGCTCTGTGCTCTTACACAGCTCAGAGGAGTCGCTAGCGAAAATTTCTCCACTACTATCACTTGACGTCGATACTGAGGCCTATGTATGGTACGACGGAGATCATGTGATGTAGCGCTGCCACAGAAATCCTGAATGGTGTGTCACAGATAGCACAAGGGAGTGTGAGAGTGAAAGTCTCTGCTGCGCGTTTTGCCGGCAAATGGTATCTACACCTTTTGATTTATCTACTGTTATGTTCAAATCCGACTTGTCCGGAATACATCCACCGATAGTTGGTTATACCGTTCTTTGTTCTGTCATTCTTTGGCCCACCCATTTCCCCCCACGCTATATATCTACGTACCCTTTTCCGCCTCACTCGCAATAGGCTCCTGCCTCAATTTGACACAACAGAAACTCGCATGACCGGGCTTATTTAGCAGACTCGTTAATATTGCCAACATAGGCACGGAAAGAGGTAGATAGTCATGATGTGGTTGTATTTCGTAGCATCTTTACTTCAAGGTCTGCCGTACGACGGAACATTAATATTTTTGTGCTTCTTCACCGTGGTAAGTTTCGTGGGTAGTTTTGGTACACCGTAAACAGTACAATTTTGTCTGCTCTGAACCATCACCTCCTACTCGCGAGGACTTTCCCGATTGGCAATGTATGGACCAATTCGGACTTGCCGGGCCGTGTCAGCGGAGCCAGTGGACCCTGCGGAACTTCACAAGGGACAATAAGCCCCTGCCCGTCCTTGTCTTGCGGGTCGAACACTAGTGTGTCGTCAAGACTTATACGTCGTATCTGTGCAAACTTGAGTTTCTGTACACATTGGAGCACATTCACCGCTCAGGCCGAAACAAATATGTGCCATTCCCCAACGGCATAATATAATCTTGTAAACATTTTGAGGCAATTATGATTGCTATCCCCGGTACCTTGCGGCATATACCATTGTATCCACCGATATCTAACTGTGCCTCCCACGACTTGTTGTTTATGGGGCATAGATCTGATAGTTGGTCCCTTTGATTCAATTTGCGGTGACTAATTGATGATTGAGATTGAGATGCAGAACTGAGGTCCATGGGTACCAAGTTTTCAACGGTGACGACGACCAAGGCATGGAGCCCTTTGAGTCTGCCAGAAACACGACGCCCGGTGTTGTTTCCTAGAGAGGGGGGATGTTGGCAACTGAAAATAATACGTGCGGGGAGAGTTGCCGGACCAGTCGTCGTCCATCTCCCTTATCTGCCGTATCTCACGGCGGGTCCTTGGTATAACTTGCCGACCCACCATTATGGCTACAACCTGGCCGATCTGGCCCACACCAAATTTGGTGCATGTTGGCCGGTCGGTCAACAAATAAAGGCAAAGTCAAGTATCGGCATATCGGCCAACCATATCGGTTAACAACGTTGCAACATGTCGTGTGCTTTGTTCGGCACATTAACGTCAATGCTATGAATTACAAAATGACCCCAAAAGGGAACTCAAATCTTTATCTTTTTATGATGATTATGAGATATCTAAGATGGCCCTGAGATTGCGACAGCTTTACCGAACCATCACAACCCTGCAATAACATCGTTAAGTATTCAACATGACGCGGAACAAATCTTCGACCTTCCTCCTCAACAACGGTCAGTCAATTCCTGCCGTTGGTCTCGGTATATGGCAGTTGAAGCCCAACGAGTTGCGCGATGGTTGCGCGATGCAATCAAATATGCACTTCAGCATGGCTACCGTCACATCGCCACGGCCCTCAACTACGGTGACGAGAAGGAAGTCGGTGAGGGTATTCGTCTCTCCGGCGTCCCGCGGGATAAGATTAGGGTGACGACGAAGCTGGATAGCCCTTGGCACAAGCGAGTGGCTGAGGGTTTTAGAAGTCTCTCACGGATCTCGACGTTGACTACATTGATTTGTTTCTGATTCACTTCCCGTGACCCGGAAAATCCCACGAAGCATCTCCCCGACTGGGACTTTATCAAGACTTGGTAAGTCGCGCGCTGACTTCACAGAAGACTGGTCATCACATGGAATTTATTCTACAAACTGACACAATCTAACAGGCAAGAAATACGAGAACTGCGTGACACTGGCAATGTAAAATCAATTGGTGTCTCCAACTTCCAGATCCGCCATATCGAGCAACTTCTTACTGATCCATCGTACAAAACTATGCCTGCTGTCAACCAGATTGACGTATATAAATATTACTCTTTTTTTTCAGTGAGCTTGAGCTCTTGCAAACTTATTAAAAGCTTCACCCCAGTAATCCTTCGTACGTACCACGTCTCTCCGTCACTGAACACCCGGCAGCACGACGAACATACAGTTTAGACCAAAACTCCTCCATTTTTGCAAGTTAAAAGGAATTCACTGCATTGCCTACTCGTGTCTGGTGGTACTTAGGATCTCCCATCAACAACTCTGGACCGCTGATGGAAGAGGCGGCGATTGTGGAATTGGCCAAGGCAAAGGGCAAGATGCCGCAGCAGATTGTGTGTGCTTTTCTGATACAAACCAAACCATGTGACCATCTTATTTGCCAATACTAACTGCATGATAGCCTGATGTGGGGTCTTCAAATTGGCACGAGCATCATCCCCAAGAGTGTCACACCTTCTCGCATCGATCAGAACTTTGCACTTGACGGTTTGTCATTGACGAAGGACGAAGGACGAAGGACGAAGGACGAAATGAACAACATCAGTGCCATTACCGGCTGCTTCAAAGTCGCGCAGGACGGCTGGATGTCCATCCGTGTATTCCTCGGAGATGACGAGTAGAATGTGTGACGTCCGTTAATAGAAGTATAATTTGACAATAAATTAAATTTTTCTCGCGTCTATTTTACTGTACATATTTTAAACAGAGTCGTGGAAACATATAATAACAACAAAATAATTAATAAGCTTAAAAACAAAGCAGAAATTGTCAAAGAAATAAACGAATTTAGCGAAATGCTGAGAAATTAAACATGTTACAAATCTATGCTAGTACATAGAAATATAAAACATACCACGCAGAGAAAGAACCGAATAATAAATACAAAAGGGTAATTATCCTACATAGTCAGCTCTGCCCGAGCAACATACTTACTGAGATTCAATACCACCATGTCCTTTAAGTACTTGTTAATAAAGGACTCTGCGATATGCGGTATCCTAGCCGGGCCTCCTATGACCTTTTCGAACTGGATTGTACTGAGTTCCGGTTGTGCGCTCGAAAAATGTTCCCGCAATGTTCATGTTCAAGCGCTGTCTTTGTCCCTCTGGCAGGTTGAGAAGTTTTGCACAAAACTGGCCATACCAGCTTGCATGGTCCGAAATACGCTGGATTGGATAGCCGGCCGACCCCATCCAGTTCACAAAGGAGTCAAGAGAAACGCCATCATTGTAGTGGGAATTGACAGCGTTCTACGACTTTGATTTGCCAAAGGCTGAGTCTCCAACCTCATATAAGACCCTGGCCAAGGCATCAAGTAGAAAACCATTACAATGTGCCCCGTCAGTCCTATGGCCATCTACTGACAAATCATAGAAAATCTGTGGCGCGATTCCCGTAGCTATCAAGATGAACAGAAGACGTGTAAACATGTCTAGTACATTGATCTGGCCGAAAACCTTTGAATGGGCAAGGGTCATACTGGGTCGAAAGACATTAACATCGAGGCCATAGCGGCCGTGTGCATGTCGCAATAAGACCTCACTAGCCCACTTGCTTGCCGAATACCCCGAAGCATAACTATCTGACAGTGGCATATCGCTAGCCGTGATACGCACACATACCTCCTCGTAAGAGTCACGTCGTAAGGTACGTACACCGATGGTGGACACATAGGCGACTCGTTTTTAGCGGGTGGTGACGGCCAGCCTCACGAGTTCAGCCGTGCCGACAATATTAGACCCAAGCAGATCCTGATAGCTCAGTCGATGATTAACAGGTGCACCCGAATACACAACTTGGTCGGCATCTTGTGCCAAGCGGCCAAACTCAGCATGATCAAGGCCCAAGTAAGGCAGTGCAAGATCCCCGACAAGCACTTTGAGATGATTTTGGGCGACAACTCTGAAGTGCTCTTTGAGATTGTCATCAACGCTTCCAAAAGATGCATCCAAGCGGGCCTGAGCATGTGTATTGCTTCGTGCGCGCACAATCGCAATGGCTTTTCCGCTACGATATGCAAGTTTCTCCAGCTACTTGAGTAGAAGAAAGCGACCAACAAACCTCTCGTCTCAGTGGCCAGCACAGTCTTGGGGACACCACAAACCGCACGTAGGGCGTGGTACAAGCGTTGTACGGAGTAAATCGTAAAAAGTGGTGGAGGAGGAAGGAGACAACCGAGCGCATTGGGGTGCGTATCCCACCCCAAACCCCAAACCGCCAGATAGCACAGGGCACCAGCGCCAGCTTAGATAACATAAGCACAAGATAGCAGGAGAGAGATAGACCAAATCAGGGGCTCGATGCCTGAGGCACTAATATTATTAGACTGTTTAATACTGCAGGGGTTGAATCCTGAGGGATTCTGTCCTAACTAAAGAACATTCGACACACCTATCATACATTACTAGTGCCCCCAGCTACAATACAAAGGTGACTGATAACGAGGCCCTTCTTTCTTGCCATTTCCACGACTGCGGTAGGCATACGGCTCTTCGAAAGACACAGGTTTTATTTGGTTGCATGCATCGCGAGCGTCTGTGATATTGCCATTAAATACAAGGATTTGAACATGGTACACTTGCGGCGCCGAGTCCGCGAGACGGGGGCCCATCAGAGCGAGTCCCGCCCCAAGCTCCTGCGTCTGACTCGGGCGTGTGATTTCTGCCATCGGCGGGGACTGAAATGCATTCCACCGCCCCCGGGACCCATCACTCTAGATGGACCTCCTGCCACCCAGCCAGATTGTCTGACTTGTGTTGAGTACGGACAGCAATGCACGCGCCTCCGACAGCCTCGGAAGAGAGGTACCAAGCCCCGTCCCAAAGTGCAAGGCGCAGCCGAGGGAGGGCACGTATTTGGCGGTGCTGAGGCCACCAAGCCGACAGCAGCCCTCGCAGTGGAGGCCTCGCCTTTTACAAGCTGTGAAAACATGACTGCTCTCACTGACATCTACCTGGACTCCATCTACCCCTTGTAAGTGCTATGGCGACGCAGACGTGGCGATTCAAGCGGGCGGCCATTGTTTTTAACACAATTGCAAACTAGGTATCCGTTCTTCTGCGAGACGGAATTGGTCAACTGGTGGGGGAAGAAGGCACCATTTGACGACATGTCGTATTACACGAGTGTCATGTGCATGTGCTCGCTCAGTGCTCTCCAGGCGCACAAAGGGGCCTTGTTCAGCAACGATCAGAGCTTTGTGCCGAGCCGACCCATGGCCGACGCCTTTTTGGAGGAGGCGCTGCGCCTCACGCCGCTCAACTACCGCGGCGGCCGCGACATTGACCTTCTCCGCTGCTTTGGGATCTTGGCCTTGATAGGAACGCAGACGGGCGACGCCGAACTGCTGCATCGGTATCTCGGGCTCTACCAGGGCCTCGCTGCCAAGATCAGCTTCCACAATGAAAAACGGTGGCCCGCCAATTTGTCTCTGTGCGAAAAGGAGACGCGTAGGCGGATGTTCTGGGTGGTGTACCGCATCGAAGTGCACAACGCCAGTGTTCTCGGCCACCCCATTCGCACCCCCGAGTCGCAGACCTTTGTCGGCTATCCCTGCGGCGTCCACCACGCGCCCCTTTTCCCGGAGCGGAACGGCCAGTTCGAAAACTGGTTTGCCGGCTGGAACTTCACCACTGAGCTGTACCGGATCCTCGAGCACGCCATTATTGATTTCCGCACGAAGCGAACCACGCACACTACTGTTCTCTGGAACCGGGGCACATCGCCCTCGTGGTCCATATTGCAGCAGCTAAAGGAAATGCAGTCGAACCTGATGCCGCAGTTTGCCCAGGCGGCCATGAAATCATCCGACAGCGGCAGCAACCGCTGTGGGTTTCAGGTGGCCAACATCCTCTGTACCATCCACGTAAGTTATGGTGTTGAAAACGAGCCGGCCCCCATAGCCGCACAGCACGTGCTGACAACAGAACAAAACCATGCAGCTCGTGAAAATGGTCATCTTGGCGTCCAAAGACACAGGTTTTGGCGAGGCATGCCAAACCGTGCAAGATCTCGTCGACAGCATCAGTACGGTCCCTCGCGACTACATCCGGGCGTTTGGGACACCACTCGTACGTCGGGACTCTTTACTCATCGCGTGTGCCTCTGGTTTTGCAATGGCCAACTGACCCTTCTCGCAGATGCAGGAACTTGTCGGCGCTGGCTACATGTTGACCAGTGTCACTGGCCACAGCCATAGATTGTCCGGAGCCGAGCATCTGCGACTAAAAGTTGTCATGTACGTATACGCCGTAAGAACACTGCTATCTAGCAAGGCTATTGTGCACATACTCACAGTGAATATAAAACAGACTTTTCTTGGTTGACTTTATCGAAGGGCTGGGAGACTGTGTGGAGTCGGCTGCCAATGCCGCCCTCTGTCTCCGGGCGAGCCTTTCTCGCGTCGACCAATCGTCACCGCAGAGCGTCGAGAACGAAGGGTCTGAGCAACAGCAGAGGCACACTCCATCCTCGCAGGGCGATGGACAGACTCATGACATGGGCGGGGATCCGACAACAGAGCCCCTTACAGACGTATTCCCCAGTGGTCCATCGGAACATTCTTGTTTGCAGTCTATGAGCTACGATGGAGACTTGGCCGATGGCTATGTAGGTATGGATGACAGCTGGCTTTATTCTTAGAGTCTGCAATGAGAGGGAAAAGGGAGATATTATAGGAACAAGTGTATGAAATGAAAGGACAAGAGAACGAAAAACATTTACGAAATGAATGATTGTACTGGAGAAGAAGGTAGAGTGAGCAACAACATGTCCGGTCGGTATGAAACATGGGTGTCTGTTTTTTTTACAGAACCCAGCGGAAATCCGGCACTCGCGGTCCCTCCTTGAGCAGTTCCGTCGGGGTATCCAGGATGTCCAGCTTCTTGCCGAGCTTCCGGTCACGACGCTTATTGTCGAGGAACATGTACAGCGTCATGCAGCCCGTGACAACGAAACCTGCTGCACCGAAGGCGGCCGTTGTGGCCAGGGCGGGAATGTACTTGGGGGCCGTTTTGGTCGTAAAGATGTTACTGGAGACCACGCCCATCAGGTTGCACAGCGGCACGCCGATGGCGGTCAGAGCCATCCGACGGCCCTCATCCGGTGTATTGTTGGCATACCACGCGCACAGCAAAATCGACGGCGCTCCCGAGCCAAAGCACATGAGGAAGGTGGCAAAGTAAGCGACGTGCAGGTTTGTGAGCACATCGATGGTCGCGTAGATGATGAAGCCGACAAGGGTGAAGAGGAAGCCGAGCATAATGAAGGGACCGCGCATGCGCGCAAAATCGGATCCAAAGCACAGCAAAATCAGGACAACCGCGCCGGCGATGTTTGGCGCCACGGTGTACAGGTTCGTCTTGACGGTAGAGTAGCCCAGGCGCCCGATAATCTGCGGCAGGAACAGTGCGACCGACTGCAGCGGGATGCCGATGAGCACCTCAATGACCAGGAACACCCAGGTGCTGGGGAAGGTGAAAATGCGCATGGCATCGCGCAGGTCGAGCGGTTGGTCGACGACCGCGGACGAATCGACGCGCATGCGGTGGAGCGCCAACTGCTTCTCCTCCTCAGTAAGGAAGCGTGCGGTCTGCGGGTTCAGCGGCAGGTAGAACCAGACAAAGATGGAGAAGATAATGGTCAGAACGCCTTCGATCAGAAACAGATACCGCCACGGGTACATTGCAGCGTGGGTTATGTGGAAAACACCATAGGCCAGGAGGCCAGAGAAGGCATTAGCGATGTTGCTGCAGGCGTAAAACATGGACAGGCGACGAGCGAGCTCCTCACGGCGGTAGAACGTAGTCAGGTAGTAGACGATCAGAGGCAGCATGGCAGATTCAGACATGCCTAGAGGTAGCCAAGAACAAAAAAATGTCAGTCCAATGAGCTCAGATGCACTCGGCAGAGAGAAAATATCCATCACGGGGGGTGCACATACCGAGGAACCAACGCAGCGTCATCATGCCACCAAAATTCTTCACCGCAACTAAAGACAAGGCAGGAGCGGTTAGCCTATGCGCCTGTCATGTGTCATAAGGAGGCAACGGCTGAACCTACCCATCAAGAGTGTCATGCTTCCAAAGGTCAAAACCATCAGCGGTAGGACCCGCGCAGGGCCGAACTTCTTGCCAACGTAACCCTAGCGGAACTGTTAGCCAAGATGCATATAAACATGTAAAAAGAGGACATCTAGTGAGGTGGTAGACGTACCAATAGGGGCGCAGTCAGGACGAACGGAATATAAAAAATTCCCAAAGCAATGTTGTATTCGTTGGCCTTAAAGTTGAGGTCTTTGTCCATTCCGTCCGTCTTGGCGTTAGACAGGTTGCCCTTGTCGAGACCATTCAATAGAAACATAATGGCCAAGATCGGCAGGAGGCGGAAATCCAGTTTGCGGCAGAGGTTCCGCTCGGCACGGTGGTCAACGATGAACCCAGACAGGGCGGCGGTGCCCTCCGGTGCGTCGACATCGAGCCCGCCCTCTGCAGAGCCCGTCTTGCTCTCGCTAAAATTGCTGCCACGTGGCGCACCTGTTTCCAGGGAAGCTTCATCTTTAGTAAAAGACATTGTCGTAGTGTTGTCCGACAGCAGACTGGGAGTTAACGACGTAGCCGGGTGTGTGGCGAGTCGCTGCTCTGTCCCTTTCTTTACTGTGTGTTTGAAGGAAATCAGTTGAGCTGGATTCTGAACATAGAGAGACGAAAAAAAAACGAGTCGATCCCTTTTATAATTGTGTCATTGTTAGTTATCGCTGCGCTTCATTTTTATGTAGAGCTGGATGCCGTCTGTTGTGTTCCGCTCATCTGGTTTGGTAGAGGATGTCCGTCTACACGAAGATAGCCGGGATGTGAAGCGTATCGTCTACACGATAGTGGCTCATTTTTTGATAAAGGTACTAATCGCAGTGCCAGCCATTCGGGACTGTTGAACTGTTAAACAGCCCGATGCGGCAAAGCGCAATCTCTTTGATGCCTCCAATCGTAGCAGGACGCACAAGACTAACATGCGACGATTATAGTGCTATTTTAACTGTCACTAGTCAGGCCGCAGAGGCGACTCCAGTACGACGTAGTTTACCAGTTTAGTAGTTTACCAGTTTAGCAGTTTAACAGTTCCCACCTATGAATTGCCGTGGCCTGTCTTTATCGGCCTCTTCTTTCTTATCACGATATAGAACACTGCCAGACTAGTCGCGGACTCAGGCCAGGGCAACGTTTGTGACCGAGAACAGAATTTCTTTAAGGCTGTTTAATCCGATAGTATCCGATCGTGGCTCGACTTTATATAGCATAGACGCCCCATAGATACGGTCCGTAGTAGAGTACTGATGCCACATCCAGTCGGGCGTCTTTCCACCCACCATCCGAGACCAGACGTGGCCAGACACACAGTCAGATAACATCCGGCAGACTTCAGCCATGGCACGAATACTGAAAGTGGCCGCTGCCCAATTGGGCCCGAACCATTTGGCGACCACACGCGAAGAGATCTTGGCCCGCATTGTAAAGCTTCTTCAGGAGGCCACGAAGAAAGGTGCCCAGCTGGCCGTCTTCCCCGAGCTTGCCCTGTCCACCTTTTTCGCCCGTTACCGACTCGACGCCGTTCCGAACTCGGCAGAGTACTTCGACGACCCCGGCACATTGCTGACATCGCCACGCACACGGCCCATCTTTGATGAGGCCCAGAAGCTGGGGATTGATGTCTACCTTGGCTTTGCCGAGAGGACTTCTGAGGGCAAAGACTACAACTCTTGCGTCTACTATTCGGCACAGAAGGGCGAGATCATCGCCAGGTACAGAAAGATTCACCTCCCGGGAACACTGCAGCCGTTCGAGGACGACAACGCCATCAACCAGTTGGAGAAGCTGTGGTTCACCCCTGGCGACTTGGGATTCAAGGCATTCCGTGCGCCGGACCTGATCCCGGGCGTGGCCAAGAAGCCCAGAAAACAGGCCCAGACCAACGGCCATGTCAACGGCCGGACCAAAGGCCAAGTCAACGGCTCTGCGGCCAGGGCTGACAGAGGGGACCCGATTATGGGCATGATGATCTGCAACGACCGTCGCTGGGCCGAGAGCTGGCGTTGCTACGGACTACAAGGCGTCGAGGTTGTGCTTTGTGGTTACAATACCACGGCGTGGGCGCCTGACTTGTGCGGCAAGCCTGGGATGCAGACGTACGAGGAGTCGGAGGAGGAATCGATGTTCCAGCACAAGCTCGTGGTGACCGGCAACTCGTATATGAACAGCTGCTTCTCCATCTCGGCAGGCAAAGCTGGCATTGAGGACGGAAAGTTTGGCTTGATCCGTGGCAGCATGATTGTGTCGCCGGACGGGTACGTGGTGGCAGAGGCCAAGACTAAAGGCGACGAGGTGGTCTATGCCGAGATTGATCTCGACGACTGTGTACCTGGCAAAGACATGGTGAGTTCCGCAAACAAGAATGGCTCTGAGCACAGCGCTCACATTCTTCCTTCATGTCACCTTCCGCTTGATTATATTGCTAATTCTGGAATAGATGTTCAACTTTGATCGCCATCGGAGAATAGAGGAATACGGTTTGGTAACGTCGCAGAATGGCGTGATAGAACCCGAACTGTTGTAACCCCCTATAGTACATACTATAAATAAAAATTTGAACCTCAAAGCGCCGTACATATATCTATATAGTAACACACTCTACGAGTTATATTTTGAGAGGAAAACAAATAAGAAGAATATTAAATTACAAGGCCCCGGTCGTCTCACACACAGTCTAGGTAAGTTGACAAATAAGCAGAAGAGATCAAAGTCGACATGTCAAGAAAGACTCTACGTCATGTTTGGATAAGACGGAGTTTCTCTAGCGACGTATGCCCCATGTTTCCTAGCATTTCCGTTCTTCCTCTCCGCCACTAAGAAAAGAAAAGAAAACCCAGTTCACATTTATACGGTATTGTCAAATTTCCAACTTCTTTCATAATCGGGTCTAGTTTCGATCCTTAGTACTTGGATTCCAGAGACAAAAGCAGTCAGTGAAACTGTCCCATAGAGTCCGTGACGGTTGGGTTGATTGCTCTACTTACCTCGTGACCAGGAAGAGAGCACTGGTTGATGACAACCTTGCGGTTTACAAACTCGGCCGCGATAGCGTTATCGTACCCCAGCTGGATCATATGAGCTTGGATGGGTCATACTTGGGCCAGCCGTAATTGGTAAGGCCGTTCTGCTGATTGTCCAAGCTAGGAGACCTGGGAGTATCTCACTTGAGTGGTATGACATGAGCCATGGCAGTGGGTTGGTGTTAGCCACACACCGCGTTAGTAGTATCTCCATGTTGCTCGACCCGCTGTCGATCGTCCCTGTGTGGTAAATAATGCAGAAATCAATGAGGAATAAAAACCTCAATTTATTCATAATACAACGTAGATGAAATCGAACTAAATAAAACAAACATTTAATTCCTCTTTTTGGCAAAAGTAATAACGTATCTTCAATATTGAAACTGGAAAAAGATTTTTTTTTTTTTTTTTTTTAAAAAAGCCATAAAGCGCAATTGACCAAATAATACTGAATAAAAAAGTACAACGCATTTCTATTCAATGAGGTTCTACGACGACATCATCCCCTTAGTCGATCGTAGCTACCGAATCTCCGTTCACATCCTCACCTATTAAGAAGAAAAATAAACAAATAAACAAATAAACACCCGTACGCGGCCTTGTCACTGTATCTGGTAGTGGGCTTCATGCCGCTTGACCCAAATAAAACGCCAATTCCCGAAGTGCTGGCATAGCCGGCAGATGGCGGCATTTTAACATACTGCTGGTGTTCCAGAAGAAGAGCTGCGACAGGGTCCAGGACTTTAGTGCTTTCTCAACATCGCCACACTTGCCAATCTTGCTTCACTTCCATAAAGCGATGGTAGCTCAGATGACCCAGGTGCATTGAGCGCTCAAGGAGCACTAACAGAAATTGCTGTTGCTGTGTTCCGTGCCCGCTTTGGACGGAGCAGAAGGGAGATGACCGAGGGATCGTTTTCCACTTTGTAAACAGATTGCTGAGTTCCCATTTGACTTGGATGTCACGAAAGTGTCTGTCATCTGCCAACACCTCGCCTCGGGTGACATGCATGTTCTAAGCAAGATGAGTCTGTTCCTGAATGAACTTCAAATGTATATATGATAGTTAGAAGACTGACATATCCGGATATATAGGTCGCCTTTGAAAGAGTTCTGGACAGTTGCGACACGATTTTCTCACAGTAGAAAGACCTTCCATTGGATGATAATATGCGTCAAGATATTCTCGTAAACATGGAATCTCTCGCCTCGCCGGGCCTTCGTGTGCTTGCCTTTGTACACAAACAACTCGACTACCTGGTAATGGAGGAAGAATTCATAGACCGGAAATCGCAACCTCGTGATGATTTTAAGACGGAACTTGTCTTCTGTGGCCTGATTGGCATCTACGATCCTCCACGGCCCGAGTCCAATGAGAGTGTGCTCATGTGTCACGGGCTATCATCCACACACTGCTCGATCCATTGCGATGGAAGTCGTCATCCTGCCAACAGCAAACAAGCTACGAATAGTGGCGAGGGGCCCTGCACAGACAGCTGTCGTGGCGGCCCATGAGTTTGACTGTCTGACCAATGCTCAAGTCGATGAACTGTTGGAACTAGAGGCCGTTGTGCACCAAGCACTAAGGTTCGTATAATTAAAGCGCTGCACCGACGCGGTCGCTATGTTGCAATGAAGAGATGGTGTGAACGACAGCCCTAGTCTTCGGTATGTTGACATTGGTATTGCCATTGGCAGCGGATCTGATGTCGCCAAAGATGCTTCTAATATTATGACAGACGACAACTTTACATCCATCCTGAATGCAATTAAGGAAGGCCGCCGTATCTATAACATTTAAAAGTTCATTTTATATGTCCTAGCGGCCAACATCGGATTTGTCATTGCGATACTAGTAGGTCTCGTCTTCAGAGATGACTCTCAGACAGCAGTTTCCCTTTGCCACCCGTCGAGGTTATCTGGATGCTCATGGGCACTGGGTCGATATGTTAAAAAGAGGACTAGGATTTGAAAAGGCGGTATCCAATATTCTGACCCGGCCACCACAGGATATAAGTGATACTTACCACTCTTTGTTTCTCTCGGATGTAACCACAGCTAACATTTCCGCAGCTTCGATACGGCGTCTTCTCACAGGAGCTGTTATCCGATATGGCTGTCAACGGACTTCTCATGGCGGCATATGTTCTCGGTTCTTTTGTGGTTGTCCTTTTCGGATTCAAGGACCGTCGGATACGACTGCAACAATTCGTACACAGAGTCGTGCGATGCCGTCTTCCGTGCTCGCTCTACCCGCTTCACCACGATCACTTGGATGTTTCTCTTCTTCGCTTGAGAGCCGATTGATTTTCGCCAGTCATTCCTTCCCATGCGGAGAGGTTCTCATGCGTGGGCCGCTAACCTCTGGGAATTCAAATCTCTCTTCTTCTCTGTCACGGTTGTCTCCCTTACTGTCTTTCTAGTTATATACATCCCCGGCCTGAACTGCGTAGCTCGGAAAGTATCTTGGGGCCATAGAGCAAGGCTGGATTTCAACGAATGGTCGCGGCCTGCCTACTCTGACAAAAACCCAAAAACAATACGATTGAAGTAAAATACATTTGATATACAAGCCACTTGTCCGCCAACTGTGTCCGCTACATACTACGGGTTTCTTTACAAAGAACTAATTTGGCTCGCTGTCGACACTACCGCACATGACCTTGGAATGTTTATCCGAAACGGCGACATCGTTGTGCTCTTGAGAAAGTCAGAAGGCTTTCAAATCTCCGCAATCCCCGCACGCTATCGGAAAAGGATACGTTATTCGAACATTCAAATACGACTGCGAAGCCTGCCCCTGTAATCCCCGCAGATCATTCACGAAGGGTAGTGGAAATCCGTCGGATAAGATATTGATGACTTCTGATTCTCCACGATCCCCGCATAAGTCACGCGGGGCCCCGGGAAATTTGTCGGAAAAGCGACTGTAATCACCACAAATTTGTCTACACGGTAGTTGGTAACTCGGAATACACTTCTGCCAAGAGTCGATTATACACGTGGGTCGGCTGCATCTCAGGTCCCTTCATCTCCTCTTTGTATAAAAACATCTCTCGAGCCTTGGATCTGCTCCTCAGGATAATCCTCTTCCGTCAGCCTTGCTAACAATGACATTCTGAAATTACACGCAAAACACCGCCACACCTCATTGCACCATGACCACCGACATAGACAAGAACAACTTGGAGCAGATTGATACTGCCGCAACAGGTCCATTCCGCAACGCACCACAATGGATCCGCGATCTGGCTCCTGAGGAGTTGGCCAAGATGGAGACCCGATTGAGACGGAAGATTGACGCCAGACTGTATGTTGATGTCGCTACAGGACAACTGCCTGGGAATACAAGGACTGACATATGTGCCACTGCAGACTCCCGATGGTCGTCCTTATGTATATCCTCAACTACCTCGACCGCAACAACATTGCTGCCGCGAAGCTAGCAGGCATTTTGGACGACCTCCACCTCACATCGACTCAGTTCAACACATCAGTGAGCATTTTGTTCGCCGGCTATCTATTCATGCAAGGTGTGCATAATCCACCCCATATTCTAGTGTCAACCATCGAACGAATACTGACATTCCACCACTCAAGTCCCATCCAACATGATTCTCAACAAACTCGGCAAGCCATCCATCTATCTCCCAGGATGTATGCTCGTTTGGGGTCTGATCTCTGGTCTCACCGCGGCCACCCAGAGCTACGGCGGCCTTCTTGCCGCACGCTTCGTCCTCGGATTTGTCGAGGCCGCATATTTTCCGGGCTGCCTGTACTTCCTCTCCTGTTGGTACACACGCAAAGAACTCGCTTTCCGCACGGGTCTTCTCTACAGTGGTTCTCTCATCTCTGGTGCATTTGGAGGGCTACTTGCAGCGGCGATCACTAGTGGAATGAACGGCGTGAGAGGCATCTCTGCATGGAGGTGGCTTTTCATCATCGAGGGAATGGCAACAGTGGTCGTGGCTGTGACTGCCGCGTTTATTATTCCCGACTTGCCACGCACGACGCGGTGGCTGAACCAGGAGGAGAAGCAGCTCGCGGCTTGGCGTCTCGAGGCCGATATTGGCGAGGACGACTGGGTTGATACACAGCATCAGCATCCACTGCACGGCCTGAAGCTGGCCGTCATGGATATCAAGTCCTGGCTGATTCTTCTGGTTATCTACGGATCGACAGCCAGCGGGTCAATGACGACATTCTTCCCCACGTGAGTTCAACCAGAAATAAACCTGACACATCTCCTTGATACAAGTCTCTAATATTTATTCCCCGCAGTGTTGTTAAAGGTCTTGGCTATAATAGTGTCAAGACGCTTCTTCTCACGGCTCCACCATACATTATCGCGGTCGTGTTCAGTCTCACTAATGCCTGGCACGCTGACAAGACAGGAGAGAGATACCTGCACATTGCCGGCCCTCCGGTCCTGGCCATGGCCATGTATGTTATGGCAGTGGCTACAACGTCTTTTGCGCCACGCTATGTCGCCATGTGCCTGATGATTGGCGGGACGTACTCGGGCTACGTTGTTGCGCTCGGATACATCTCGAACAGTAAGTTAATCTCTTTGGCACTCTACGATAACAGTGTTTCAGTTATTTACCATACGCTTACTACAGTTCTTCCTCGCCCTGTTGCGAAGCGTGCTGCGGCCCTCGCATTAATTAATTGTCTCAGTAATGTGTGCCAGATTTACTCACCGTACCTTTACCCAAGTATGTCCGTCTTATAAGTGAGTCGTTTATAT
Organism: Sporothrix euskadiensis; assembly: GCA_019925375.1. Classification (NCBI taxonomy): domain Eukaryota; kingdom Fungi; phylum Ascomycota; class Sordariomycetes; order Ophiostomatales; family Ophiostomataceae; genus Sporothrix; species Sporothrix euskadiensis. The sequence continues at coordinate 262,295 of JADHKQ010000042.1, forward strand.
CTTATTGATCTCTAATATTTAATAGGCTCTGCGGCACCGCGGTACACTGTCGCATTTTCTGTGAATATCGCTATGTCAGCTATGACTATTATCGTGGCTACAATCTTACGATTCTACCTCCGGAATTTAAACCGGAAGCTCGACCAAATCGAAGGTACAAATCTTAATACATTAAGTCAGGCTGAGATATCTCGTGAGGAACATGACTTGCCCGGAGTTGCTATAGAAAGAGGTTTCCGCTTTCTGCTATAAAGAATATATTAGCTTAAAGTCGGTCGTATTTAAAGTTTTACATTTATATTACGGTGGACGGGTAAGAGGTTTAATAAGTGGGAACGAGTAAGTAAACGGTAGTATGAGGGCAGACTACGTTCGTAAGGTTTTTTGGATTCCTTTCGTTTTTTGAATATTCTATAGTTTAAATAAATCATGTTTCTTAATTAAGACTGGCGCCTCAAAGGCGGTGAGGCAGTACTTTTAGTACGGAGCGTCGTATTTATTAATATTTTAATAATATAAAACCTAGTACGTAATATACACGTAACGGCAGCGGCCAGTGGGTTTAATATCCTATAATATACACTTTCTCTCACACTAGCTCTATAGTCTACCCCTGAGTGTTACGAACATAGCCCCCACGGGCCTCACTAACAGGCCAAGACAACACAGCCGACCCCTCAACGGGCACGGAAGATATATAATAAGACCGACGCAAGGCGGCGGTGCTGGTGTGGCTGAAAGGCAATTACTTTTTTAGAACACGGGATAAAGGACGAATTATATAACGGGACTATTATATAATAGGACCGATTAATTAGAAATAAGAATATTACTTTATACGAGAATGAAGTAAGAGGTATAAAGTAGTATAAAGTAAGGACGAACTTTATACGGGAATAAAGTAAGAGTTATAAAGTTATATAAAGTATAATAAATATATAAAATTAATAGTTAAAATAAATTAAATAAACATTTATTTATATAATAAAACCGACTTATTAAATTTTATTTAACTTATAATTTAAATCGAATAAACTTATTTAATTTATTTAAATCGGATAAAGTATTAAAATAAAGTATAACGCCCCGTTACTTTTATACCGTTATTACGAAGATTATACTTAAAGGTAAGACTCGAACGGTAATTAAGAAGGTCGAGTATTTCTTATACCGTATTTAAATAACGGCAGGGCGCTTAAACGTTAAGAAAGAAAACTTATCTTTTCTTATACTCTTACTCTTTTTGAGGCCCTTAGAGCGGCCTTCGTTTATTACGCTTTTAATCGGTTCTCTTTAATAAGGGGAGTTTTAATTAAAAACGTTTACGTTTATATAATACCTTTCTCGCGTAATATCTCTCGTTATATTATAACAAACAATATAAACTAGATTAGAATTTATTTATATAGTAAAACCGACTTGTCGGATTGAATTTAACCTATAATTTAAATCGGATAGCCTTATTTAATTTATTTAAATCGGATAAGGTATAAAACACGTAAAATACGCCGTACGAAAATAAAAATAACGGGAAAATAAAGATAATATAAATACGATACTAGTATTTTATTATCGTCGTCGTACGACGATTAAACGTTAAGAAATTAATATTTTATTATTTATTATCGATAGAGGAAAAGTAAATATAAGATTTTAAATAAAAAGTACGTTATATTATTTATTAATATTATTATAACGCGGGGAGACTTAAACCGTAAAAAGATAAGAATTAAAAGAACGTATATTATATAAAAAGATTAATAAATAATATAAACCGGATTAAAATTTATTTATATAATAAAACCGACTTATTGGATTTAATTTAACTTATAATTTAAATCGGACAGCCTTATTTAATTTATTTAAATCGGATAAAGTATAAAATACGTAAAACACGCCGTACGAAAATAAAAATAACGGGAAAATAAAGATAATATAAATATAATATTAATATTTTATTATCGTCGTCGTACGACGATTAAGCGTTAAGAAATTAATATTTTATTATTTATTATTAACGGAGGAAAAGTAAATATAAAATCTTAAATAAAAAGCGCGTTACGTTACTTATTAATATTATTATAACGCGGGGAGACTTAAACCGTAAAAAAATAAAAATTAAGAGAACGTATACCGTATAAAAAGACTATTAATAATTATAAAAAGAAAGAAATTAAAGGAATAAAGGGAGAATATATAAAGCGTACGGGAATAAAAGACGTACTTAATAATAATTAATATATAAAGTATATTTAAACGGAAAATAAATTATATATACGAGTAAAAGAGAAAAGAAAAAGCGGAAAATAAAGATATATTAAATATATAAAGTATATAATATAATTCTTTTATTACGTATAATATTATATTAAATTAAATAATTAAATATAGTAACGTACTTTTTATTATTATAAATACTTCGGTTCGAGTACGAAAAGTATTATTTCTTTTTTTTTTTCTTTTTTTCTTTTTTTACTTAATAAACGGAGAGTACGTATAACGTAATTTAATTAAATAAAAAGAGCTATACGGGTTAATAAACTTTAAGGGTAAGGAATACGTATAACGTAATTTAATTAAATAGAAAGAGCCGTATAGGTTAATAAACTTTAAGAGTAAGGAATATATACAACGTAATTTAATTAAATAAAAAGAGTTATACGGACTATACGGGTTAATAAACTTTAAAGGTAAGAAATACGTACGACGTAATTTAATTAAATAAAAAGAGCCGTACGGACTATACGGGTTAATAAGCTTTAAGAGTAAGGAATATATATAACGTAATTTAATTAAATAAAAAGAATTATACGGGTTATACGGGCTAATAAGCTTTAAGGGTAAGGAATACGTACGACGTAATTTAATTAAATAAAAAGAGCCGTACGGGTTAGTAAACTTTATAAGTAAGGAATATATACGACGTAATTAATTAAATAAAAAGAGCTATACGGATTAATAAGCTTAATTAAATAAAAAAAAGAGCTATACGAGTTAATAAGTTTAATACTTAATAAATAAAGAATACGTAATTTAATTAAAAGAAAAAGCGGAAAATAAGGATATATTAAATATATAAAGTATATAATATAATTCTTTTATTACGTACGATATTATATCGAACTAAATAATTAAATACGGTAACGTATATTTTTATTATTATAAACACTTCGGTTTAAATACGAAAATTGTTATTTCTTTTTTTTTTTTCTTTTTTTTTTACTCGATAAACGGAGCGTACGTACGACGGAATTTAATTAAATAAAAAGAGCCGTACGGGCTAGTAAGCTTAATAAATAAAGAATACGTACGACGTTATTTAATTAAATAAAATAAAAAGAGCCGTATAGATAACTATACGGATTAATATATTTAATAAATAAGAAATAAGTATAACGTAATTAATTATATAAAAAGAGCCGTACGGACTACTAAGCTTAATAAGTAAAGAATACGTATAATATAATTAATTAAATAAAAAGACTTATACGGATAACTATATAGATTAATAAACTTAAAGGGTAATAAATACGTATAACGTAATTAATTAAATAAAAAGAGTTATACGGACTACTAAACTTAATAAGTAAAGAATACGTACGATATAATTAATTAAATAAAAAGACTTATACGGGTAACTATACGGGTTAATAAGCTTAAAGGGTAATAAATACGTACGATATAATTAATTAAATAAAAGTACGACGTTATTTAATTAAATAAAATAAAAAGAGCCGTACGGATTAATAAAGTTAATAAATAAAGAATACGTACGACGTAATTAATTAAATAAAAAGAGTTATACGGACAGCTATACGGGCCAATAAGCTTAAAGGGTAATAAATACGTACGACGTAATTAATTAAATAAAAGTATAACGTTATTTAATTAAATGAAATAAAAAGAGCCGTACGGGTTAATAAAGTTAATAAATAAGGAATACGTACGACGTAATTAATTAAATAAAAAGAGTTATACGAGTAATTATACGGGTTAATAAACTTAAAGGGTAGTAAATACGTACGACGTAATTAATTAAATAAAAGTACGATATTATTTAATTAAACGAAATAAAAAGAGCCGTACGGGCTAGTAAAGTTAACGGATAAGGAATATATTTAATTAAATAAAAAAAACCGTACGGGCTAGTAAAGTTAATAAGTAGGGAATACGTATAACGTTATTTAATTAAATAAAAAGAGTTATACGGATTAATAAAGTTAATAAGTAAAGAATATATACGACGTTATTTAATTAAATAAAAATACGATATTATTTAATTAAATAAAAAGAGCTGTACGGACTAGTAAAGTTAATAAGTAAGGAATACGTACGATATTATTTAATTAAATAAAAAGAGTTATACGGGTTAATAAAGTTAATAAGTAAGGAATACGTATAACGCTATTTAATTAAATAAAAGTACGATATTATTTAATTAAATAAAAAGAACCGTACGAGTTAATAAAGTTAATAAATAAAGAATACGTACAACGTTATTTAATTAAATAAAAGTATAATACTATTTAATTAAATAAAAAGAGCCGTACAAGTTAATAAACTAATAAATAATATAAACCGAATTAAAATTTATTTATATAATAAAACTAACTTATTAAATTTAATTTAACCTATAATTTAAATCGGACAGCCTCATTTAATTTATTTAAATCGAATAAAGTATAAAATACGTAAAACACGCCGTACGAAAATAAAAACAACGGGAAAATAAAGATAACGTAAATATAATACTAGTATTTTATTATCGTCGTCGTACGACAATTAAGCGTTAAGAAATTAATATTTTATTATTTATTATTAACGGAGGAAAAGTAAATATAAGATCTTAAATAAAAAGCGCGTTACGTTACTTACTAATACTACTATAACGCGGAGAGACTTAAACCGTAAGAAAATAAAAATTAAAAGAACGTATACCGTATAAAAAGATTACTAATAGTTATAGAAGGAAAGAAATTAAAGGAATAAAAAGAAAATATATAAAGTGTACGGAAATAAAGGACGTACTTAATAATAGTTAATATACGGAGCGTATTTAAACGGAAAATAAGCCGTACGTACGAGTAAAAGAGAAAAGAAAAAACGAAAAATAAAAATATATTAAATATATAAAGTATATAATATAACTCTTTTATTACGTATAATATTATATCGAATTAAATAATTAAATATAATAATATACTTTTTATTATTATAAATACTTCGGTTCGAGTACGAAAAGTATTATTTCTTTTTTTTTTCTTTTTCTTTTTTTATTCGATAAACGGAGAGTACGTATAACGGAATTTAATTAAATAAAAAGAGCCGTATAAGTTAACAAGCTTTATAAGTAAGAAATACGTACGACGTTATTTAATTAAATAAAATAAAAAGAGCCGTATAAATAACTATACGGATTAATATATTTAATAAATAAAAAATACGTACGACGTAATTAATTATATAAAAAGAGCCGTACGGACTATTAAGTTTAATAAATAAAGAATACGTATAATATAATTAATTAAATAAAAAAACTTATACGGATAATTATACGAATTAATAAACTTAAAGGGTAATAAATACGTACGACGTAATTAATTAAATAAAAAGAACCGTACGGACTATTAAACTTAATAAGTAAGGAATATATACGATATAATTAATTAAATAAAAAGACTTATACGGATAACTATACGGACTAATAAACTTAAAAGGCAGTAAATACGTACGATATAATTAATTAAATAAAAGTACGACGTTATTTAATTAAATAAAATAAAAAGAGCCGTACGGGTTAATAAAGTTAATAAGTAAGGAATACGTACGACGTAATTAATTAAATAAAAAGAGTTATACGGATAGTTATACGGGCTAATAAACTTAAAAGGTAATAAATACGTACGACGTAATTAATTAAATAAAAGTACGACGTTATTTAATTAAACGAAAAGAGCCGTACGGGCTAGTAAAGTTAACGGGTAAGGAATATATTTAATTAAATAAAAAGAGCCGTACGGGTTAATAAAGTTAATAAGTAAGGAATACGTACGACGTTATTTAATTAAATAAAAAAAGTTATACGGGTTAGTAAAGTTAATAAGTAGAGAATACGTACGATATTATTTAATTAAATAAAAATATAATATTATTTAATTAAATAAAAAGAGTCGTACGGGCTAGTAAAGTTAATAAGTAAAGAATACGTACGATATTATTTAATTAAATAAAAAGAGCCGTACGGGTTAATAAAGTTAATAAGTAAAGAATACGTATAACGTTATTTAATTAAATAAAAGTGTAATACTATTTAATTAAATAAAAAAAGCTATACGGGCTAGTAAAGTTAATAAATAAAGAATATATACGATACTATTTAATTAAATAAAAGTACGATACTATTTAATTAAATAAAAAGAGCCGTACGGGTTAATAAAGTTAATAAATAAGAAATACGTACGACGTTATTTAATTAAATAAAAGTACGATATTATTTAATTAAATAAAAAAAGCCGTACGGATTAATAAATTTAAAGGGTAAAGAAAAATAATAAATATAAAAAATTAAAGATAAACGGAGCGCTTTTAATTATACGGGAAATAATACGTTATTAAAACGATAATAATAATTAATTTAAATAAAGGCCCGTATAGTAAAAAAATTTAATAAAGGTTAAACTTATAATAAGACTTCCCTTAATCGGAAAATTTAATTTATTAATATATAACCTTTACTTCCTTAAAGTTAAAGAAAAATAATATCGTTTTTTTTTTTAAACTTAAAGAAAAATAAAATCGTCTCCCCTTTTACTTTCCCTTTCTCTTTTATATTTTATTAATTTTATTACTATCTCGTAACGGTATATATACGATAATAATAATAATAATAACTATACCTTAACGATACTAATATAATAACGTACGATTCCCTCTCTTTTACTTCGAGTTAACTTTTTATTATTATTATTTTACGGCGGTATATATATTAATAAATAATATAAACTAGATTAAAATTTATTTATATAATAGAATTAATTTATTAAATTTAATTTAACTTATAATTTAAATTGGATAGCTTTATTTAATTTATTTAAATTAAATAAAGTATAAAATACGTAAAACACGCCGTACGAAAATAAAAACAACAAGAAAATAAAGATAACGTAAATACGATATTAATATTTTATTATCGTTATTATACGACGATTAAACGTTAAGAAATTAATATTTTATTATTTACTATTAACGGAAGAAAAGTAAATATAAAATTTTAAATAAAAAGCGCGTTACGTTATTTATTAATACTATTATAACGCGGAGAGACTTAAACCGTAAAAAGATAAAAATTTAAAGAACGTATATTATATAAAAAGACTACTAGTAATTATAAGAAGAAAGAAATTAAAGGAATAAAGGGAGAATATATAAAGCGTACGGGAATAGAGGACGTATTTAATAATAATTAATATACGGAGTATATTTAAACGGAAAATAAACCGTACGTACGAGTAAAAAAGAAAAGAAAAAACGGAAAATAAAAATATATTAAATATATAAAGTATTTAATATAATTCTTTTATTACGTATAATATTATATTAAATTAAATAATTAAATACGGTAATATACTTTTTATTATTATAAATACTTCGGTTCGAGTACGAAAAGTATTATTTCTTTTTTTTTTTTTTTTTTTCTTTTTTTACTCGATAAACGGAGAGTACGTATAACGGAATTTAATTAAATAAAAAAAACTATACGAGTTAATACGTAAAACGTAATTTAATTAAATAAAAAGAGTTATACGGGTTAATAAACTTTACGGGTAAAGAATACGTACGATATAATTTAATTAAATAAAAAGAGCCGTATAAACTAGTAAACTTTAAGAGTAAAAAATACGTATAATATAATTTAATTAAATAAAAAGAGCCGTATAAATTAATAAGCTTTATAAGTAAAGAATATATACGATATAATTTAATTAAATAAAAAAAGCCGTATAAGTTAATAAATTTAATTAAATAAAAAAAAAAGTTATACGGGTTAATAAACTTAATATTTAATAAATAAGAAATATATAATTTAATTAAAAAAAAAAACGGAAAATAAAAATATATTAAATATATAAAGTATATAATATAAATCTTTTATTATATACGATATTATATCGGATTAAATAGTTAAATACGGTAACGTACTTTTTATTATTATAAATACTTTAATTTAAGTACGAAAAGTATTATTTCTTTTTTTTTTTTTCTTTTTTTTTTTTTTAATAAACGGAGAGTACGTACGACGGAATTTAATTAAATAAAAAGAGCCGTACGGGTTAATAAAGTTAATAAGTAAGGAATACGTACGACGTTATTTAATTAAATAAAAGTACGATATTATTTAATTAAATAAAAAGAGCCGTACGGGCTAGTAAAGTTAATAAGTAAAAAATACGTATAACGTTATTTAATTAAATAAAAGTATAATATTATTTAATTAAATAAAAAGAGCTATATAAGTTAATAAACTTAAGGGGTAAAAAAGAATAATAAATATAAGAAATTAAAAATAAACGAAACGTTTTTAATTATACGGAAAATAATACGTTATTAAAACGATAATAATAATTAATTTAAATAAAGGCCCGTATAACGAAGAAATTTAATAAAGGTTAAATTTATAATAAGACTCCCTTTAATCGGAAAATTTAATTTATTAATATATAACTTTTACTTTTTTAAAGTTAAAGAAAAATAATATTATCCCTTTCTTTAAATTTAAAGAAAAATAAAATCGTCTCTCCCTTTACTCTCTCTTTCTCTTTTATATTCTATTAACTTTATTACTATCTCGTAATAGTATACGTATAATAATAATAATAATAATAACTATATTTCAACGACGTTAATATAATAACGTATAATTCTCTCTCTTTTACTTCGAGTTAACTTTTTATTATTATTATTTTATAACGGTACGCGTATAATAATAATAATAAAAAAATAATAATAATAACTATATCTCGACGACGTTAATATAATAACGTACGATTTTCCTTTTTATTACTTTAAAACGGCTTTTTATAATTTTCGTACGATTTCGTTTATTTTTTTTCCCGCTTTATTTTCCGTATATAATAACGTATAATTCCTTTTCTTTTACGTCGAGACGACTTTTTATAATTCTCGTATAATTTCGTTTATTTTTTTTATCACTTTATTTCCCGTATACGATTATTATAATATTACGTCTTCCGTAACTACCGCCGTACGAAGACGACGACCTCTTTATCGTTTTTATTTTTTTTATTAATAATAACGACGATAATAATATAACCCGTACGGCCGCCGCTCGAGTAACGGCCGAGTATTTTACTTTTATAATACTTTCTCTTTTCTTTTTTTTTATTAAAAAATAAAATATTTATAATTAATTTATATTTTTTTAAAAATAACTATATAATAAGCCTTTTATTCCGTTTATAATATACGGATTAAATAACGGTCCCTCGTCTCCGTTTATAATCGTACAAGTTTAATATTAAAACGTTTTATTATTATTTATTTATAATATAACTTAACGCCGCGTTTTAACTTTAAATAATAACGACGTAATCGTCGTTTAAAGTATTATACGAGTTAAATAACTTTTTTTATATTAATAATTATATATAAACGTAATTTTTATTATAAAAGTTAATATTTATATTTAAAAGAAAGCGTATTATTAATACGTTAAAAAAGTAAAACGGGACGGAGGCCTTTCCCGTCCTTTTTTTATTTATATATAATTATTAAGTTTTTTTAACGACGTTTACGCAAATTATAAATAACTCGACGCCGACGTAATATATTCTTTTATACGTAATATTTTAATAACGTTAAACGGCGGACGGCCCGGCTCGGTTACTTAACCGTTTAATTTAACTTTATACGATAATAACGAGGACGTCGAGTACGTTAACGAGAGTAATAATAATAATAATAATAATATTACTTCCGTACGTCCGCCCTCAATTAAATATAACGCGTCTTTATACGATATTTATTTTATTACGCGTTAATTTTACTTTATAACGGTTTTATTATTAATATTATAATTAATTATTAATTTAATTAATAAACGGTTAATTATATTATATATAACGGTCCAGCGTTTAAAAAGTATTCTTTACTCGTTTAATTAAAAGAGTTATACTTTTATAAAGGGGACGCGTATTATAATTAATAATCTTTATTAATATATAAAAAATAAACGGTAAAAGTATAATATTTAAACGTATAAAATATAAGTTTTTTTATTTTTTTTTTTTTTATTAATTAAAAGTATAAGTAACCGGAACGCGAGAAAGAGAGAGATCGTATAATAACTTTATTTATTTTTATTTATTTATTTTTTTTTATATAAATAAATATAATAATTAACCGTATATTATTTTTATATTATAATATATATTATAAATTTTTTCGTAAAAATAAAAAAAAAAAAAAAAGTATATATATAAAAAAAAAGAAAAAAAAATTATATATAAAGAAATAAAAAAAGAAAAAAAAATAATAAAAGTTATTTATAAAGTATAAAAAAAAAATTATTATACGAAAAGAAAAAAAAAAAATAATAATAATAAAAAGATTTTTTTAAATATAACGTACGAGTTATTTATAAATAAAAAAAAAAGAATAATAATAATAAAAAGATTTTTCTTAAATATAACGTACGAGTTATTTATAAATAAAAAAAAAAAAATAAAAAATAATAATAAAAAAAGTATTTTTAAATATAACGTACGAGTTATTTATAAATAAAAAAAAAAAGAATAATAATAATAAAAAAATTTTTATTAAATATAACGTATAAATTATTTATAAATAAAAAAAAAAGAATAAAAAATAATAATAAAAAAAGTATTTTTAAATATAACGTATAAATTATTTATAAATAAAAAAAAAAAATAATAATAAAAAGTTAATTTTTAAATATAACGTACGAGTTATTTATAAATAAAAAGAAAAAAAAATATAAATATATCTCTTTATATAATATTAAACGTAAAAATATATAAAATAAATCTCCCGTTATATACGTTATTTTTTTTCTTCTTTTTTATTATAATAAAAAAAATAATTATAATTTACGAAAGTATTATATCTAAACTTTAAAAAGGAAAAAAAGAAATTATATACGTTAATATAATAAACGACAGTAATTATAATAATAACGATTAAACGATTATTTTATATAACTTAAACGATAACTAAAATAATAATTAAAATTAACTCGTTATTCCGTATAACGAAAATTAAATACTTTTATAATAATTAATTATTTAAGGTTAAATTTAAAATAACGATACAACGTTTTAAATATTAATAATTAACGGTTTATAATTAAAAGATTAATATTATAATTCCGTATAAAAAAACCTCGTTAATTAACGTAACCGTAACGTAATTATTTTCCGAAATAAAATTATTTTTAATTAAATCCGTACATACCGTCCGAGTTATATTAACGCGCTTTTAATTATTAACCGCGGTTACTTATAATTTCTTTAACTATATTATATTTATATTTAACGGACCGAGCGGAGTTTATATAATCTCCCGTTTCCCTTTACGACTTATTATTATTTAATAAGTTCGTTTTATAATTATTACGTTAATTATAAGTTTTATAACCGTTATATAAATTATAATATACGTAATTAGTTATATAACGGCTCCTCGTTAAATAACGTACTCTCCGCGTCCGGTACGGCCGGGAACTTAATTAATATTAACTTTAAAGACGGCGCGGCCGGAAACTTAATTAAATTCGAGTAATAAATAAATTATATTAAACGTTATTAATCGAAAAAGGCGGAAAAAGATAATATTATACGTTATTAATCGAGAAAAGTAAAAGGAAAAGATTATTAAAAGATAAAATAAAAAAAAAAGAGAAATAAAATAAAATAAAACGCGTTTTTTTTAAAAAAAAAAATTAAACCGTCCGTATAAATAATAAACGTAATAAGTTATATAAAAATAAATTTTAAAAATTAAAAAGATAATTTATACGTTAAGTACGAAAAAAAAATAAATAAAGGGGTCATATAAAGAAATAAAAAAAACTCGTTAAAAGCTTTATATAATAAATAAAAAAAATAAATTAAATAAAGGCTTTATATAATAATTAAACGAAATAAATTAAATAAAGACTTTAATAAAAAAAAGTAAAAATAAATTAAATAAAAGCTTTATATAATTAATAAAAGAAATAAATTAAATAAAGGCTCCGTATAATAATTAAACGAAATAAATTAAATAAAGATATTAATAAGAAAAAGTAAAAATAAATTAAATAAGGGCTCCGTATAATAATTAAAAAAAATAAACTAAATAAAAACTCTAGTAAAAAAAAGTAAAAATAAATTAAATAAAAACTTTATATAGTTAATAAGTAAATTAAATAAAGATTTTAATAAGAAAAAGTAAAAATAAATTAAATAAAGGCTCCGTATAATAATTAAAAGAAATAAATTAAATAAAGACTTTAATAAAAAAAAGTAAAAATAAATTAAATAAAGGCTCCGTATAATAATTAAACGAAATAAATTAAATAAAAATATTAATAAAAAAAAGTAAAAGTAAATTAAATAATAACTTTATATAATACGTATAAGAAATAAACCGGATAAAGACTTATTATAAAATAAATAAAAAAAGAGTCGATTATAAAAGTAAATTATTTTAAGAAAAAATAAAATAAAATTATATTAACTTCTTTTTAATAAAAAATTATAAAGTATATAAATTATACGCGTTATATAAAAACGATAATAAATAAAGTAATTAAATATATTACGCTCTCTTTATATAATAAATATATTTCTTTTTTATTTAACCTTTTATATTATTATTTATTCTTAATACTATTAAGTATTAACCCGTAATTAACTCGTATATTATATCCGTACTTAATATAAAGTCAATAAACTTAACTTAATTAACGAGCGAGCTATATAAAATTAAATTAAATTTACGTTTAGTTTTTTCTTTAATTAAAACGCCGTCCGTCCGCTTTTTTAAAATAACTTTACGAGTCCGCTTTCGGTTATTCTTTTCTTTTTAAGTTTATACGATAACGGTAAGTTATATAAAATATATAACTTTCTTTTTTAAATAAACGACGGTATTTAAAAATACTTCCGTACGAAGTACGCGTAAATTAATTTATAACGGCGCGGCCGGTTAATTAAAAGCGTTATTATTATACGAAACGTATTATAAGTTAATTACGTTTAATATTAACGGCTTTTTATATTTAATTTAGTTAATACGTACTTTTTTATCGTTAATATTAATTCGTCTTTCGCTTTAATTTAAACTTTTATTTTCCGCTTTAAATATACGCTTTTCGATATTATTAAAGAACGCGTACGAAGTATATATAACTCGTTAATTAACGTTACGGTTATTATTTATTTTACCGTTTATAACGATTAAAATTAACTTAATACGTAAGTAATCCGTATAAAATAAACGCGGTACTTAAAAAAAAAGGACGCCACGTAATTATATACTATTATTTACTTAAAGGACGGGATATTAAAGTTAATAACTTTATAAAAAATACTCGATATTATTATACGAGAGGTTAATATTTTAACGCGTTATTTTAATAATATTAACGTTTTATTTAAATTAATATAACGGAAGGCCGGCGTAAGTAAATTAAAGACGCCTTTTTTAAATATTCGTACCGAAAGTATTATTAATAATTATATAACGATATAAAAAGAGATTTTAACGGTTATTATACGGAAAGAGATTATAAACGGCGACCGACGGTATAACCGTCCCTTTAATTATATTTTAAAAGAGGCGTATAACGACGTTATAAATATATTACGGACCGGACTTATATAATTATATATATAAAACGACTTTTATAAAGTTATCGTTTAATATCTCGCTTTAATAAATATAACGTACGAAAATAACTCCTTTAATTTATATTTATTAATTATAATAATTATCCTTATTATATAGTCCGACGGAAACTTTACGTTACCCGGTTAATATATAAAAAAGATCTCGGTCGTATTAATAGTAATACGTTTTTTTATTCTTTAAGCCGTTTAATATAAATATAGTCGCCGGCCCGATAATAATAATTTAAATCCGTTAAATATATTCCGGTTCGTACGGGTTATAATCGTTAATTATATAATATATAACGTATCGTTTAATTACCGCTTTTTTATTAATTAATTAACCGAGATTTTAAATTATAACCGGACGTAAATATAAAACTCGGCCGTTACTAATATTATACGATATCTTTTTTTATTTTTATTTTTATTTTTTTTTATTTTACTTTTCTTATTTATATAAGTTAACTATTAAATATATAAATTATATAAAACGGCGAAATTATTTAACTTAATACCGTTTCGTTTTTTATATTTACTTTTTATATCGGTTTATATAATATAATAATATTACTCGAAAATTAACTCGTTAATTTATTATTTTAAAACGGACCGTATAATAAACGGCCTCCGCTTAAGATTTTTAAACTTTATAACGATTATAATATTAACGTATCCAGCGTTTTATTTTTCTTTTACTTAAATAATAATTAACTTAAATTAACGTACGAAATATTAATAAACCGTTTATTTATATCCGAGTTACGCCGTCTCGCTTAATATACGGATTTTAAAACGATTTATTTAACCGACGAGAAATAACTTTTTTAAATAACCGTTATTAACGCGTATAACGAGTAAATTAAAATCTTTTTTCGGCTTTTATTAATCGTAACGTATTTAATTAATAATTAATTAAAGCGGGTTTTTAAAGCCGTTAATATACGGTATATAAATATAATCGAAGGCAGCGTACGGAATTTCTTTCTCTCGTAAAGTTATACCGTATTTATAATATAAAATATAAAGATAAGTAAGTTTTTATTTTATAATAAAGTTATTTATTAATTTATACTCCGACGGGTTATTAAAGTCTTCGTATAATACTTTATTTACGTCCGTCCGTTTTTCGATATTATATAAGAACTTTACTTTAACGACGATATACGGTAAAACGAAGAGAGTATTATTTTAATTAATTTATATATATAAAGTAATATAACCGAAAAGAGTATTACGGTACTTTAAACGAAAGATTATATTAAATTAATAAATAATATAAATGTTAGTGTTATGTTATGTTATGTTAGTGTTATGTTAGTGTTAGTGTTAGTGTTAGTGTTAGTGTTAGTGTTAGTGTTAGTGTTAGTGTTAGTGTTAGTGTTAGTGTTAGTGTTAGTGTTAGTGTTAGT